>CM026163.1:15899754-16282073 GCA_014825975.1 Bombus haemorrhoidalis | reverse complement strand
TGAATATACTTGGAGTTGTGCAGGAGAAGATTCATCAAGTTCGACTGTCTTTTGATATTTATACTAATTCACTGAGACACCTCCGCACCAATCAGCGAGGCGTATGCTCAAGGCCAAAAATTTTATGACCCTGGTCATTCGTTATAGCCGGCGTATTCGAACGAATATCGCCTCTTGAAAATACCTTTTTGATGAGCAAATCAACGACATGATCGAGTGCAAAGGAATTGTTTCGCCATGGTCCGCGCGCATGGCCATAGCTTACACTATTTATCATCAGTTTACGATTTTCGCTATGTTTATCATTTACAGAAAGTTGTCGTGCTACGATACTTATTAATACAAATATTCATTTCTGCAAAATGATTAATATATAACTACTTGCAGATTAAAAACAAATGCGTCAATGGTACACGTGAACGCACTCGATGATGCGGTAATTTTTAATGTAATGTGATTCTAATGAATCAATGAAATAAATCAATAGGAAATTTATGATAATTGGACTTAATAGTAATTTATTCTTATAAATGCAATTGAAACACATAAATACATGTATTTGAATAATTAAGTTCAATCTAGAAATTGACTACATTTAAAGTAAATCATGATAATATCATATCCATATCAGCAGCACAAAATTTAAGTTATATTCATGTAAAAGAAAATAAGTAGTAATTTATAGTTTTATCCGTATCTGCAAAATATGTATTACTTTGACAAATAGCTTCTTTATTCCGTAACTTGTTTGTTGTATTAAAAATTTATTATATTTTTAAATATAACTTTGACTGGTCCAGAAACAAATTTTTAAAAATATAAAACGGTATCAATTAACTGAACATTTAAAAAATGAGACTTCAGATTTGTAAGCATGAAATGTGGATATTTACACTTACTTTATCAGTAGTAACAGTATATAGAACAATTTTGTTAAAAAGTCAATGTATTGTTTTACTTAATTAACGATTAAAATATTAATCCCCAATTCAATTTACTAATTATATATTTATTCTAAACATAAATTTCACCTTTACTCTTATTATTTTAATACTTTATCAGAATTTTAACATTCTGAAGTCTTCCTCACAATCTGGTTGCAGATGGCTGTGCATATAAATACATTGAATATTTGGTAAAATAAATATTTTATAATTATGTTCTAGTAAGTATAGTAAAATCATGAATTAATTTAAAAAATATTATATAATGCATTCTCAACGTGATTAATTCGAATGAAAAACTATTTTAAATAAAAATTTCCATTTGATATCAATAACAAACTGACATACTCATCATTCAATTTTAAATTAAAATCTAAATCTTCAGAAATAAATTTTAGTATTGCTCTTGATTAGTCTAAATGATCGTCGTTTATGATATTTTAAGATTCGCTGTATTATTTTTCATTTGACTTGCATTTCGCTGTTGCAAAATCCAAATTTCGCTGATTTCAGGTTGAGACTTATCAAAATGCTCAAAGAATTCTTTCATAAAATAGGAGGTAGGCTTGCCTTTGTAACACAGTTGTTTCGTCGACTTCTGTTACTCTAAAACATAAAATGAAATTATGAATACAATCTAGATTTACTTCTATTTATATCAAACTAAAATTTTATTTGTTCAACATTTTTAACTATATAACAATTAGTAGCGGAATTGTGGTAGTAAAAGTAAAATGAAGTATGTTCAAAACAACACATAAAAACATTTTTCAAACTTGATTTCGTACCAATTTTTAATAAATGTTTCATAAACCTTATTTGTAAGCTTTTATAAATTATATAAACTGTATGCATTAAGCGATCTGTGAACAAATTTTAATAATACTATCTTTTTCTTTTTTTTTTTTGATAGAAATTACAAATTTGACTTCAATCAGCAGAAAATTTAAAAAACTACAACTACATTTGTACAAACAATTTTTAAGAAACATTTCTTTTAATAATAAAATATCTCTCTCGTAACATTACAGTGTAAAGGACGTAATACATCAGATACGAATAGATTGGAGTGATAACTCAAAGAAAACACGTGAAAATGAAAGAAAAGGTCATTGAAAGAGTGAAAGAAGGAAAGGAAGATCCTATTATAAAGTAGAGCATAATAAGAAATAAAGGAAACTAGGGATTAAGGAACAGGGTGGAGGACTGACAGTAAGAAGGCAAAAACATCAGGAGAAATGGAGAAAATGAGAAAACTAGAAAGCTTTTAAAAAAAGGGCCAATCTTGTGCTGAACATGGAAAAGTCCAAAATAATGGTTTTCAGAAACTTGAGAGGAAAGTGGAAAATAGAAAAATAATTTTGGAAAGGGAGAAAAGTGTAGTCAGTAAAGGAATTTAAATATCTAAAATACACCCTGAAATAAAATTCACTAATTTTACTCGTTAATTAAAAGCATTATGCTGCATGGAGCAAACATATGAGGCTGAAAAGTACAAAACAGGTTGGTGATGATGAGGTAAGTATTTAAGGTAAATATTTAAAAGGTATATTAAGACTTAATTGAAACATCTTGGGATATATTGTAAAGGATGAAAATACAGAAACAAAATTATAGTGAGAGCAGGCAGAAAATCAACAGCGCTTGAAGAAAAAATAAGGCGAGAGTCAAATGATGAAATATTAAAGGAATGTTTACAACAGATAGAAAGAGAGAAGATAGTGCGATAACAAAGTAGCAGAAAAAAAAGGAGAGAATTTTACTGTAAAAATGGCCTATTAATAAGAGGAGTAAAAAGAAGAAGAGGTGTTAGAAAGAGTGTTATGAGCGAAGTAGTGACGAAGGAAATAGAAATACAAAGGCAATATCTATACAACAAGAAACAACAATTAAGATACAATACAGAATACAGAGAAACTGAACAAGACGAATGCCAAAATAACTAACAGGAAGAAAAAGAGATATACAAAGTATGGCAAGATTCTGGTACGAGAATGAAGAACGGGGAAATCTGCAGACTGTGCAAAGGACAAAGAAGAACACTGAAACACTCGGCCACGAACTGGAATCTCACATATTTGGATATTTTTTATGAACGCAATGGGAGAGATGGACCCTAAGTAAAGATTTGTTTGAGCAATCAATAACAAGTACTATACTTGACTTACTTACATACGAGATATTCCGTTGTATGTGAGAAATAAATGGAGTAAATTGAGCACACTAATTTTTAGATTTTTAGTTACGGGGACATTTAAAATCTGTCGTTCATAAAACGTTATTTAACAATGTTGAAACTCTTCATCAATATGATGATTAAAGTTGCCGACAAATCCATGTAGCCTGCTCAAAAAGGTTTGACAGCCTACGATGTAAGGTATCCAAGCCTCTATTAAAACTATGATCATTTTGAGCAATTATTCTGAAGGTAGGCAAGCAACTATTACAAGATAAAACAAGCTTTTACTCGAAAACAAGATGATATCAGGCATGTATGTTTATACATATATTTATATAGCGTGAACATTTTTTCTTATTTTAGTATTCTGAAACTGCCCCAGCTATGTCTCCCATATCGATCCCTATATTACCTACAGAGTGTGAGTGTGAGTGTGTAGAGAATGGAAAGAGTTTTAAAACGACAGAGCAGTTAAAGACAGCGTGCGGTAACATATTTTCTATTCTTTACATAGAAACTGAGGAAGATTTATCTTTGTAAACCGATATGTAAATATTTTAATAAAGATGTAATTAAAAACAAAAGATATAATTTGAGTTTTTTGCGTCGATCTGGTGGATTTTATTTTATCTTCCATATCTAGGATTTAAACACATACAACAAAACATTCTATAATTTTGTATATCATGCATGTCCTGTATATTTTCTCAACTTCCAAAAAATACATAAATATTCAATTAGAAATATTCAATAGACTATTAATAATATGTCATATGTACGAGTATAATCTTTACAACGTTTCACATACTATAGTTTCGTTATTTCATTTAATTACATAGGATGTATCGTATAATACATACATTAAAAAATTACATACCTGGAATCCGAAACATGATACCATTTACCGGGTGGCGGTCTTACTGTCGATGAAGGAGCTGCAGCTGCTTCTTCAGTTTCAGACTCCGAACTCGAAGAATATGAACTTTCTTGTAAATCTTTAACATCTTTTGGTGGCAAAAATGACCATCGAGGATCATCTGATGTTAGTGCTAATCGTGACTAAAAAACATTCATAATTTCTTGAAAGCTGTATATTTTAATACTTAATGTGCAAAATTTTTTTAGTCAAATAATAGATACATCCTTTTAATATGCAGTAATTAATTACGAGTAATCAAATATGTGTGTGAAGATCATACTAAATAAAAAAGGACTATATAAGAAGGGTACAAAAAATAATGTATATAGATTAAACGAGAAAAAGTGAAGTCTCACAACACATAACCGAGTAAAAACGAAGCGGTGCATTGGCTGTCTTTGTTCTGTGGTCCTCCATATAAAATTTTGCCCTAAACGCTTTCTTCTACTACCTCTCATTGATCTAGTTGATTTTAATCGTACAGGTTTCGTATAAAGTCGGTCGTCAGTTAAAAATTTCTTATAGGTCCGTCTGTGTCATTTTCTGGTTCTAACGATTTCTAAAAGCTCCACTTTTACTCGAACGAACAGTATTTTATTATGTATTAGGATATCCCATAAGTAATGATACAGTTGTCGGTTTTCTTATACTAAACAACAATAAGAAATTGACTGTTGGCTTTTCTTGTGTTTTTTATAATTCTTTACCTTTATCTATTAAATATTCTTTTCAAATTTTGTAGAACTGTAATAGTAACAAGATCCATTATTTTAAATTTAACTCTCATAAAAATGTTACATCCCGTCTATATATTTTGATGACACCCTCCGATCTAGGTTGGAATGATAATAATTGCAGCCACATCTTTGCTTAAAATGTGGAACTTGAGACGAGTAATCGGTACCGCGAATTTACAAGTCTCTTGCACTCATTTGTACACGTTTTGAATAAGTCTCGCACGTGTACGGCAGATATCCGTAAAAAGGCAATAGGCTTAAATCTGCGAGATAGTGTAGAGCTTTGTCCGATAGATGTCCAGCATTGCCCAAATGATTGTGCGTAAATCTAGTTCGCATATTGAAACAATGACATAATCTTTTGTAACATAACTTGTTGTAACGTTTGTAAAAATCTGATATATAAACGTAGGCTGGGACAGCGGTACTACGAGACTGAGAGCAGAAACACTCAAACGAGTGTGAGTATATAGCACAGTAACGAAGAACAAACAAGCATCTAGAATGAGTTGTGAATATCAACTATTATATTTCTCACTTCTTTCTTTTAGTATCATAAATAAAAACGTATTATTATTCATCGGATTCAATACATTTCTCTCTTTCTTCGACACTATCCCCTCTTTACACCAATAAAGGTCGGATCCACATTAAAAATAAAGATGAAGCTTGGACTCTTCTCATTCAATTGTGTGACGTGCTCGCTACCAAATACCGCACGTTACAACGTCATTACTTATGGAGTGACCCAATATTTATACTTGACATATAATTTAATATCATAATTTGATAATATTTATAACATTATATCATTTTATGAGTGCATTAAATAGATTTGTAATAATTAATAATTAAATTCTTAACATTTAAATAATTACCTTTACGTAAGCCACGTAATGTCCACCATGAATAGTTCCACTATGTTCAACAACACCATACAGTGCATAAATTCTAGCTTTTTTATGATTTTTACAGATAGGTGCTAGATCAAGTAATATTGGAAATGAAACATGCCTTGTTACTTTTCGAAAATCAACTCGTTGTGCTTGAAATCGTTTTAAATGGAAGATTAGTACCGCGGGTACTCGAGAGATCAGGTATTGTTTCGTACTTGGAGTGCAGATCATCTTACAATTCGGTTTCACCTGACATCATGAAAAATTTATTTTATTTTAGATCCTAATGTATTAAAAACTGCCGAGGAATTTTTCAATCAAATATACATTATTATTATTTATTATTAATTATTATTAATTATTATAACTATTAAATTGCATTGTTAAACTTCCATACAATATACCTTTCTTTCTCTGGCAGTACAAGCTTCACAACTGACTTTATTGCTCCCACTCATTAACTCTAAAGCTGTAAACTGATTTAAGCACGATTGTATCGAACATTCTCCTTCCTTAGTTGTATATCTAGTAGGTGATTGCTGAAGACTACCACTAATTCCTATTTTTGAAATACCAGAAGTGATGTTATCAATTCTATTATTAACATCATTAGAACATTCTTCTGTTTTTCTCCTTGTTTTCCTATTATGGAAATAAATGTATGAAACTCTAAAATCATTTAAACTTAAAGTGATATAATATAATTAGCATTAACGGCAGTAATATTATTTTTTACAATCAAAAGGTGAACGCAGATGATATAATTGAATAATATAACTGGCGTAATATTCAATTATAGTAAAATATAGCAAATAGAAAAGTGTAAAAATACATGGTAAAAGCTGTACGTGAAATATCGAACTGATATAGTCTGGTAAGATAGTCGCACATTGCGCTCATCTTTACCTAGGAAGCTCAGACTATTTGTGCAATAATACATTTCTCATTAAAAAAACAAAATGTTATAAATAAAACGCGAATTTCTATGTAAACTTATACAATTTCTATGAACGTAATTAAATAATGGTACTTATATCCACTAATGGTACGCATGTATCATAATAAATAGTATGCTGTGGATATTATGTACTATATTCGATCATCTTATGGCATGTATAATAAACAGCTGAATTATTCTTTGCAGTGTTACGATATTAGTAACAAAGTATTGTTACTTTGTTAATAAACGAAGCCATACAATGTCTTAATAGATGAAACATAATTTTTAAAAAAGTGGTTTCCGTGAGTAGTCCGTATTTTTATGGAAGATATGCATCAATACTGATGATTACATATTCAACTTGCTTAACTGATCAATTTCATTTCATATAATTAGTAAGCAATGATCTGGACATGAGTATATCTGCGCTCTCTTTAAATAGCACACCTAAAAAAAGCAGGTATAGTTCTGGCTAAACGTCAAAATATATTTTCTACAAGACTCTACACCTAGAAATCTTGATTTTGACAGCTCCTATATAAATATACTTTTATAATTCCTCAAATAAACTATTATTGATGATAAATTCGTAGCCCTATTATTAGTGAATTTTTGCGAAAATTTTAATTGTATCATAATTTTTTGTTCGACCATCGAATTAAAACAAACATAAACTCAGCACTACGGATGTATTTACGTATGAAAGTGATCCATTAAAGATAACGGCTAGCTGTTTGAGTTACATGTCCTCCAAATACAAATAAAAAGAAAAAGGAAGAAAGAGAAACGCATGATACTGGGAAAGAAGGAAGCAAAAAAAGAAGATATGGGATATGCGAGTTGTTACTATTTCTCAATGTCATAATTCGATGTTCGAATTCCTCTTGAACCAAAGTTTTCAGCATTCAAAAAGCGTGAAAGTACGACAGATCGCTCTTCGTTATCGACGAGATGTTCAGTTCGCATTGCTATTTTAAACGTATGAAACATATGAAACTACGACAATGTTAGTTATCTAAGCACGAAATTTGGTATGATTTATGTCAAAACGTAAATAACGCTAGGTGACTTTTATAAGTACATTCCATCGTTTTATATGGCTCTATATGTATACAGGTACATATACCTGTAAAGTATACATTACTTTCTGGACGGCCCTTACATAATGATAGATCTGGGCTATTTACGAGCGGCGATAAATACTATTTTCCTGCATTTGACTGTAAAATGTAAGCACATTACGAATAAAGTGAGTTTGGAAACTAACAGTATTTTAAAACTTTTTCCAAGAGAACAACTGAGTTGTTATCCATGGTTCCTTTGAGTGTATAACGCAATAAAAAAAAAGAATTCGAAACTTGAAATTGAAGGTCAAGGCTAACTTTGCGGCAAGTTTTTGCTACAGATCTTCACCGATGTATTTATATAGGTATCAAATAGCGATATGGTGATCGTGAAAAATCATTTTCGATATTCATTGTGATAATGTACATAATATTGGGTTAAAACGAAAATTTGTAGCCTTTTTTAAGTGGAATTCAAAGACAATGTTTCGATGCATAGATTCCTTTGTACATAGATTTATTCAACAATATATGTGTTATGTGACATATTGTGTGGACCGAACTAGCTACTTTGGAACGGCATCCTTGCCCACAGCACCAGCTCTATGAACAGCACATACCTTTTTTGTTGTTTGTACAATGATGTTTCCCTTCTTTATTAAAAGAACATCAAATGGTGAAAATGCATCTTATTTTTCCCCATCTTTACTTTTAACGTAGATACACTTAAAATTCATAAATCCACAAATTGTAGAGAAATACGCGTCAAAATGTCACCTTTCAGAATATGTATATACGTATGTAATGTGTCTTGTTTTAAAATATTGGCGTTTCATTTCAAGATGTTGGCTCTTCACATGTCTAAATGTCGCTATTGAAAAACGTTACGATCATTTGTTCCAACCCAATACGTATGCACAATACAGATAAGTATTATTGCAGTAATCATCAAATCATTATTCACCTATTCGTTATTTATTATGTAAATTCAAAATTTGGCTCTGGTACTCTTGAACTTCAAGTTGTCACGTAAGTTTTCATGGGGCGGGGTGGGGCTCCTCAAAGCTACGTTTACTATTCTAATACAGGTATTTGTCTTGGAAAACCTCGTTCTTGATGAAAGTTTTATAATGTTTGAATGTATTATATATCGCGAAGGTGGCACATGTTTTTGCTCCGAATTTATTCTTATATATATTTGTACAATGGAATGGCACCGTAAAATAGTATAATGATATGAAACTAGCTTGAATCTAATTCTACCGATTCCTTCGGTGTTAAGCAAAAATGGTAAAGTAAAATATTTACTAAGTGTTTTCAGCATAATTTTTGCATTTAAAACAAATTTGTTTGATTGTTTGACAAACTACTATATTTAGTTCTTTTATTTTTGGCTATCAATATGTTTATAATATGGGCTGAATTTTCGCTTGTTGGCTGTTTTGTTTGATTGCTGGATTCTTCATTCTGTGATTATCATTAAAGATAGGAAGAAGTAAGGGCCAACTAATACTACGATCGCAACGCGTTGTGACATCTACTCCGTCTTCTTTTTCTTATGTGCAGTATTTTTCACATATAATAATCAAAACTTAAACATGTGTATATTACAATACATGATTTTTCATAAAATAGAAATAGTTCTATTTTTATTATATTTCGAATTGTAAGTTCGAGAAAGCTTACACCCACCCGGGAATAATAAAATTAAGAATCATAATCTTGTTAGAATTTTTTAAACTTAAAACACAGTCAAATCTACTTATGTAAAAAAACATTTAATTTGCGCATTTATACTCATCTGCAGATTTATTAACCCTACAAGTATTTTTATATTACAGAAATAATTTTGAATATTGTTTCGAATAATGGCGACAGTAGTCAATCAAGATGAAACTTGGTGGATAATGTAAGGGATGTGAACGGTCTTCAAATATAAAATCTTAGTTTTGAGAAATTATGCGTTCGAAAGATAGAAATCCCTATGTACGTATGTATAATAAATCTTTACTATTATTCGACTATTATTATTAATGTTCAGAGATTAGTATAATGATATAAAAATGGATGATGTATATGAATGAGGGGAGACAACATTAACGTTTATCTTTGATGTATATAACTATAAAAATCAATATTCAATAATAATAATACTAAAAGACTGTGAAATGTAATATTTAACATAAACATGAAATATAAAAGCATGAAATTTAAAAAATAAAGTAAATTTCTACAATACCATTGATTACACGTAGATGCTTCTTGTTCGATGTGGTTAACAGAATCCATTAAATTCAGGCTAGGCGTTGACAATTTAATATTTTCCATAGTTTCACCATTTGCTAAAGTAATCATAGAACTTGAACTTTCTTTTGACATAATCGGATTGAAACTAATAGCTGGATCTTCTGGACTCGTTAAATCTGAGGTCATTGCTAAAGAAGTAGATATAGAAAATCTAGTTTGGATTCCACTTTCAGTTTCCAAGCTTTCAGAACTATCTAGAGTATCTGAAGCTTTTGTTTGCGATAAATTTGGTGTACATGCATTAGAACTCGAACTGTGAAGCAAATATAGTATTGAATTAAACGTCTTATTTAATAAAAATGGCAAATTAATCTATCCTACTATGATTGATAATACCTGGGCAACGTATTTGCATCAAAACGATTTAAAAGTTGTATTAAGGAAATATTATTTGTTGCACCAAATTGTAGGTCATTATCTAATGGTATTTCGTTAATAGCTTCCCTTGCTTTCATCGTATCAGTCGATGGAGAGGCAGGACTTGTTAACGTAGACTGTTTTTCTGAACTATAACCTGATTCAGCAACTTCTGGAAGAAGGCCTTCTATTTCTGCGTTATCTTCCACATCTGCATCGCTTTCTTCTACAAAAATTTGTTACTATGCTTATGCGTTCAAATTACTATGATGTAAAAAAAAAGAAAAAAGAAAAAACAATTTTTCATGCAAATATTTTCTTAAATTCAATCATTTATCTGAATTCAAAAAATTAGTTAAACTAAATGTTATAGTTTTCAAAAATGAATGCAAAATAATGCTTACAAAATTTAAAATAGTTTACCTGATTCAAGTACACCATTATTTTCTTCAACAGTATTACTTTTATCCAGGACAGAACTATCACCATGATCACGAATGTCTTGCTTTTTATTTTTTCGTTTTTTTCGAGCAGCCTTCTTTTCTTTTTTTGATTGATATTTTGAAGGTACATGTGAAATATTATTTCCCATTATATCAAATGTATCTTCAAAGCCGTTGTTTTTTCTTCTTAAATAAATATATACGTAATAAAGTTATTCAATTAGAATCATTATTATTTCATTAATTATAGCAAGACGTCCAAAAGTTGTGTAAGCAAATTCGTTTCTACCATTTTCAATATAATATTAAGAATATATTTATAGACTAATATAATAAAAATATATGTATGTGTTGATTTAAATGAATATCCTTAATAATTTATAAAATATTAACTATTACAAGGTTATGACGGATATAGTAATATATTTTTATTACTGTTCCTATTCTTATTTTTAGTAATGTTATTAAGTACACTATTACTATTATTGGATAGAATGTCTCATTTAATCGTATATCATAATATATATGACATATACAAAGAGGAAACTAATGAATCCTTTCAATATATAGGATGAATGCTTTATCCCTACAACCTATAATAGCGTTACTACTTTTAAGAATGTACTAACGTATCTCGGATGAAATTATTTCTTTCCCAAATATACTTCCGGGTAATCGGGTATACTTCCGAAAGGCATCGGCCGTCAATCGAGATGTGAGTATTGTAGAAACAGATGGTGGACTATGTGTATGTGTGGAAATATGCAATCTCAGCATTCAATTCATGCGTTCGAAAGATATAGGCCCTCGTATATGTAGCAGGGATAAATCGACAAATTCATACCAACCTAGTGACATTGTTGTATCCGTTGGTCGGCAACCGAGAACGTATCTATTCAAGTTATGTGAAAGATGGAAAAATAAAATACCACCTATATAATTCAATAAATGTATATGGAATCGAAATATAAATTGGAACGAACTTTCCAGACGACCGAATACACATTGTGTAATGTATATCTTTATTTGGTGTAAGAAGAATTCATATGTTTGCTAAGGAATTGAAAGGAAGAATGTGTCTTATTCGTGCGATGTCTTTTAGAACCGACATAACTGAGAAATGACGGTCGTACTGTGCTTCAATTGGTACACTGTAGATTGAAAATAGATGCTCCAAGATCTAATAAATATGGTCTCCAACTTAAAACTCCATAAATCCAATTCATAAACTCACGTTCAAAGTAAGCACTACATTAACTAACATAAAAAACTCGATGCATTGAAAATTTAAAGATATAGTAAGAGAAATTCGATAATTCGATACTATAAAACGTGTCATTCAATGCTGCAAGTATTAGGCAATAAACAATGCGATGCTTGAGAGTCGCGTAATATTTTCTGAGGGATCATCGCAGTTAATTTATTTGAAGATTTTACTTATTCTAATACATTGATTACATTGATTGAATGATACTGATCTCTAATAAATGAGAAAAAGAAAAATAATAAATCTTGAATATTTTTTTTAATTTCCGCTGCGGACCGATAGTGTTGGATGCTAGCTTATCTCATTACTATCTGTCGTAAACGCGAACTCATCGATACAATACAAAAATTTAGATAATTGTACAACATTGTAACGTGCACATCCAAATGAACCTCTTCGTCAAGAGTTGAAAGTGCTACATCCGACTTAATTACTTGGAAGAATTTCATGTTGGATTCATTATTCAAGTTGGACCATCGAGGATAAGAAGGAATGCATTCAAAAGTTAACCACGGTGAACATTGTCACTCATGACTCAATGCACAAAACAATTTTGATGTAAATAGATGATATCGCGCTTTATCCGATGACAAATACAAACAACATAGCTTCAAAAACAATTCGATATCGTTTTTGAATTCGTTAAATCATTTGAACGCAAATAGATAGGCATACATTATAATTTAACCACGTAGAACGAAACTTCCTAATTACTGTTATTATTGTACCAAGATTGAAATCGTTTGATCAGCTATTGGAAGAACTGAATTGGATAGATGTACAAATAGAATTCAACCTCTCGATTTTGATGACTTTTTAACATTCGATGGAGACCATGATTCTAATCGACTTTTTCTGTCGATACTACTACAGTGAATTTTGCCTATAGTTATACGTTTCTGGCCGCATATGCGTTAGTATTGGTTGCCATCCACCTACCGCTTATCTCCTGTTTATAAACACGAGTCGAGCGAGCTTAAGTCCGTCCTGCACAACTGCACCTGCGAGTCTGCAAATGTCTGCTATAACTTATAACTCATAATTAATTAAATATCGTCGATATATTGGGTTCAGATTTCTGTTAGACTTTTAAATCCGACCGCCACGAGGCGGCAGGCAACACTTGCATGAAATAATAACAAATTAATTATAAAAATAATAGTCCGATGAATAATTAATATTATTTTACGAAGCAGAACAATTATTTACGTAAGCTTTACTGGCTAGCTCGCGGCGGCTGGATTGAAAATACTAATCCAAACCCAAACTCAATACATTGATGATATTCATCTATTATTGATTACTATAATATATTTTATTATAATATATATTATTATAATATATTTTGTATAACCTCGCATATGCATGATGTGCCCAAAACTTCATTTCGAATACCCAAAGGCCGTCCCATTTGTATACATAAATAGAAGATTTCGACCAGATAATTTTATCCCACCGTTGGCAAGTAACATAGACGCAGATGCTGCCATAGACGTTCAATTTTATAAAGGATTCTCTAATAGTAGTGACAGATTCTCGCAAACATCTCGGAAAGTAAGGCCGATTGCTAGTAACATCTATAGGAAAAAGTTGTTCGATATTATTCGTTCTCACCAATGTTAAAAAATTATTGAAATCGGAGAGATTGAGTTCTATCCGTACATTTATTGACTAAAAGGAGGGGCACACGAAAACGTATTGCAGACTTATCAGAAATTGGAAGATTTGAGTTGAAAAGTCCTAAACGCAATTCATAGTACAGAACACAAGCAAGGAACGTCGTATGGATGAATATTCGCAAATATCCATATTATCTCAGATTAACTCGTTCATCATATATATCTTGTGATTTCCTAAATACTGTAATACAAGGCATTTAGTAATATCAATAACGTTTTGAAGTTAGCATATGAAGAAAATTCTTACAAATGTGATCGTGTATATTATAAATTATTTAGCGTTATATATTACAGGAATATACCCAATCCTAATGTACGCAGTAGTAATATCAGGTGCACTAATTTAATCAAATTCTTATTAATGAATTCATAACACTAATCACAACAAATAAAACAATGTCGTTACTGTAAATTTGATCATATGTATGATGACGTAGAAAATGTCGGTATAATAATGTTAGTCAATAAATTAATATTAAAGACTTTTTAACAATAACAGAGATAAAAACAGAGATATACTAACAGTATTCGAAATATAAATATTTCTAAACAGTATTTTCAATTAACCTACCAGTTTTCGAGACTCCTGATATCTGCAAGGCAAAGAACTTCAGATTTCAACGGTCTCAAACTATAATAATTTTCGAATCTCTACTAGTATCAATCCCTTACATGAATATTTAATAAGACAATTGCAATCCAACTGATTTTAAATAAATTAAATTAATAAATAAATATTTATATAGATATTTCTGAACTGAATTGAATACACAGACAAGAAATTATACAGACTAATAAGATTAAATAAATCATTAGATTGAATAAACACCTAGTAAATTAAATAAAACATTTATAATACAGCACACTAAATGGTACACGATAGCATTATGTAATATCAACGCACTATTTTCAACATCACTTGTTCAAGCCGTCGCTATTGGTTCAGTTGCTTAAAGTTCTTACAGTTTTGTATTGCGTATTTTGCGTATATTGCGTATTTTGTTATAGAACATAATGATAACACCATCTCTTCGATCATGAAAAATTTTATCAGTTGTAACTTCAATTATTTTGACATAAATATAACAGGCATGTAAGAGGAATTGTGTCTTATTGTTATGTGGGTATGCAATACCAAGCAGATTCCACACCGCCACGACATAGTCAATCATAGTGTTAACTATATCCGTTTCTCCAACGACAGTTCTTCGAATTGAGTAACATCGATAGAGGCTCGAAGGGTGAATTGATCCAGTCCCTTAGTAATTATATAGAAAAAACTCAATTTCAATGAGATTTCTCCGAAACTCGACATAATTAATACAAACTGCATAAAGGCAATCTACTCGCGAACTTTGTAACCCCTTTCGGTAGCTATATATATGTTCACTAGACTGTCGTACGACGTTAACTGCGCGTTAGATCATTTTTCTAAAAAATTCTCTGAACTATTAAATGGTACACTTAATGTTACCATACGCATAAATAACTTGATGATTTTCGAATAGCTGAAGAACACAACGAAACATTGACATAAATTTTTAAAAAATTCGTAACAAAAGGCATCATATTAAATAAGAGTTTAATCCCGCATTAAATGCTAAATTATTAGCGTATTAATATAATAAATTATTATTATGCGTGGAATGGTTATTTTATTAGAGCAGGTATCAACAATTGTTAATTTTCAGGTTCTGACTGATAAAGAAACATTAATGCAGCTCTTCAAATACCAAATTCATAATATGTAAATTCTTATCAAACCGATCTAAGCGGTACAGAATAAAATACACGCATGCTAATCGTGCCTTAAAATATCTATAGTCATCCTGTAATTGTAAAACGAATAAGCTAAAATTAATAGTGTCCAATCAATGAATAACGGCTATAATCCAACCCTCTCTAGCTATATTCTCTCAAAGAATCCGATCCTTCAACCCAGTCCTCCCCAAAAGGTATTTTTAAATGGCACAATCGAGTATGAAGAAAACGTGAGGAAGGAGAACTAGAAGCGAACCTGTGATAAACGTTATCACGTAAAGCGAAAATCAATGCGACAAATAGGCGATAAAGTATAGGTAATTCATACGCGGATCTATGGAGGAATCGTCCACTCAGATAGAACTAACCCAAATTTTAAAAATAAATGAAACTGTAAATCAATCAAAACGTAGCGCAAATCGACGTCCTGCTTGAAAATATGAATGTTCAAAAACCAGCGCCAGGCAAGGTTCCAATTGTAAATACACAGACCGCACAGTTTACGCAAGCGGAAGAACGTAGGTTGACCCGACAAAGGAGGCTTCCGAGACGATTCGTAGACTATGTATAAAGATGCATTATCTACTGCTCTCACTGTATATCACTTCTTGTTATGTATTACTTTTAAACGCTTTCAAATAAAAAGGGAAGAATGTTGCGTGAGCGCCGCTACGCACTTATCACAGGCTCAGAAACAGTAATGGGATAGATAAAACATCCTGCATGCCACAGCCATCGAAACATTAACAAACAAATCAGCGCTCAACAGCTTTTTGTTGGAACCTACTCTGAACCTACTCTGTTACTTTGTTGGATTCGTAATAAATTTAGTAATAAATTTTACTATCTAAGGTCCGAATTTTTTACCTTACTTGCGAAACGTTCGAACTACGACGCGAGGAGATACCGACACCGGTGATCAGTTAATTTTGTGATCTCTTGCGTCTCCACGTGACACACTCGTCGGGAGTTCACAATCAATCAGCTCTGATAACGCATCACGCTATCGCTAAGCCACACGAAACAATCATTTTTTATGTTTCCGCACTCATCCTACCACAATACATACATATTTCACTTATTAAAAGTTGCAAATGTAATGTTTGAATCTACATACATGTTTATGTAGATTCAAGAGCAACACTCAAAAAATTTCCAAATTTTGTATATGTAAAAAACGTTTTAAAATGAAGATTTTAAAACACGTTTTATACATTAAGAAGCAAAATATTACATGAAGTTGAAAAATAGAAACGTTGTATGTAATAAAAAGGATAAAAATGATTTTAACACCTTTTTATGTGCATGTTGGTCTATATTTCCATCGTAGAAATATTGCCTAAGAATCACGTAATGTTCTCCTGATAACTTTTACATATCAACTTCTAAAATACATACAACATCTCTGTACAAAATATTTTAATCAATAAGATTAAATGAGACATTCACGTCTTTCTTTTCTCTCACATATTTCAGAAAATTATTCTTACTTCAAAACTGGTGGTTGTGGTTTATCTGCCATAACTGGCAAACTGAGATCTAAAAAGGGTTCTGTACTCTGTGAAGAATGATGACAGTCTAGGCATTCTAATGTTGAAACTAAAACCCCACGAAAAACAAGTTCTGGTCCAAGTAATCTTGAACTAGCCTGATTTCCATAAAATTTTACACGTGATTTGAGGTTTTCTTCTACACCCTCTGGATTAGTTTTTTCGTTCAAACCAACTTCTTTCAGAATTATACTCTGGTACCTCTAAAAAGATTATGTTTTCGCATTCACTAATACATATTGCTAAAAACAGCAATCATTATAAATCTTTGACAAGTAAAATAATTAAAATTAATATTAAATTCAATAAAATATAGTTCAAGTAAGTACAGTAAGATAACATTTATAAAAATATTTATAAAAAATGATACATAATTATTAATAATATAATAATATTGTTACGAATACATATATCACTATCTATCCTATTACGCAACAGTTAAAAGAATTAAATGTGTATAAATTAATTGCCAATTTTTGATAATCCACTTGCAAAATTGTTGCATTGTTAGAAACCAACGGTTTCCTCATAAATGCTAAATATAGAGAAAAAATGAAAGAGGAAACTGCTTTGCGTTATTTTATGATCAATACAATAAAATATATCAATTTTCTATATCTACAATATTTTTCAGAAAAGTAAAAATGACCATAATTCTTTACATAAAATGCTACATATCGTTTAATTTACATAACATAAAAGCTATTATGTATGTACCAAGATAAGATCAACCATATTGAATGAAACTTTAGAACCGTCCTCTCCGATTTCGATGATTTTTGGACATGTTGCGACAGATATGATTTTGAAGAACTTTTTATTCTACGTATAACTGTCGGCAATAGTTCCCGAGGTATTTCCAATAAATTTCCATAAAATAGACGCAGGGTAGCAAGTTCGATAAAGAGATAAAATAATAATACCGTCTACATGCCGTTATCGTCGATATGCTATCAGAGTTACAACAAAATGAGAAAGTAGAACAATCTGAGATAAATGTAAGTAAAATAATAAAAGGTTAGCTAGGGAAAGCCACCCCAAAATATGATAGATAGGTTAGAGTACGAGAGGACTCAATAAGTGACAGATTACTAGAAAAAGCAGTAATAGAATCTTATAGGGCAAACAACCAACTATTTCCTAGTCAAAAAAAAAAAACCAGATGGATCATCACGTTTTATTCCGAACCTAAAAAAATTGAACAACTTCATCCAGACCTAGCATTTCAAAATAGAAGACATAAGAACGGCGAAAAAGAAGCTAATTTCACTAAGCTGTTACATCAGAATGGTAGATCTCGAGGATGCGTGCTATGCAATATTCATACGTAAAAAGAACCAAAAATGCTTTCGGTACGAGTAATTAGGATGATTCTTCGAATGTTATTTTTACCAAAATATTGAAACCTACCTGCAGTCACGAGAACTAATCTTGGTAGCTCTCCTAAATGATATCTTGTGCATTGGGGCCGATTACGTGGCATGTAATAAAAACATCACAGAAACGGCAAAATTATTCCGGTTTTTAGGTCTTAGGACTAAGGAAAAAGTAGCATTGTCCCGGATACTAGGTACAAATTTTTCGGGCTGATGATCAGTTTCAGAGGATGTTTTATCGAGTTGGAACAAGGAAAAATGATTTGAGACGAATCTAACGCTATTCGCGGCAGAAGAAGCGTGCCTAGCAGTTGTATACGGCTTAATGCACATTAAATTGTTGGAAAAGGAAAAGACATTGGTATTAATAATCGAAATTATCTTCAATTATCCCCAATTATTCCCAAAAACTATTCAAACCGATTGGACCTTTGATCTATCTAATCCTAAATTAACACTAACTTGGTGGATTAATCAATTGCCGGGGGTAAGAAAAAGTATTAAAACAAATAAGTTCAGAATGGAAATATATGCAAACGCGTGAAATACGTTGTGAGAAGCAACAAACAGCTTCATCAACGCCTTCGGATTTTGGGCAGAAAATGAAAAGAAACTGAACATAAATTACAAGCAAATTTTAGCGATGAAGATAGTTTCAGTAAAATTGGTATATCATGTAAGAGAAAGTCAGATACTCTTAAAGATTGATAATACAACTGCAATATCATATGTAAACAGAATGAAGGGTGTACGCTTCCCGCATAAATAAAATTAGCATCTGGCAATAGGCAAAGGACAAGTACATCGTCTTTCTTGGATCGCGCAGAGCATCGGAAAGTAATAAGCAGACGAACTGCTGAGAACTATGAATGAGTATACCGAGTGAGAACACAACGAGTCTTTAATATTATCATTAAAAGATTAGATGAACCACGGATGACTTATTTGCGTATAAAATGAACGCTAAACGCGAACTTTTCCTTTCTTAGAAACCAGACGCATTACAAATCGGCGTATTTACAGTAAGCTGGTCGAATCTGAAATTTTATGTATTCTGCCCTTCAGACAGATTCTCAGAATGCTTCTAAAAATAAAGCAAAATAGAACAACGGGCATTATCGTCGTCCCGGATTGACCAAACCAACCGTAATATTTATTTTTAGAATTGGCGGTAGGAGACCAAATAATTCTCAAGCCTGACATTTATTTACTTTTAACTTTATGCAAGACGATGGTGTATCCATAGCCAAGTCAACTGCGTTTGATTGCAATTACAGCATCAAAGAGGCTTTCCTAAGGAAGAATACACTCACAAGAAATCTACTTAGTTAGTAAATGTTAGTACTAGATTCGATGATTTTTTAATGTTATGAGGGACATGAATCGGAGGGACTCTCCGATTTCAATGATTTTTTAATACGTTGTAGAAATCAATATTTTGAACAACTTTTTTCTATACATATAATCCCTGCTTGGTTTTAGTTTCCAAAATATTTATGAAAATATTTTTAACATCCTTTATTTTGATGCACGTTGACATGATTATATTATATGCCCTGACCACTGAGTTTATATATCTCATATTTCAATATTTAAACAAAAGGAGATGAGAAAAAATGTAATCTAGCTTAGCTATTCGAGAGCATTCAGTAAATGACAAACTTTCTTCTGCATCACATTTACATACTTGGCCCGCGATGATTGTGTAGAATCTAAGAGACGATTTTTAGTAGGACAGTCCTTAAATTCATTATTGCAGTTATCGTTGGTCGGCCATCTCGCGACAAGTGGTTTAACGTATTTAACCCAAGCCTAAATCAATACGAATCATACTTACTAGAAATTAAATAAGTTCTGATCTGATTTCAATCAATTTATGCCAAATTTGTGCCAAAAAGTTTGATGACCTATATTAGGTTAAGTGTAGGTTAAATTTTTTATTATACACAACTAAAAATCTTATCTTCTCCCTCCCTGTGTTTACAAATTGAAACACGAGATTATAAACTCATCGCAGTCAGAACGTGTAATATAATCATCCCTGTAAACTAGTCTAACCCAAGCCTAAGGAGTATCCAATATATATATCAAAGTAAAAATGTCAAAAATGTCGGAAACTATGGCTGAGCGATGGTTATATGCATAGGAAAATATTATTTCAAATGTTGATTTGACAATTTAAACAATTACTCTTTTTTCTATACATGTAACTGCCACTCCATCTTAGTTCTTGGAATATTCGCAAAAATCCGTCGGTACCGCTACAGTGAATTCTGCCTATACTTAATTGTGCATCTCTAGCAACGTGTGCGTTAGAATTGGTTGCCGATTGCCCCGCGGCCGAACTTAAAAAGCTAAAGCAAACCTAGCTTTTACACATTATATATTTACAGACTTTTCGTATAACTTTGATGAAGATACAGTAATGAACCCCATAAACAATTATGCACGCTTCTATATTACAACGCAAGCTCACACACCCGCACTCCTCTCAAAGGTCGAGAAGCGAGCGCTCTCTTTTCAATATTCGCGATCACTGCCGAAACTACTATCGGTTCGAACAAACGATATATCTCGCTTCCGGGAACATCTTTAGTACGACAAATAACAACCTCATACACCATCGTAACAATATGAACAAAGGACGAACGAGCTTGATCATTCCATGGTTCTTTCGGATTACAGCCCCGTGCACAATAGGATGTTAAAAATGATTATCATTAATGTTCTTGGTTAGGTTTGGATTAATCTTACAAATTTAGCCGCAGAGGACGGTCACCCATAGGTTTGAGTAATAAATAATAACATAACTATCAGTAACATTATATTGCTATTATTTGCAAATTGGAAACATTTTGGCTATGATATCAGAATTTAGTTATTCGACTGTTGAAATCGGGCTATCGTCGAAACAGATTTTCGAAGACGTTTCTTGCAGTCTTACATGGGAAGCTATGAATGATTATTTAGATTTGAAAAAATATATGCTACAAATATACACAAATTGCCAAGAGGCGAAAGAAGTAGTAAACGTGTGTGCTATGCTTGTGATTGTATCATAAATGTCATAAATACACACATATGGGCAGAATTCACTGTAGTAGTACCGACAGTTTTCTGTAAGTATCTCAAAAACTAAAATTTCGACGGAAACAGTTGTTTCAAATGTTGATTTCTACAACACATTAAAAAAGATCATTGAAATTTAAAATCACGACAGCCGTTATTTATCAATAATTACCGATTTGTACTATACTTCTGGAATGATGGATTATAGTCAGTTGAAAGTAAGTCATAGTAAAATGAATTGTAGTAAGTTAAAAAGTTTTAATGTTATGCCGACGAATATGGCTCCATTGTAAAGAAGTTAAGAAAATTATTGTCTCACACATATGCTAAAGAAAAAAAGAACGTAAACACAATTGCAAAATACACATCGATAACATTTACGTCTTCAGATAGATAAGGCAACCAAATTTCAATTCTGAATTACGATCATACTACAGAAACTTGTATATTGATAAGATATCACATTTCTATATTAATATCTAGTCATTGAGAGAAAAAGAAAGGGAGAGAGAGAGATGTAATGGGTATATTGAATAATGTCATACAAGAAAATTACTTTTTATTATTTTAATTGTGCTGCAGAAAATATTAAAATAAATTGAAAAACGTATTATATAGTACAATTTATAAGTTACGTCTATTTATCATTGACTAATTTACTGAAATTAATTTTTTTGGATTTAGTTGAATCAGAAACTTGTTACATAGCGGTTACAGATACATATTTAATAATAAAATAAAGTCCTGTTATTAAAAATAGTTCAAATATAACTAATTCGAATAAAAGAATAAATCGAAGCTTAGAGTATTTTAAGCATTTGATATTATAAATTGAAATTAGAACTAGATATTAACAAGTAGAATTCAAAATATCTGATTCAACTGAATTCAAAAAAATTAATTTTAGTAAATTAGTCAATGATAAATAGACGTAACTTATAAATTGTACTAGGTTTTTCACTATTTTCACCATTACAATCCTGATATTGTGAAAATGAAAATGCTATATAATACGCTTTTTCAATTTATCTTGATATTTTCTGCAACACAATTAAGAAAATAAATGAGATCCCTTTAAAAAATATGATTCTTTTGATTCGCTACGAAAATAAACTACTATTTTCATAATTTTTGTTACTGCTATTTGTTGTCCACATAATATGTATACAGAATAACGTTTTGCCGTTGAATTTTTTTTTATAAATGACTGTAAATGGATGGAAAATCGTGTATCGCATTGAAATAAAGACACTGTATAGTATTAGTATTAGCATTTTTACAAAGTATCAAACAAGCATTGAGCATTGATACTTTATACAAGACAATTAATCCACGAGAGATCCCAAGGAAAAACCACCCAATCAGTCGGATCAGACTCTTCCGATGTTCTATTGTTCCGATATCAAAAGCCGATCCCGCTTCTGTGCGTATGTGAGATCACTTTGAAATTATTTGTTTAAAATACATCTTTTAATCACCCTCTATAATACTGCGCAGCACCAAATGGATAACAAAAGTTTCAGGATCCTGAAATTCGATTCAGATATCAGTCATTGACCTACATACAGACTTATTCACTTAACTCGGAGAACGCGTTCGCGAGAACATATGAAAAAGGCAAGAGTGTAACATGCATACTTATTATTACAGTCAAATGTTGCTCGCCATCTATGGGCTATTGTTAGAAGTATAATTAGACGAAAACACAGAGCGGTTTGGTAGTGGCCTAAAGGCTTTAAATTTGACATCACAATAAGGAGAAGACAATCGCTGAGAAAGTGAGCCACACCGACAGTCGCTTGTCTTCTGTTTGCAAACAAAGGACGGGGGAGCTAAATAAAGGCGTCGTGTAAAACGTACATGCATGAAACTGCAAAATATATCTGTTATAACTCAATTAAAAGTGAATGTCATTAATATATTGGATTTGGGTTAGTGTCCTCAATTCGGCCGTCACGAGGCGGCCGGTAATATTTCCGTAAAATAAGGACAATTATTCTTTTCATAAAATAATATCTCGATTATTCATTCGTCTATTACTATCATTTGCTATCTCGCGCAGCAGGCTTTGCCAGTCGCTATGCGGCAGCCAAATTGAAAGATCTACTCCAAACCTAAACCCAATGCCTTAAAGATATTCACTTTTAATTGAATTAAACATAAGTTATAACAAACGTTTCTTACAGCCTCGCATATGCATATTGTGCACGGGTCCTTAAGTTCGCCCGACCCGCGGTTATAAACAGGAGATAAACGACCGTAACTATAGGTAGAAACACATTGCAATAGTATCTGCAGCTTTTTGCGATATTGCAGAAACTAAGTGAAATCAATGATTATATATAAGGGAAAAACTTTTCAAAATGTTGATTTCACATATGTTGATTTAACATATTCAAGAATCGTCGAAATCCGGGAGGACGGAACGGTTCTAAAATTAAACCGAAAAGAGCTAGTCACGACCGGCACACTTTAAACCCGATGGACTGATAATCGAGATAAAGATGTGGCGGCACTCGGTAACAATGTATATTGCCGAAGTGCCTAATAAATCACCAATATCCCAACGATCCTTCCGCCGAATGTTCGAGACAAAGGCGTACATGGCAACGGTCGCGGATGCCTAACAAACGTATAGATAGTGGGGATATTGAGTGAGAGGTGACAAAGAAAAGAAGAAACAGATCCGATCGAAAGTCAAATTGTAAGAGCTTCAGTCTTGGAAAGTCACGGCTAGAATTCGAAAGTAAATTGCGATTAATGTAAATCAAATGTTAAAAAATAAATTCCCTCCTTTTTTTGTTTTTATTTTTTATCTTTTATTTTCATCTTCGATTTCTTTCTCTTTTTTTATTTTACATGACACTAGCATGGCTCTAACGAAAAATGTGGCAGAAGGAATCTTCCAAGCTCATAACTAAAAATTATGATATAGCTGAATGTATACTTAAACAAACATATAAAGTAGGATAAACAGGATGTAACAGAAATTGATGTGAGTGATAATAAATTGCTCAACGCTATTGTAGTATCGTGGACGAAAGGTCTAAGAGATATCGGGCGAACTATAAACAATGTCGCGAAAAAGCCGAAATACCGACAAGCCCAACAATATATCGTCAATCGAATAGCTTCGCGGAAAAGGCCTGCGTGACCCTGACCATGAGCGGTTGCGGAACACATGCGTGATAGGGTTAAGACAAAAGACAAAGGAATGCTAAGGAAGAAAGATGAATTAACAGTCAGAATGTTAGTTGAGAAGTCAGATTTTGAGTTGAAAAGTCAGAGACTGCGAATTACGTTGACGAGAGTGTGTTGCTAGTGTCACACGCTCAAGAAGGCCACCCGCTCAGGAACAGGATAGATAACTCCTTCAGAGGGACTGAAACCTCAGTATAAAAACCCACCAAAATAAGCGCTCGAGATCAATCTGTTGTAACATTTTGAATCAATCTACTGTAACACTTTGAACCGTCACTCTGTTGGATTTTCATAGTAAATTCTGTTACCATATACAAAGTTCAATTTCTTCGCCTTATCTGTGAAACGTTCGAACTGCGACGCGAGGAGATCACCGGCGATCTATTATTTTCGTGATTTCTTGTGTCTGCTACGTGACACTAGCGTTGTCCTAGCGTTCGATCCGTGATGACGAGAGTTGTGAATTAACTATCTAGTGATCTTAATTATAATACGTTATTGTGATTAATTCACGTTAAACAACTATTGTCTCCTATTTAACCAACATCTGTTTAATCCATTTATTGTAAATAAATTAATTATGGTAAAGATCCTACTCTATGAAAGCAGTTAAAGCAGACAAAATACAAGGAAGAAACAGGATTTTAGATTTATCAGATAATACGGCTTTCAAGAAAAGAGAGCAATTCTAAAAGCCATGCACATAATATAAATATAAAACGAAATTTTTCCTTTTTCAAGAATTTGTCATAACGGATGTCCGCTTACAAGGGAAGTTCGACAACTCGAAAATTAAAAAGATCATTCTATTATTAGTTTATTGCTGGTTGGATTAATAGGAAAGTACTATTGTAACTGGAATATCTATTTATATCCAGTTTATTTGACGATAATAAAGACACAAGAGATTATATATATATATATATCACTTAATATAATTAGTACAACCTAATTAATACAAACAATTTGCAGCTCAGCAAGATCTCACGATCTACACCCGATGTACACAATGTACAACGATTTACATTACACCTTTCGATTTTGTGTGTTCAAATGTTTCGACGTTTCAAGCCATTTATATATTTCTAGGGAATTCTGCGAAGAATATTTATACATGTGACATGAAAAAATAAAACTTCAAAAAATTATGTGTGGTAGGAGTAAATTTTAAAAGAAAGTCTTTAAATTTCTCACATGCACAACATAGGCCATAAAAAACATTACAACTTTCAATTTAACCTTTTTTCTATGTCTTGTATAATTTCTTAAATATTTAAGATTATATGGAAAGCCAAAATTTCTTTGGGCAGTGTTTTCGCCCCTAATACAACAGGAGAAGAAGTTTTGTTATTAGTATCATATAGATTACATTTCTGCAAAGTTCCAAATCTTTTTGGATTTTCGAATTGCCGAACTTTCCTTGTAAGACGCCATTTTTTCGTCTTTCTCTTCTTCATCCAAAAGTATTGCTATTATAACTAGATCAATTGAAACGGCATTTTGTTGTATATACTCGTATAACGTCTGATTTCAAACTGATTAGTATATTTATCTCGGATATATCCTGGATGGTTCCCGGTAAAATATACAAATATTCGCGAATAAACACCCGGACATTGTTCGGACACTGTTCGGACATGGAACGGACACGGTCTTAAATGGGCCTTTAAACATGAGATTCACGAGAGTGAGCTCGGAAGAATTTCCGCACTTTTAAGGAAATTCAATAAAACGCCATAGATAAAGAAAGCTATTTATAAAGAAAGTCGAGTGAATGAAAAGGCCTGACACTGACAATACAAAAAATGGAAACTGTATTCCTTCTGGGATGCAGAGTTCCAAGCTTTGTAGTCTCCAGTACATACGTCAAGAACAAATAATAAGAGATGAAAGACTGAAAGGCAGAAGAAAATTCCATACTAATGCCAAACAATTTCTTGTAAGAATATACTTTCTATAGTTTTCGGTTAAAAGAAATACCTTGCATATATATGTATCGATTCGCTATTACGTTAGTCACTAATTACACCTCAATAAATACACAAATAATATAACGCTCTAGAACCGTAATAACACTGAGTTAATTTAAAAACTTTTAACTCAAAATCTAATACTAAGAAGACACGTACAAAGTCTAATAACGTAACTTATCAAAATTATTATTTTCTTATATCTCTTTCTATGCTATTACATATTTGACAATGTGTTCCAGTTGATCACGTTATCGCGGATATGTTAAATCATTAAAATTTTAAATAATTTCGTTGGGTTTTTAACGATGTCACATGATGATTCCGAAAAATATGATAATATCATAAATAAAATACCATGTTCTTCTTTAATGCATTATAACTATCAAATATTAACTTCTACAACATTGCAAAAATATCTTTTAGGGTGTGCTATAAAAAAAAATAGCATTGTATTTACAAGAAAATTGAAAATCTTAATGAAGAATCTATTTCATTGTATTACTGTAATAATATTTAAGAATAAATAAAGAATTCGTAACAATATTATTTTTTGATGTAATTATACTTTTTAACACAATTTTAATACTTTTAATTCTTTTTCCTTTATTCCGTTCTTAACATAATTCACTGCTGAAAACATTACTATATATAAAATGAAATAAAATAAATATATACTCACCCTGAGATCTTCGTTTCGTACTATTTCTAGAAGATGTCTAAGAAGTTCGTGCGAATCATGTTGTCCTCCATCCATACACTGCGTTGTTTTCTTTTTAAACGAGTTTAACAACTCTGATGGACGATAAGATTGACGTTCATCAGTATTTTGCATTTCTGTAAGTGTTTTGCATAAAATTGAGGTAAAACTGCCCCAACCTTCTAAAATACCCTCTATTGGTGGCTAAAAAATATTTTGTTAATAATATTTAAATAATTTATGTAATAGCAAGTTATTTTATGGCATATTACTATAAGCATATAATATCACTAAATGTATAAATATTATAATGCACATCTTGTAATATAAAAAAGAACTAATCCAATTGACAATTATTACAAGATTATTCATAGAACCATTTGAATAGGCTGCTTGCTCTTAACGATATAAAAAACATATCGAGAAAATCTTACTTAGTTTTAAAAGGAACATAATCTACGATATTAATATTTTATAGAAATGTAACAAATGGTGAAACACTTATTCATTAAAGAAAGGAATGCTTCAGCACTTGCAAAAACATTGTGCGCTTTTCTTATGATCATACATATAATTTTATGACCACAATCAAATCTGTTTTCAAATCTGTTTATCTGGAGCTCTTATATTTCTAATAATTATTCTATAATTTACATCCATACATTGTCTAATCTAAGATATAATTATATCTTTAAAAATTCCTCAGTTCATTTTAATTGCTGGTGTAATATTAAAGGGAATGAATTTACATAAAAAGAGAAGTTGAAAATTTAGTGACGTTTTTTCATAAGAAGCTTCATTTTGGAATAAATAGATGTTGAAGATTCATCGAGAATACATACAAACACTTGACTACACTTGTGTATACTAATTTATATTAATTTTTGTTTCGATTCATATGTACATATTTATAAACACTACTAACAGTGGCTTGACACCTACAATTCCTTCCAAAAATTTTTACTTACAAAAGCGATGCGGGAAAATAGATTTTCGAGACTAGATTTTTTCTCAAAACATGTGCATAATTGACAGTGCAATGATTGATAAATTTTTTTCATGACTCAAATTACACCGATAATAAAATGGTGATAAAAAATAATGTACCAACTACATCCAGAAAGACGTTGTAAAGAGGAGGCTTTAATCAGATGTATGTTAACAAGTATTTTGAAGGAAATAAACTTATAACGGAAGTTTGATAGTTCAAAAATTTAGAAAAATTTGGAGCTCTACAAAAAAATAGCTCAGGTGATACCAACGAAAGTACGAAGTTTCTCTGAAGCTGCCACATTGCACGAGTATGATAGAAATCTTCATGCGTGTAATAATGTAATAAAATTCTACTTGTGTGTATATTTTCATCCTCTATATAGTTTTGTATAAACGTGTGTATTACTGTGTACTCATCTGTTTACATGACTAAATGATTTTGATAATCCGATAAACTTTCATTCTTTTAAAGAAGCAAGAACTATTCCGCTACGTACATGGTGTGTATAGTAAAATCGCAATTATACTTTGTGCGTTATGTCAAAAACATTCCTGTTTTAAAAAGAGTATCATTATTGTAACTTACGTAACCACCACAATAAGCACAACCATGCGAAATATGTACATATATTTTATTCTACTATCATAAAAGTATAACCATAACTACACATATAACGCTTGCAAATTAGCAATCTTAATGAATTCATAGTTGAAATTTCAGTGTCTCTGTCATATAGTATATACGTATAATAGTATATAATACAAATATATACATATAATAAACTATCTATCTGAGTGTCATCAGAAATTAAAAATACAAAGAATAAAGGAAGAAAAACTTTTCTCAAAAATTCTTTACATAGTATAGAGCATGGAAAATGTTAAAACTATAATCCCTTTTTCCACTTGTGATTAGTCGCTCGCGACTCTCAGTCATACAAAATCCATAGTTGAATATGGTACAATTTCTATTCGCGGTGCCGCGCCTAAGGATGCGATGTCGCGAGACGCGAAATCGTACGAAATCAAGATCAATTGCACGCGACTACAAAGTATATGAAATACATATATGTCATACCCACATCCAGAAGAACTACATGTGACTGAATGTCTTTTTACTGTTAGAAGACCTCTCTCTTCAAGACCTTTTAATATATAATACTATTAATTTATATTGCTATGCATTATTATATAGCAATAATATATAATAATATCATATTATAACAATATATAATATTATAATTTATAATAACTTTAACATAAATAATTAATATTATAATGATGAGAGATTTTCTACCGTGATACTACACATATGTTTGGTTGTTAATATTCGACAGAAACTCCAGAGTTAATTATCTTATGTTAATGTCCTTCAGCTTTTCTAAAAAATTTTTTGTTCAGTACTAACAGTTTCTCGACATAACTAGGTTACTAACTTTTTATAAGGGATGCTTTAATGGATTGATTAACATGTTAAAAAATATATAGTTCCTTAAAAAAAAATTAAGCCGCCCTGTATTTGGCACCGCGCGCGATTAGCCGCAAGTGGAAAAGAATTCTAGGTTCTAGCTACGCGTTATACAGCCGACAAACAAACCGACCGAACAACAACAGCTAAATCGCATAACGATACGACGGTGTCCATATATATACATATGTATGTATGTACGTCAGTAGCACGTTACGAAATAGAAAAGGATTAATGACGGAACGGCGAAGAAAGACAATAGATCCGTTCACCAGCGCCGTGTCATGCGGAAATAAACATTTGAGAGAGTCGTACAGCGTGGCCATCCCGCAGTGGGGACCGCTTCATTTTCACATCAGTCAGACAACACTATTGCAATAATGAAACTTTTTTATTTTTTATTTTTTGTTAATGATTCAAGTGAGACTAAACACGACATTTTTGTTATCGTATTGTTTACGATAATGAGATACGAGAGAACCAATTGTATACAGGGTGGCGCATAATTTAACGTGATCAGCATTTTTATAGCAGAATGTGTAAAGAACGCATGAAGTTCAACTTCGTTTTTTTAGATGAAATTACATATATTTTTTTTACATGCATACATTCTTCAGAGCATTCTACGTCAAACAGTGTTACAGAACAATATTAAATATGTCAACAATAACCGACCTCTAACAAATGTATTTTTTTTTTAATGCTAAAGAAATTGCTGAATGAAGATTTAACCGGACTGAAAATATGCGACGTTTGGCCGTATCATAGAGCCATCGCTCTTTCTAACATTTCTTAAAAATGGTTAAGAACAGAGCCCCACCGGTTGATTTTCGGAAAAATGGTATTTTTTATTAATACGAAAGTTGTGTTTTTTTTAATCTTACAAATTTCTTATATTTAAAAAAGACGACATGATTAATGACATTCAATTCTATAAAAAGACAGCCCTTTCCAACGTTTATGCTAATGAAGAGAATTTTTAAAAGTGAAAACAATTTTTCTAAACATTCCTGAATAGAAATCGTAAATAGTACTCTGAAACTGTCTGTACTGCCGGTCGCTTGCTTCTCACTTATAGAGCTGCTATATGCCGGATATTAATTTTGGTTACTCGAAGGAAAACGAAAGAAACATAGCGTGAATATCACTTACAGCGTAAGATCACAAGAAGATTATAAACTATTCGAATCTTTACAATTTTTGTAACCATACATACTGAAGAACTTTATCTATACATATAAAATTGACAATAAGAACAAAAGTTTTACTATAATACCGAAAATTCAAATTCCAATTTATCTGTATTTTGTAGAATTGTTTGAAGTTTATGAGTATTCAATGAAATAACATTTTACAACAAAAATTAACAATTAGTTCGATAAGATTTAGATACTTAGTAACTATATATAAGTATATATACTATATTACATATATATAAAAACTATATATACGTAATGTAATTTAAAAAAGCTACAAAAAATAATAAAAACTAATCAAAAGATTACAAAATTACACATATATTATTCAATAATGGATATTCAATACAGCTGTTAAACTTTCACGGTACCGACTTTTCATGTTCATAGTTTCATTTAAAAAAAAAAAAATATTGGTTTATATCCCCCCACACATTCTTTTATAAAGGCTAATCGCGTCAAATTATGTCCCCCTCTAAATCATCCAACTTTCATTTAAAACATGTTTCATTAAAATCATTACTTGCGCAATAATGGAAGTGATTGCAACTACGTGTCCTGTATAGACATTTTATCGCACAATTTTCATCGACGTTGGCTCGACAAAAATCAAACTGGTCGCCTGCATGGCGTGCGAGCCTGGCGAATCGTATCATATATTAACTAGAATTAGGGCCCTCCAAAAGGCCACTTTCAACTTCGTATCGGTGAAACAACACTAATCCAGAAGCAAAACATTTTTATTTTATATTTTTTCTTAATAAAAGTTTCATTAATACATTGAAGAGATTTTCCTAATTAAAGTGAGATCAAACTTCATATTGTTATAAAATTTTATAGTAAATTTTATATAAAATTATGTGGACTGTCGCATTGCCCAACTTTATAACAATATCGTGTTTGGTCTCATTTTAATCAGGAAAACCTCACCAATATGTTAATGAAACTTTTATGAACAGAACATTAAAAATAAAGAATTTTCACTGTTGCATTAATATCGGGCTTGCTGCTACAAAGCTGAAACTGTGCGACACTCTCAAGTCAATGCTTAGTATGGTAGTATCCATGTGATGCGATAAAGATGAAATTCCATACAACTCCAGTGATAAATATGACAGCTATCATCGCATGAATGCCATGTAGAAGGCGCCCATTTAACACTAGGTTTTGCGGACATTTCGATTGCGTCAAAATGACGCGTATCCGTAGAGATAGGTATACCACATAGAAAACTTAAAAAAAAAAATTAATTTCGACATATATTTGTCTCGTTAAATGGATAAAAGTCAGTATAAATGGTAGAAGAAAAATATAAACGACTCGTGCAATTTACCTCACGAAATTCGAAATGCATCAAAATGACGCATCCCGTAAACCTAGTGTTAAAATGTTGTGTCTGTTTCGTGTCGCATTGGTTGATCAGTCGGTTTGTCAACTGTACAATGTGCAACTAGGACCTAGTCTATAACTATAAAAAACTAAGTATCAAAAAATTATAAAACTTTTAATTTAGCTGCTTTTCATATCATGTGCAGTTTCGTAAATGTTCAAAACTACACAAAAACTTGTATTTGTTTTGAAGAATGGTTTCATCTTTATTAAATGTTTGCTTACTGGAACTAAGAATTTCATTATTAGCGTCACTTGAACTGCATTTCTATAAACTTCCAAATTTTTCTGAATTTTCGAGTTACCGGATTTCTCTTGCTAACGCGATACAAATAGATGAAATGAAGCTTAGACCATTTATTCTACAGCTATTTTTGTAAAATTGATAACAGTTCAAAAATAAAGATCTTTTTTCAAAATTTATTGACTCTTTAATTTTGCTACTTAGTATACAGAGTATGTAGGTTAATCGAGATTTAAATCGATCCCTGCGAATATTTCCGAAACTCATCATGAAACTGAAAAATATTTCGTACAAGAAGTAAGTGATTTCGAGGGGAACATAATTTGATGACATTAGGTTTTTGTAGGTGGATACATAGAGGACATATGAAGGTCAACTTCATAATTCTCAGCTTACATTAATGAAACCATGTATTTTTTAATACATTAATTGTTCCATCTTAGCTATTTTCTGCAAAGAGTTATTAACTTATTTATGTCGAGAAACCATTAGTTTAGTAAATATTTTAACTTTTGTACAGCGAAATCTCTATATTCGTCACATATTTTCGGCAAGAAAATGTTACGATATTCATCCAAAAATCCAGTATTCATCACTAAAAGTCTAGATTACTCTAGACCCATACTGTTTGTCTTATACAAATACACATTTCTTAATATATTTTCTCGGCCTTAGCTATACATATATTAGTTTTATCATTTTTTTAAATATGTTCAAGACATTTTAAGGTAATCTGAATAGCATACTTTAAATAGACACTTGTTTCTCATTCGGCTGTTGCTAGCGTCCGCTCAAGAGCCTCAATATTCGTACAAAAAAAGACTGTTGAGAACGTATCGTTGCCAACGTTGGTGATCCAACGAACAATACTCCAAGAAGATAAAAATAAAAGGGAACAATGCAAAATGAACACGGACGAAAGACGAAACGAGAGATAAACAAAACACTTGAGTTTATTGTCACAAAATGCAGTTAAATAGAAATAACTAAAGTAACAAAAGAACTTAAGCTAACACTGAATACCAAGTGCTGCAGTAAAAAGATCATACGAGATAAGTTTAACAGTTAAGACCATTTATTAATTCGATTCGACACTGGGAACTAATTATTCTCTTTTTTGTTAATTTTTATAATACAAAAAGTTGATTCTATATTCATCTAATTTAATATTCGTCAGTCCTTCAGGAACAGATTAATGACGATAATGAAGATATATCCTCGTGGAAAATTATATATTATTTTATTTGCATATTTTTTATTATTTAAAAATTAATAATAAATGTAAAGAACAGTAAACATTATGAAATAAACTGCATCTAGTTCTGCAAATTAAGCAAGTGAAAAATAAAGACGAAATGAGTCAAAAGTTGGGCAAAAAGAAATAAACTATCTTACGCAAACAAATAGATATACGATTGAATAAAAAAAAGACAACGAAATCTTACAGAAACAGAAAGGAATGAAATCGATAACTTATATATTCCATGAGATTTTACTGTTTTCAGATTTGTTTTCTTCGTCCCTCATACGACAAGTTTTACAAGATAAGAATTAAAATATCTGCTAAACTGAGGCTATGCGCGCACAACAACAATTTGTCGCATTTGTTTATAAGTTTATATGGACCACGCGACTGTAGGACGATTTCTTGTTATTAGAAGAAGAGGAAAATATTAAACTTTTAATTGATACAAGAAAGAGCGGCAAATTAGTGCTAATAATAATTTTGTGTATAAAATATCAAGATAGGAAACTAATGCATTTAAAAAAAAACATATGGTTTCATTAAAAAAAATAAGATTGTCCTCTATATGTTCTATACATTTCTATCTACAAAAAATTATTAATATCAAATAGTGCTCTCCTCGAAACAGTTTAACTTTTGTTTGAAGTATTTTCACTACCATGAACAGAGTGCGAATTTTTATGCAAATTTATATTTTTCAGAATATAATTAAAAAAATAGAGAATTGAGTAGAGAAATTTCAATAGAAAATTGTTTTATGTACCAAACATCATAACAAACACTATACTTTGGGTACTTTATACGTTTCTTCATATTATATGCGTTCTATGCAATTTTGAACTTTCAAATCTCCTATAAATGCATGGAAATCCGCAGTCTAATCATGAATAGTTTCGGAGATATTCATAAGGATCGATTTAAATGGAACATCCTATATAATGTTAATATAAATACAATAATTATATGGAATAATATAAATAATTATATAGGATAATATAGAATAAACATAGAATTGAAAATGATTATTACTCAGCAAACTAATTTTTTATGCTGGTGGCAACTAATTATAAATTAAAGAAAGATGCATTTACTAAAAAGGTGTTAGATACTATTAATTTAAATACAAAAAGTATATGCAAATATATATTTCTACAAATATTATTCGTTATAGCTCAGATTTATTTCAATAGATTAAAAGAATGTAATTTAACTTATTTTGTACATGACTTGTTTAGAGTAATTATATTTTTCAAAAAAATTAAGGAAGTAATACAACCACGTTTATATGTTAACTTTGATTAAAAAATTCATTAAAAAACATTTAATTCAATTTTCATTTTTATGTCTCGTTACATGTTATTCAGTGTATATTAATGGTATACATTTAAAAACAACTTACTAGATCAACTTCTTCTGAGTTATTAGCAAACTTATGTTTGCCTCCTGGTAAAATGAATTTCTGTCCAGGAAGACGCAAATCATCAAGAACTTTGACTAAGAAAGGTGTTTGTGCTAAACATTGCAGAACTGCATTAAAAAAGCAGGTGTTTCCCAAATTCATTAAACCCTAAAATAATATAGACTTGGATATTTTAATCACATATACATATACATATGAGTTGCATCTACTTTTATCAAGTACATATCTAAATATTATTCTTACATAATTTCTCTATGTTCGTCAACAAATTACATTGCAAATGACCTTTTTAATTTATTGAAGTTCATTAAAATAATAACCGAAATTACCAAAATACATACCCCTACTTTAGGCAAATTATATAAACTTTTTTCTTTATCTACTTTATTTATATCTATGGTTTCCTTTTGATATTGTGTCATTGATGTCTTAGTTTGTAATGAATTTTTTACTATGCTAGATCTTTTTATAAACTCCACTGTTTCTTGAAGCTTTTTTCTAAAAATTAAAAATTATTACTTAGTCTGTAGGTTGAAATCTAAAAAGTTGAAAAAGGTATATTACAGCGCAATTTTGAAATTATAACAAATGTTTTTATTACTTAATTACCTATACCATAGACGTTGCAAACAAAATTTCTTTAAATTTATTTCCTAATCTAACTTCATTATTAAGTTTATTATGGTTATATGGGCAGGAAATATTTAAAAACCACTTGTAATATAATACCTTTCAAAACATTTCTTTAAACTTTATGATTGTAATTGAATACTAGAAATTATTAGAATACATATTTAATTTCTTAATTAGTATATATAGGTTATATAAAGGTTATATATATATTAGTATATAAAGGTCAAAAAGATATTATTGCAAATGTTGTTTAGTAATTTGGTAGAACATTAGATGGTATAGATAATTTTTCTGTAAATATAGTAATGAGAATATATCAGAGTCAAGCTAATTTTCTTAAATGGAACTCTGTATTTGTTTATTGCAATATAATAATGTTTATTGAAACAAATGCAACTGCCTGATATCAATCTATGCAGTGAAATGTCAAAAATTAAATCCAAAAAAGTCAGATCTTCTTATTTCTTCTTATCCGCCTTAGATTTATACCTTTAGTTTATAACTAGGAGTCAGTTCAAAAGGTGTCTTTCAGTCAAGTAAGTGAGTCAGAAAGTCGAAGGACATTTTAAGCATTCCTTTAACCATTTATAAGCCGCCTTAAGTCAGTCAGTTTCTTAGCCGCCTTTAACATAAGAGTTCTTTCGACTTTTGGCTTGCTAAGAGCAACTGACTGCTAGAAGCTAAAAATATAAATCTAATATGTATAAGAAGAAATAAGAAGTTCGATCTCTGTTAATGGTTTTTATTTAGTTTACTTTTTTGTTTGCTTGGGTAAAATTTTGTAAGCGAAATTTCACTCATTCTCCAAAGAGATAGAAAGCTGAAATTTTTAAGACTAAAAAGTAAAAATAAAATATATAAGTTAAAAAAATTAAAAAAGATCGTTTTTTAAAGAAATGTACTAGAAAAAAGAAAACGATTTTCTTAATCAATTCAATTCAGTAATCAGGGCTCATATTAACTAATAGTTCTACAGTTTTCAGAATTTTAACAGTTCCAGAGTTTCTCTATTTGATTAGATAAATCTCAGATTCACGAATTGAGTTAAATATTCTACCATTTTTACCTGCTAATCATTAGAGAATCATTTTCCTTGCCTTCGTTAGAAATTTCCCCGTATATTATTATTATATTCAATTATTTAATGATATCTGATTAATAAAAAATTATTTTCTTCCGTTTAGTACATTCTTAAATAAAAACCACATGTTTTTAATTTTTTTAGTTTATATGTTTTATTTATAGTGCTGAAGTATAAATCTAACAATGAGATACGTAAGGGGAAATACAGAGCGCGATCTTTACCTATAGCGTATACTCTAATCAGCGATGTTCGATATCGTTATTCGATGCAGTCGCGCCAGCTATCGATATGCGTTGATCTAACGCCTTCGGATCTAATTTATGATATTCTACTATGTTGTGAATAAAAAAATACAGAATTCCATTAAAAAAAATTAACTTGACTTTGATACTTGTATGCTTTTGACTTATATACTTTCAGATAATTTCAATCCCTCCAGAGATATTTTAGTACAGTTATTCCAGTTAAACGATAATTAAATAATATATTCAATTTTTTGAATTTTTTATGCGTTTTGTTTTATATACATATATAAAGTTGTACATTTATTTTCATACATACCTACAGCCGATATTAATCTTTGTTTCACATTGAAAACACCAAACACTCCAATAAAGACTTTCAACTACCATAACATGACAATCACTATGTGGTTTTTTATAATGTTCCAAAGCATGACCACATTCTTCTCTTCCACAACCCTGATATCCACATTGTAAACAAATCAGTACAGCTGAATTTGTTACACATTCCTGAAGTTTTATATATATTCACTTTAGAAATAACATTAAAAAGAAAAAAGGCTTTAAGTTTTTGAATGTATACCTTTTCATTGAGCTTTGACGAATTATTTTTGCACTTTTTACATATTGAACATTCCATGCTAATTCCCACTTTATTGATACATTTCTTAATTTTATTAAAATTTACTGCCTTTGGTATATGTGGACATTTATTATCTATAAACATTAATGTATATATTGCTTAATATTTTTGTAGAACTATTAACTAAATATACTATATATAAGAATCTAATTTATTATATCATTATTATATATCACTATTAAGTTTATTAAGAGGTTCCTGCGTAGCTCCTGTCTGTTATTGTTTATTTTCTACAAATTCAATTTTTGAAACATCTTATATATTTAATTCGAACTATGTATTTTCCATTATTATCTATGATAGTTCCTCATCTATGTATATAGATGTTGGATTATAGAGACTATATTACTAGATATTTCGAATGCTATTTAGACTCTTTCTAAATATCTAATTATCCATATAAAACTTATAAAATAAATAAAATTTACCCTATAAAAGAGATTAATGAGAATATCTCATTTTAAGCACAATTTGTATTACTATTTAAGTGGGTCAAATAAATCTTTTTATAGTTTATAAATTTCGAAGCTGTATTATTTCAAAATGATAGTTAGGCCTTATCAGATGTCAGTACTTCGTACATACCACTAGATGAAAGTTTTATTTGATAAGTTTTATGCTCAAGTCACCTATTATGTCAGCTTCCATTTAATGATATGACTAATATAATAAAGTTTCCAGATCACATCAAATGTGACATACAACCAATAAGGGTTATGAATATTTGTTCAGATGATTTGCACTGGTGTATGCTTATTTATGAATGACATAAAAAGCTTTTAATTAATACTTGAGTCAAATATGTATTTTTAATATGAAATAATAGAAATGGGATCAAAAAGCTTACTGTACATATTTATGAGCACATAAGACAATATATAAGAACAATGTAACAATGCTACTGCACTAAACAATATTAAGTCAATATCATTTTCTTAAACAAAGGAAATAGATCTGAAATTAACTAAATATAAAATTAATTCTAAAAATGGAAATTTCTATCCCTCTACGTGAACTACTAATGGAATACAGAACAAAAATGAAGATACTTCAAGATGTTGCTAATATGTTAATATAAATATATATCAATATAGATATATATTATGATAAAACTAAATCTTTCAAAGATTGAAAACATAGTGAACAGCACACATCAATTGAAACCTCTTTATAGATAAACAATTTTAAAACTGATTATAAAATTGAATCAAAAACTAAAATTAATTAATATGATTGAAACTAAATATAGTAACAAAGTTGTATCTCAAATTATTTGTAGTATCGTTCGAAAAGCAGATTATAATAAATGAATATAGAAGTGAAGAAACTTTTTTATTAGTAAATTAAATAAAAAGAAATGAATAGATTTTACACAAATTCATATGGACAAATTATTAAATATAAGTAAATAATCAAATTGAAAAAAAAAAATCTTTATTCAACCATAAAGCATAGCGCTGGTAATATGAGTGAGGTTGAAATAGTATAACTATCAATTTATTAAATGCAATATGTGTTTTACATTTTGAAAGATTATCTGCATGACAGAACATAAAAATTAAACCTTGATAAATTGTTTATCTTTCAGCAAGATAACAGCTTTATATAAATTATGAAGAAAATTAAAAAGGGATTGTCCTACAATATATTTAATCAGCTTTATACCCTTTAATCATCTGATTTGAGCCCAATTGGGCATTTGTGGAATAAATTAGGCAGATACATCAGAAATTGTAATACAGCAGCAAAGAACAATCAAAACAAATGTTAATAAAAAAGTATAATAATGTTAAACCTGCAACGATAGCAAAATAAGTTACTTTTATGCAAAAAAAAAAGAAAGAAAAGAGAGAGAGGTATTAACTATCATAAAAAAAAAGTAAACTTCTCATTTAATTTAAGTTCATGTAGATACCAAAAGGCTTTTGTATCTAACTTTTGTTCAGTTATCATTTACATCTTACTTCTGTGTCAATAAAAATCAAATTCTTCTTTATTTTTGTCATATTGATTTTTAATATGTCACTACCAGAAATATTCAAATAAATTTGAATAAAAATCCGAACAAGATATACCAAGATTATTTGACCTACTATGTATCAGTGTTATATTTATTTTAACATTGAAACATGGTTTCTAAGAACAAAGAAGTAAACAGAGTTTGTGCAATAACCTAATATTATCATAATTTATTCAAATACATAATAAATGAATAATTTAATTAGTAAGAACAATATAAGGATGAATATAATTATTATATAATTAATAAGTATGAATATAGATACTATAAGAATGGATATTGCACAATACAATCATTATACAAAACTACTACATAATTTATCAATGTTTAAATTATACATTTTTCGATATTTATCATTATGTAGTCATTATCCCAAATAACTACATAATTTAATTATACTTTAATTATACTATATGTACTATACCAAATAACTAAATATTTACTAATTAATTCTTTAAGATTTAATTCTATTAACAAAACAAGTTAATATAATCTAACTTTTTAAAAATGAATATTTCCTTATTATAAAAACAAATAAGGGTTTTGCAACCAAAGTTTCTTAAAAAATGAATTCTAACCTGTATTATTAGATTCGTTACACGAATCAGTTGAACATTCATATAACTCTCCATTTGCATCTGGTTGTCGATTACGTTTTTTACTCATCTCGATGTATTTTCAAACTGCAACGAATATATTTGTTAAAACTTTTAATTTTTGCCACTTAGTAATTTAGTAAACAAAAAAGCATGTGGGAATTTGGTTAGACTAGCTATTGTAGGAAATGTATACGATAATCCATATATAATTCCTAACATATAAACGTTATGCGTTATTATACCTTGTATTAAATCGTGGAATAATTTTTTTAAATTCGCGAAATGTTATCCTAAATATTCAAAATAAACTAAATACAAGCACTAAAACAAACTATTATCGTAACAATTACTATGCTTGCACAATCCATATACTGTGCGCATACTCTACTACGATCATATAAACAGGTCTCGACACTCGTATATTAAGGCCTAGGGAAAACCGTCCGAAAATTGAGTCATGATTAATTGTGAAAAATCAACATGGAAGGCAAGAAGGTTCTCGTTCTACGCATGCGTAACATGTTATAAACGTCTCAGACAGAGACAGAGATACTCTACTCATCTCTGTCTATCTCGTGAAAATGCGGATTTTATTGACCTACCATGTTGATTTTTTACGACTAGACACGACTCAATTTTCAGGCAGTTTCCCCTAGCGACCAACAAGAACTGTTAATAGGATCGTATACTGTATCATTAATACCACCCCTAGTACCACTACTGTACTTTTGAAATATCCAATCACACAATTGCAAACTATCAAAACTATAATATGGACAGGATTGAAAACTTAAAGTTACGATACACTGTGCACTTGGCTTTATACAGGGTCATCCACTCATTGATATCTACTGATATCTATAATATGTTATATACTTATTAATTACAGAAAAAGAACATGTGATATAAGCGAGTGATCAACTCATGTTCCTAAAAAAAACCTAATATGCAATGTACTTCAAAGCAGTGTAAATGATCTGCAGTATCTGAAGAGATCTGATGATCTCAAGAAAGGAAACGCTGAAATTTTATAAGAAAATGAGATAACTAAAAAATAAAAGAATACCAATTATAAGTAAAAATGTTATATAGCACTACATTATAGTTTAGTTTATAATTTATATTCTACATATCGCGACGTATTTTATAATCTTATAAATTTATATTTCCGGTGCTATTCTTATAGGCTAAATATTACAACCATGTACAATTTAACATATTCAAATCGGCGTGACCCGGCAATCTATACTTCTATCTGGCGGAGTGGGTCACCAGTGAGTCGCATCTTTTGTTTAGGCATCGGCGTGATCGATAGAACACGATTCATCATGATTCACATTATTTATGTTTCCAATCTTAATTTATAAGAATATAATTTAAGAAAAACTGGAATAAAATGCAAATGTTATTGGAGAAGACACGCATGAAAAAATGCGCCGGCTTAAACGTGTTAAACTAACATGACAAACTGATAAAGTAATAAAGGAAAGGAGGCAACGAAGGAAGGTAGATAAAGTGTCCTTTGACCTAACCCATTTGCCAGTCAATTGCGTATCTTTCCATATAACAAGCACGTTGCTTTGTCCACTAATCATATCTCACGTAAATAATGGGATTTACAAAGTATCATGCAATGAAAATGTTTAATGTTGAAATTCGAAAAAATTATATACAAGAAAATCTTTAATGGCGATGACATATCCATTAAACGAAAAATATCAATTAAAATAAATTTTATATAAGGTATTATTTTAAATTAAATAATATAATGTAGTTTATGAATGATATATTTTCACATATTTATTAAAAAAAAAAAACAGTTAATTTAACAAATGTGTTAATAATTTTTGTTGAGTAAAAAATTTTAATTTCTTCGCAGATCTTTCAGCTTCTCTTATTTGACTAGAAGAATCTCTTTTTTTCTTTATTTGATTCTTGAATCTTATACAGGTACGCGTTCGGATAAAGCAAAAAATGAAATTGTAACTTGCGAAATGAGTTATTCTATAGAAACGGAAATTTTTTGTGAGTGTCATTTTTTAACATTACCAAAAATCTTAAATTGTATTGTTAACACGATAGAGAAAGATAAGAATTGTAACTTCATAGGCAAATTATAAAGTGTTATTAATTTAATTTATTTATATCCGTATTACTACTTTTTATAGATGAAATTCTCAGCCACCCGCTAATCACAATTACAAAATTTAGTCTACAACCCATGCTCAATGAAGGAATTTGAAGTTATTTACTAATTTTCTACTTTATATACATTTTACAATATCATATTTATCATTCACATTTGTTTTTACTTTAATCAACTTTGTTTTATTGGCAAAAAACATTTAGACTCTTTGTCACCATTTTTACATCTCAATCACCCGTCTGTGAAAATATTGCTAAAAAATTGATGTCTGTGGTATTAACAAAGAGAAAAATTGCCCATTGTTCTAGCTGTTCCACGGTACATACTGCACCACACGACTAAATGTTAAAGGTTCCACGCTGGCATATACAAGAACCGATAAAGTTAGGGATTTGTCCCATTTGGTTCCACCTGCTAGCATATGCAAGAACCTATTTAGTTTCATAACAAATGAGATATACTCGCTGTGGTTCTACGCTACAAGAGTCTATTTCATTGTACAGTTCTATGGAAAATTTTCATACGTTTCTATCCGAGATAGACAAGTATAAGAATAATAAAATCGCGTAATAATTAAATTTAGTTGCCTCAGAAAGAGAAATTAATTGTTTATTATATTATTTTTTAGGAAAAAAAAAATCTTTCCTTTTAAACGATAATGGATCAACGAAAAGATGCTCAATGATGATCAATAATTTTAATATATCCTCTATACACGATAGCTTTTTAGATTTGACATGAAATTTATCTTTCTCGCGATAACGTTTCTGTTACAATAAAACCTAAATTTCATTTTAATATAGTAACTGACAGATTGCAAATAATATTTCTGTTGATGTTGTGTAGCTGTTTTGTATCCGTGTTTGTTTATAAAAACGATAAAAATAGAAGAATAAATTAACTGCGGACAATATTTCACGTCATGATTAATTTGTGATGCACGATCCTTATCCATCCATAATGAAAGTAAGATCATTACTGAACAAAGCTTATAATTATTTAGAAGTTTGCCCTCATCACCGGCTTTTATGCTTTTTGAATATGCTGTCGGGACCATGATTCTGGACGCATTTGTCTTATATATGCAACCTTTGCACGGCCCTAGTTTCCGAGGTATTCGCAAAGAACTGTCGGTAATAGCTCATTGAATCCGGCCCATATGTGTATATTACAGTGCGATTGCACGCGAAATTTTACCTGATTGCCTTGAAGTGTAACTTCACGTAATCGAATCTTTTTAAAGCGTAAGGACAGTTTGAGAAAGTCATGATAGGCGCGCGGATTTGTGGAAGAAATGCATTAATTTTTGACATAATAAAATTATTATTAATAACAATTTACTTGTTGGAGATCTATTACTGGTGATAAACTGATGGTAGAAAAAATAGTTGAAGTTAGGTAAGTTGCTGGGGGTAGAGGCTCGAATTTCCTGACCTAGAATTTTCACGATATGGAGGGGGAGGAGAAATTAAGTAATCGATGAGTGTATGTTTCGAAGAAAGAAAAAATATGTTCATCCGTAAAAACTCATAGTGTCCATCTGATGTTGCAAATCTTGTTTTCGGTATCGATACCGCGTTCATTGGAGCTTGGTAATATCCCGAGGCTAAGTCCAATGTGGTGAGATATTTATGATCTCCCAAGTCAATCTGGTCCTTAATTAGCGTCCTCAATTCATAATCGCAGGTCTCTTCTTTTTTTAGCTGGCATACGACGAGGTCGACTCTCTTACGGTTCTGTTCTCTAACAGCTCATTCGTCGTGCTACCGCTGTCACGGTTTCAGCCACGCGATAGAAACGATAAGCAACCAACATACCTATTATACATGAAAATTATATATTAATTAATAATATTATATAATATTAAAAAAATTAATCTAAATTAATAGTTAGAGTGTTACTTGCGTGTATTGTGTGTGCAGTGCGCATAGTGCGTGTATTGTACACATAATGAGCGTTGTATGCAGTGTAGCAGTATTTATATTTAATACAATATGTGTATACTTTCGGACATACATTTTTGCTATGGTGCAGTGAGCGGTAATAGCACAAAAGTGCGAAGTTTATACACCGAAAGATATTCCAATAGGACTAACCAGCGCAAAAATATTTTGCAAAATAGACCAACGACTGCGAGATGCCAGTACGTTAAAACCTGCGAAATCTAGTGGACGAATTCAGAACGGCGATTCGGATTCGGGAGATAAAGTATTGCACCGTATTCAAGAAAATTCAAGAAGAAAAAATTCTTTGCAAACGAATGAATCGGAAAATTCAACGCAATTCCAATTTCCCCGTGAGGATATTATTTACTAATGAGACAACATTTAATAAATGTGGAATAACAAATATACGTAATGAACGTTTCTAAGCACGTGAAAATCTATACGCATTAAGTAGTTCATGCAGGATGGTGCACCACCGCATTCTACCAACGCAGTACAAAAACACTTGACCAGCGGTTTTGAAAATATGTGAATCGGTCGAAGAGAACGAGTGCTTTGGTATGCCCGATCTCCAGATTTAAATCCTCTCGAGAGTCAGGCTTTGTTTACAAGAAAATGGAGGACATATCGAATATGTATTGTAATTTGTTGTATCTTTTGTGGACACTCGCGGCCGAAACAATCGCGGTGCGTGCGATTCTGGTATGGACACTTGCGGAAGCAAAAGATTAGAGGAAACAATAATCTTCTCTAGTCGGAAATTTCATAGGGCTGTTTTTGATAAGCTCTTATAGATATTCAAAATATAGATATAGATATCTTTTCGTTCGTGTACAGGGAGGTATGCTCGTGTACAGTGGTATTCTGGCCGATTTTTAATTGATAATAACTAAAAAGCAAAGCCGAAAACGCAATTTTTTCATTTTTGAATTTCGTCTTATTGTAGCTTCAAGAATTGCTTCTTAAATTATCAAGAACCTGTAGCCGAACACTGCATATTTGATATGCATTTTAATCACGTCAGTTTTCCCTAAGTATTTCATGGATACGGTAATCCAGTTGTAACGACATTCGACGACGAAACTTTCCGATAGCTTCGCGACACAAAGCGCTATACCTTCAAAGCGTAAGACCGACATGCCTAATGTACCATCGATATCCCTACGGTTCTTTCGCTGAATATTCGGAAAAATGCATACGCGGCAACGGTCACGGGTATCTAACAAACGCGTGCGTAGTGGGGATATCGAGGGGCAACAAAGGGAAGAATCCGTTTGGTTTTGAACAAAAGATTCATTCAACGAAGCAAACACATTCGAGAAGTTAATTGTTAAATAAACCTTTTTTTGGTGAACGTCAAGAGTGTTTCTTGGGCACTTACATCCAACACCACCTTACAGTCTGTGTATCTTTCGATAAGGCTAGCAAAAAGAGTTCTATGCAAAATTTTTCCAAAATCTAGTTCATCGAAATTTACCCGCATTTCGATTACGTAAATATCCGCGACATCTCCTCGGTGATCGGTCAATTCCGATAGTACGGTAATCACAACCCGATCTCATGATTAGGATAATGTGGTTTTGGTCCAGAAAATTGTGGTCAGCGATTATTTCATGATTAAACTGGTCAGGCTCCACCAGTACTGTTACGTACTTTCGCGATCACTTTCATAACCCTGAAGATGATATGTGAGTAAATGAATTACTATAGACTTTAGCTTCATTAAATTTATATGCACTCGATCCTCAATCACGAGTAAGACTAATCGCATTGCTATCGGCCTTATCATCAACGTAGTCGAAGTACCAGTGTCCATCACACTTAACTCTACTACCGTTTATAAGCGCAGGTAAAATATACGTGTTCGCTCTACTTGTACTGATCTGAGTTGCATGATTAATCGGTTTCGATGACGGTAGTCGTTACCAATATTTCGCCAAGTATCCCTGTTTTTGGCACGAATCGTAGGTAATGTGAGCTTTAAGATTACTGTCTTGAGAAGTGCTGCCGCCGTCCGCAATTGTAGTAGATGACATTTCACGGCTGGACTACGTTTTGCGAATCTTCGACCTTCGGTAGCTTTGGAATTGCCGTCGATCGATTGCGATCGGATGATCAAGTGCCGGTGTCACGTCGCCAATCGTACTGACTTTCTTTTCGTTTTTCTTTTTAAATAAAATTTGACATTTCACATGTGGTTCGAGAATTTATGGCATACGGTAAACTTCACTTAACCTTCTAGAAAATATCAGTACTTTAATTGTGAAGTATTTAAAGACTATAGTTATTCCGGAAAATGAAATAAAATCAGAAATACTGTTAGAAATTTTATTGATTTATTGACAAGTTCACTCTTTGAAGAATAACACCAAAAGAATCGTTTTCTGAGGATTGGGGATGGCTTTTATGGTTTTACAGTTGAAAGAGTGGGGTGTTGGTCCTTTTTTGACGACCCACGTGTACACCATAAGGGCGGCTTTGGCAGATGCGTTTGTGTCAGACTCTCCTCGTAGCATCACACTCATCTCATTCATTCTCGCATACAGGTCGTGGTCGCCGATATCCGCGATTACATCTTCGATGTATACGTCAGCGTACCATACACATCACGACAGCGTACACACATCACAGAAATATCAAACTTCAGGGCGCACAACTTCGACATTTCAAAACAAAAATTGCCTAACTTCTGTCTTTGCCAGATATTGAAGTTAACGGCTTACTTCAATAGCCTTCGAAACGGTACCGGCTTTCGAAATTGCTGAATTAAGAAACAACTTAAAGATTTCCATGAATGGTTGAACGATATCATCGGACCACTGGTACCATCTCATAAGCCGATTCATCTGTTGCACCCACTGTTCTATATCAGCACTGCTCCGAGAGAGATCGAATATACGCGGATCTCGTGTGGATGCTTCATAACTCTAATCTCACCTTCTTCCATGGAAGGTCTTGCGCCTGACTTCGTATTTAAATTTCGCACTTAAAGTAACCATTAATATCATTAATTTATAACTAATATTACAACTACAACTGCACTTAACCTAACTGAAAGTTCAATTTCGCAGTACGGTTAAATAGCGTCTTTTTATAACACAACGATTCACCCTCTTTTTTTTTAAATAATGTGCGCACGGGTCCTATTCGATACAAACACGATCTATCTCATTCCTGATATGTAAGATATGGAGTTATTAAATATGGAATATTAATAATTGAGGTGGATAGGTCGTGATAGGTGCGGAAGAAACACTTGAATATATTTAGCAATATATATTTATTAACATATGCTCTATGTGTACACTATGCGCAGGACTCGCGATTACTATTAGCGGTTAGCGGCTCGCGATTACAAGTTCGACTTCTAGTCGATGCGTTATAATGTACGATATAAGTGCGGATAATGATTGCTTAAGATGTCGAGAAACTCGGGTCAATTATTACTGCTAACTACAAACTATCGACTCGGAGAGGCGTCTAAGAACTGACTTTCCGTCACGATGATCCTGCAGAGGAAAACTATTTTGGGGTGTGTCTAAGGATACGAGATCATCGGATTCGTTGAGGAAAGCCTTGATTTAGAAAGTGAGGGAGGTGGACGTTGCCGTTAATTGGTTAATTTCTATGTTGGTGGTTAGAGAAGTATGCTAGCCGCCCTTAAGAGAAAGTTGCTAGCGGGATTGTACCACGGGTTCAGAAGAATAGTGAATACGGTGGACGCCCTGCGCCGAGTAATGGATCTTGCTGACTGGTCCAAGAGAAGAAATAGGATTTCTGTGTTGGCAACGGTGAACGTGAAGAACGCGTTCAACACTCTCAATTGGAATAAGATCTTGGAAGAAGCAGAATATAGAGGTATGCCCAGGAAATTGGTGACGCTCCTCGAGGACAGAAAGGTTATAGTACGGACGACAAGAGGAACGTTAAGGAGGAATGTGTACGCGGGTGTCCCTCAGGGATCGATACTTGGACCACTGCTTTGGAATCTGGTATACGATGGTCTACTAAAGGAATTGAAAGCGATTCCGGAAATGAATGCCGTTGCTTTCGTCGACGACTTGGCGGTGATTTTCGACGTGGTCAAGCAGGAAGAAGCGGATAATAAATTAAGTACAGCGTTGGGTGTGACCGTGCGGTGGTGTGCCGATAAAGGGCTGAAGATCGCACAGGAGAAGAACCAGGTGATACTGCTGACGGGCAAGCGAATCCCCAAGATAATTGAGATGAACGTGGAGAAGCATTTTCTGGCTGCGAAACAGGAGATTAGATACCTTGGGATGCGGGTAGATAACTGCAGAAGGTTCGGGGCTCATCTGGAGAAAGTGTGCGGTAAGGCCGATATTCTCATGGGAGCATTGAGATCCCTGCTGCCCAATTTAAACGGTCCCATCGGCTCAGCGAGGAAGCTCTATTATGGAGTCTGGGAGTTGGTAGTGTCTTATGCAGCGCCTGTATGGGCAAAGATGGTGGAAAAGAAAAAGAATAGGAATACTATTAAGAGGGCGCAAAGGGTCGCGCTGATAAGATCATCTGTGGCGTACCGCACAGTGTTCCGGGCTGAGAAATATCGAATTAAAAAAGAATATCTGCAGTCATGATACGATATCCCTTCAAGAGAAGATCCGGCCTCGGTCTTTTACGCAAGGATCAAGGCTGTGGCGAAGCGTATAGAGTGGCGTGAGTATCGCAACGACAACTGGACGAAGAGGCTGGTGGCGAACGTCTGCACGTTCAAGAGGCATAGGAGATATATTCACCACTTTATTATGCAGATCCTGACCGAACATGGTATTTTTAATGTGTACCGAGGGATGATCAGGAAGAAAGTACACGCCCGCTGCTGGAACTGCGATGGTGATGGTGACGACGCCGAACATGCACTGTTCCCCTGTCTCAGGTGGATAAAGGGAAGGACCGAGTTGAAGAATCACCTCGGCACATCATTGACAATTGACAACCTTGATCGGGCTAGCGGTGCAAAAAGAGGACAACTGGATTGAGTTCCAGGCCTTGTGTAATATAATAATGAAGTCTGAATTGGCGCAAGAAAAGATAGAGGAGAGAAGAAGAAGGTGCTAGAAGCAGATTATACAAGAGTGGTACTAACATAAGGCCAACGCTGAAGTAATGTCGTGAGGCGGTTCCGGGGTTGATGCTTGTACGGTTAAAGAAGCGGATAAAGGAGAGGTTTTTAGTGGATATGGTTTACACCATCTGCCGAGTCCCACATAATCTAGTAACTCATCTCTGGGTATGCGTAATAGCATTTTCCCCTCCTCGCGGAGAAAAAGGCCGTCCAGGCAAACAGGGGACATTTGGTTAGACGGCGGCGGGCTTTCCTTGATGTACAGGATTACGCAGGTGCTCGCCGTGCTAGTTAGATTCGCATAACTCGTGGTGAGCTCGGCGTGGAGGGGGCTCTTGATGTTATGCTTATGAGCGGTTCTAGGGTTCCTTCCGCTATGCGCTAGGTATGGCCACCGTGGAGGTTTTAGCCGGTACGAATCCGGCACTATCCGGCGCCCTCTCCCCGGAGGGCGCGGGGCGCCTATGAAGGTTTCCTCCACGAAAAAAAAAAGAAAAAGGTACTCACCGTGCACGGATGCTTCGGTGAGTACCTGCATCAGATCGGTAAGAAGACGACCACAGGGTGCCACCTTTGCGATGAGGGAGTGGACTCGGCGCAGCACACGCTGGAGCGGTGCTACGTCGCACTCCCACTGCGGAAATAGGAGTGAATCTCTCGTCGCCGGTGGTGCTTAGAGCAACGGGCTAGAAAGGTGGAAGGACGGTCATCTCCTTCTGTGATCAGGTGATGCTCTGGAAGGGGACTACAGAGCGGAAATGGCAACGAAGTTCACATACAAAGAGCATCGGTAGGCGAAGACGGGGCAGAGCCTGTGGACGCACCTTGACAAGACGAGTTCGATCCATTTCGCAGGCAAGAACATTAGGCGCTGGTCGATATCACCACTGCAATATTGCCAAACTGACTGGTTGGGGAATCAGGCAATCTTGCACGGTGATGATGTGGCATGACCGCATATCGCGCCATCGAAGAGAGAGGATTGTTATCAGCGCAGGTGAGGGGACTCGTGAGTGTGTTTTCGCAGTTCCAGGGCCCCTCCGGATGCGCTTCGGAAGATCATCGTGGAAGTGTGGCGGCACTCGACGACGGAACTTTCCGACGGCAGAATGCATACGAGGCAACGGTCGCGCATGTGTAACGAACGCGTGCGCAGTGGGGATATCGAGGGGCAACAAAAGAAAAGAATCTGTTCAAAGATTCATTCGGTCTTGAACAGTGAAGTGCGAAGAGTTCAGTGTAACAGCGAAGCAAACATAGTCGAAAAGCGTGGAGTGTTGATTGTTGACTACTGGTTGTTAAATAAACTATATTGTTGAACATCTAGAGTATTTGTTTGGCACTTTCATCTTAAACGACTTCAAACTGGTGACCATCCGACATGAGATACAGCGAAAGAGGTGAATGTGGTAGTACCACAGAGACTTCGATCGCCGCGAATTAAGAGTGTTTGTACAATGGCAAATACTAACGAGGCCGCGAATAGCAGAAGCACTAATTAAGCCAATTAAATGGTTAGCGTGCCTCCACTAAACCATCCCCAGAACACCACGCTATGGTTTGCCTTATTGGAGGCGCAATTCGAGGCGGCGGATATTACGAACGACAAAATAAAGTTCAACTGTCTCGAGAATCGCTAGATTGCTCGAGAATGCTAGATTAGTGGTCGTTCGATTAATGAAAAAGCGATAAACAAGAGTATAGCTAGAAGCAATAAAAGGGGACAACTGTGACATTTCGAATGTATCCTCGAAACTTGTAAACTGTATAGTCTTCTTAAGTGAGGACTGCGAAGAGCGAAGAACCGCGCTTCACAAGGCCCTTTTCGACAGCGACGATTTAAAGCCATGTCACACACAGTGCTCATGTGCATATTTTCGCATCAATTCCCTTGGGCCATTTATTCTGGACCACGCCACGAGTCTGGCGGTGGACGTCCGGCACTATCAGATTCCATACTCCTCGGAAGGAGTTATTCTTTGGATTGGACCTCGTGAACCCCCACCGAATTTCACATTTCTCTAAATCAAGAACTGTAATGAAGGAAAAGGGAGAATCATCAGAATCATTTCGGTTCCGATGCCAACCAAATATAGAGCAATCACTATCACAAAACCATTTCATTCTTATTTATTTCGATACAAGTCCTAATCTTTATCCTGCGCATTCAGGATTTGAATACCTTAGTGTTTTAAGGCGTTTAAAAACATTATTAACTGGCACGAATGCAACAACATACATTTGCGACATACACCACTACGCGATATGATTTAGGGTTTTGCGCTATGCTATATTACCTATAAAAGTTTACCTATAAAAATTTGCAGGCGCGTCATACTTTATAATATCATAGTTTATAAGCGTTATTTGTATAACGTTATATAGTAAATCAGTATAAATTTCGCTCTCGGTACATACGGTACACGCTATTGCGTGAACTTAACAGGATCGTCGGGCCTCAACGAATATGTCTAATTAAATCGAGATACTCTGTATAAATCGAGTAGGAAATTTAAACTGATTTATTATATAACAATGCCTAAAATACACCGCTTATACAGGGTGTTCAGTTACAGGTGTGAAAAAAATTAAAATTTGAAAGGTGTTTCTTCGTGAATCGCACAATTGAAATAAGATGGAAATCAAGAATAAAAAATTTGCGTTTTCAGCTTTGTTCTTTAGTTATTGACAATTAAGAATTAGCTAAAATATCCCTATGGGCGAGCAAGCCTCCTTACACGAACGAAAGTAGATGCACCCTAAGTAGCAGGATGCACAGTGACTCTCAAATAGCCTCGTACAAATCGTAGAAAAAAAGATCGTGGCAATCGGAGACGTAAGCCATCCTGCACGACGTTTCGTAAGAAAAATCACAGATTAAACATTAATCTCGCCTACTCATTAAAATTCATAACAGCATATCGAAAACCGCCTCATGAAATTTACAAATTACTGGTTACTGCATATTATTATACATACGCATGAAATAAAAGATGAAAAAACTAGAAGAAACTACGAAAAAGATTGTTTAGTCTTATATTCGAAGTATTTAAAATTATATTCGTAACGAAGATATTACAAATTAATGTACGGCCGAATGAAAAATTATACTTATCGCGTTGAATAGCTTTTAATCATTAATCATCAATGTAATTATAATTAAATTTCGTACGATATTTTCGCGACCGGCAATGTATACCATATTCGTGATATATTGGCTTGTATAATCGATTTGCCATAAGTAAATGCCTTGACGGTACGTTTTCAAACTTCCGATTAAATGCATGTGTAAGTAGTTTATATCCTGTTTTAATGATGGCCTCCTGTCCCTTTACTGAATGTTTAAAAAAGTGCATGCTTCTGTTGATTGCAATTAATTCTCTATCGTAAGTACTGTAGCCTTTCTCGCTGGCTGAGAACATTTTTGAAAAAAATCCGGGTGGTTCCTTCTCATTTCTCTATTCCTCTAGTAGTAGGTCTATGGCGTTATTGGACGCGTCGGTATTCAGTGCCAGGGGTGCACCTTCCTATGAATAGAACAATAACGTGGCGTTCATTAACTGCTGTTCGCAGTGTTCGAAGGTCCTTTCAATCTCGGGCGCTTAACTTTCCTCTTAGCGCTTTCTAGATAAATGTATAGTAGAGCATGGGCCTCTGCCGTGTCCTTAATAAAGTGTCTATAAAAATTTAAAATTTTTAAGAATCTACGAATTTAGATCTATCGCGTGACTTGACGGTTTCAATTCTTTCTGGAAGCGGCTTGGTTCTCTTGTTGTTAATAAGATTATGATTAGATGTCCAAGATATTTGATCTCCGTTACTTCGAATAGGCATTTTGCGACATTTATTTGCAGTCCGTGTTTTCTTAGCCTATCAAAAATCTACTGTAGATAGTGTTTGTGCTTCTCCTCTGTTCTTTGATGTTATTAAAATGTTGTCTTTGTAACAGAGCATGAAATTTAATTGCCACAATACAACATCTACAAATCTTTAAAGTATTTGAGCTACGTTGCATAATCCGAAGGTCATGACACTAAATTTAAACAGAGCAAACGGGGTGATTGCTGCTGTTTCCTTTTTGTCTTTTGGTGCTATAAATATTTGGTAAGATGTTTTAAGCGAGTCCGGTGCCGAAAATATATTGCAGCTATGTAATCTATGCATAGATTACGTGAATATGGGGTATGGGATACTTATCTGGAATGATGATTTTACGGTTCTCTTTAGCGAGCGATTTCCTTCGGCGTTTTCCTTCTTTCTCTATTTTCCTTTCTTCTTTTTTTGTTTTTTAATTTTTGTCTTCTCGGTGTTTTTCGAATGTCGGGTTCACCATTTGATAGCGACTATGGCAAAAATGCGTACCGGGCTGCGTGTTAATAAAACAGTTCTTTTAGTTTTTCGCGAGGGAAGAAGTGGCTTTTTGGGCAGTTAGCCGCTACAATGTACTTTGCTTAACGATTGCCGGAAGAACGGAGGTCGGCTTTTTGTGTAATGACTGCGAGTACATACACAATAAATATATACTATATTTTTATTGACTCTTCACACTTCTCACTCAACTACTTTCTTCAATCCCCCCAACATGTCCTGCCGGACGGTTTTTCATTTTTTCTCCTGGAGGGAAAACGACGCTTTCCATTTGTCACTTGGTTTTAGGGTTTAATTCCCTTAAACCTAGGGATTAGGTTACCAAGCTAACTCGTGCGCCTTTAATGGAATGCGGTGTCGCCACATGCTAATTTCTCGATCGCAGTGTTTTATCATAACCAATTTGTAAAGCACAACACCTGACCAACTCCAACTTGCGACCTTTACCCTGTCCATTAGCGTTTCCAGACCTGTGTATATATAATTGTGGTCCGTATATTTCTATGTATGGTCGCGTCGTACGAATTACAAGGCACGCGTGCGCACGCCTCACTCCGATTTACGCCGACAGTACCTTAGTTTTTTCAAGATAATCGTGGCCAAGCTGCTTTTTATACTATCTGTCCTGTTATATATACATCATAACAAAGTGAATATAAAAAATACCGTTCAAATTCGTTAGGAAGTAACTTCTCGACAAGTTCATTATGTTTAAAGCTTCTAAACTATATTCAAAAATGTTTTGTTTTTATAACAAAAAGTAGGTTACTTTGGTTTTTTTAAACGGTAACGTATACTATACTCTTTTTCTCATGACATTGTAGGAGACGTTAAGACGAATTGAAAGAAATAATATTTTACTTACCTGATATCTTTATTTATATATTATTACATATTATTATTCATATTATTTGACGCCTGTTATATATTAATTATCAATTAATAATATTGAAAATTTGCCTGAAAAGGGAGAATTAGTACAACATCTAAATATGTGCATCCAGCGTAGCAAAAAATGCTGGCATTGCTTCATTGTATATGTATAATTGAGAACGAAGGTGTGTCATCTGCGTTGTTTGACGGAATTGTCTGTAAATTAATTAACAAGAATGGTATATATAGAGTGCAGAATAGAGAAAAAACAAAACAATGCACAGTTAAAATAGAGATCCTATATAGTTAATATCACAATAAAACAGCAAAAGTATAAATACGTAATTATAATATTATTAAAACCTGATCTAAGAATATCGAAATCGAAACAAAGAACAATGAAACGTCCGCTGGCACGCACCGCCTTGCGCGGGCTCTCTCCATCGCAATCCATAATACGATAAACGGACAACGAAAGTCGAGGGACTATGACCTTCTCACATAGCATCAGCAGAGGTAAGCAATTGTCACGCGCCAAAAGATCAAGTATCGGCACTAGCAAAAGGTAACCTCGAGTCAAAGAAAGTACGATTCATCATTAGCAGAAATTAAAACTGTAGGAGGAATGCAATAGCAGGACTTCAAAAAGGGAAAACTTCAGAAACATTTCCACGAAAATCAGCGGAGAAGAGAAATCCTAACACTTTTAGAAGGACATCAGCAAAAATAAAGATCCCAGAGTCCGCAGAAATAATTACGTGCCGAGACTCCGTATATTCATGGAATAAACGTGGATGGATTGTCACGTGACAATTATCCCACGATAGTTTTAGTATAAATAAGCGAAGCCACTTAGAGCAGACGTTGTTGTCTCTAATCTAGTCTTTGAATAACATCAAGAAGTGACGATTCATATAGTCAGTCTTCCAACAACCATACTAAGTTAGTGCGATATTCCAAAAATGCGATCGACTATTCATATAAGCAAGGTGAGAATCTAAACATTGTAACATTCTCTTCTTCAATCATTTCGCACTTGTACCATATGTGTAATACTCGAATAAAATTATTCATTGACTATTATTGTCAACAATCAAAAATTACCTTTGTATGTTTGATCGTGTTTTCTTCAAGAATATTAAATATTTAAAAGGACAGTTCGCTGTGTTAATCTGTGACCTGACACAGTTGAAAAGCCGTGCCTTCAACAATTGAAGACACTCTTACGGCTTTTCGCACTTCTCCCATTTTTAGCAGAAATATCTGTTCGTCTTTTTGGCAAGAATTGCGAAGCCATATTGGTTATCACAGAAAGTATTATTATTATAAACAATCTTTGTTCGTGTTAGAAGAAGTCTAAAGTAAAAGTAGAAGCTTAAAGCCAAGAAGTAGAAGAAGAGCAGAATGTTGGTTTACGTTTGTTAACTGTCGAGATTAAAAGAGAAGAAGAGAAAAATCAAAAATAATTAGAATTAAGTACAGAACAAAACAGAAATTAGTTCTCATCATCAAACTCACCTATACCTGAACGCGATCTAGGGCTGCATCGCCAATAGCTTACGATAACGGCAATTATTCTCGTTTATAAACTACGTAGAGAGCTAAGATTAGAAATTTGTTAATGAAATATAACTAAATAAAATCGAATAAATCACCAACCAAGAAGATATTAAAAATATTTATTTATTCCAAGAAGACTTCAATCCTTTCCGTGCTAGTAATCCTGCACATAGCCGAAATGTGGAGTTTACTTACCAGTCGCGTTCATACACTAGTTAATGCTACTCATACGGTTATGAATTAGAATATCAAGGATACGACAGTTTGGAAATTCAAAATAGTGTGGCGCTTTAGAAAGGTGCGACAAGTTTCTGAATCTATTCCATTCAGTCGTTCGCCTTGTTTCGAAACTAACGAACGAGAATCAAGTTAATCGAAATAGTTTAACGACTATATCGGGAGTAATGCATAATGATTACGAACACTGAAGGCAAGGCCAGATCGTAACAACTGACACCGATAACAACAGCGTTCCTACGTGATATCAGGTGTCGGAGTCATTTCAATTTTGCTGACCACATTATTTCTTGTATTCTTGATTTGACTACCGCCGCATTTTAAATGAGTAAAATTATCCATGTTTAATTATTGTATTTTAATACAATTTGTTTCAATCTGGCTTGATTTTAATTTAACATGACTAAGAAAACATATCCAATCCTTTTTTTAAACTTGCATAGTTACAACGACGGCTTCATAAAAATGTTCATTAAAATTTAATCTTTTGTAAGTGTTCAAAGCTGCTTTATCCTTTATTTCCTTGATCTAGTGACATTATTTTCTTCATAAAGTATAATATTATTATAATATCTTTGTAAAGCATATACTTTATATATAAGTATATACTTTATACATATGCAGAATGTAGAAAATTATTTGACATGGCTGTGACAGGTGATTCTACACCTCTAGTCCGATAGAGATTTACAAAAAGAAATGAAAGAAAGCTGCAAAAAGTTAACCTTAATCCTGAAGTCTAAGGTCAAATTTTTTTACTGCATCATAAATAGTTTATTCATCATGAGGATCAAAAGTCTCAAAGAAACAATGGATTGTAACTTAATCGTTATATTAAGCACAGTTATGCTTAATTATAAGCAAATCTATTGAAACGGAAATTCTATCTGAAGTTCTATCAGTAACATGCATTCATTGTAAATTTGCAAAAGATTAGTGATAAAAGTATTAAATAATGTGCTACTGTTGTTGTTAGATATATCTTTGTTATCTCTTAGAAGACATAAAGAATTATCGAAGACATGGCTTCAGTAACAGCACAAATGTGCATTAATATATGAAATTTTGAGAAATTTCCTCTCCACAAAAATAGTGGTAGAATAAACGATTGGTATAAATTTGAATACATTGAGTATGTATAGATATTAACAATAAGAATGCAACAAGACGATTTTTGATAATTATGTAGAAGTTTGATCTGCTTGCCAATTTCGATGTCCTTGAAATATGTCGTCGCGAGTTATTATTCCGAGTAACTTCTTCCTATACATATAAATGTACAACCGTTACTCGGTGTATATAGCTTCCAAAACATATTCGCAAAAAATTATAAATTTAGGTTACGATTCTAGAATTCACTTCATTCTAGGATAAGCGGCACCATTTTTATATAGCCCAATCTAAACTTACTTTTACTCTATAAATAACAAAAAACATCAATGTATTATAAATTGGGCCAGATTGCTCTCTGGCCGTCATTCGATGGCTAGTAACGTTGGCGTGAAATAATTTTTGATGAATAGATTGATATATATGAAATGTTGCACTTTATTCTGATATTCGACTGATCAAAAATGTTCAATTGAATATTACAACAATTCAGCAAATATACCTATTATCATTGATAAATTTAATTGTTTACAGGACAAAAATTTATAAAATAAATAGTTGAACAATACATATATATATATATATATATATATATATATATATATATATATACACATAAATTTAGTATTAAATATAAATTACTTTATAACTTGAAAAACTACAGCCGAGCGGCGATTACTTGTATAGGAAAAAGAATGATAACTTTGGCAACATATTTCAAGAGCATTGAAGAGGAAACCGTACTTCTAAATAATTATCAGAATTCTTACTATAAGAAAGTGCGAAATGAAATGTATGCAATTTTGCTTCCTCTCAGATGAAGCCGCTCAGTAAGATCCGAGCGCAAAAAGTATCAGGAATACTAAATATAGAACTCATTATCATTAATCTGTAAGATTTCCTACGTAGTAATCGCAATCGCTACGAACTCTTGTGCTCATTTTGCACTCTTCCTGCAGTTGTATTTCTAGATATACTTAATAAGTAATCATTTCTACTAATAAGAGTATAATATAACAATTAAAAGTTCTGATAAGTCCCAAAAGCATTACAATTTATTTTCGTATTATATAATACATTGCGTCAGTATTTTTTAAGGTGCAAAAGATTGAGTTAATTATTTCAATGAAACATATAATAATGTACATAACTATCGTCTACCCCGTCCTCGACCTCGTCCACCTCGACCTCCTCTCGTGCCACGTCCGCCACGCCCTCGACCACGTACGGCTCCTAAAAGTAATATAAACATAGAAACAAAAAAATATATATATACAAAATAGGATGTCTATTGTCATTGATAACATAAAAATATGTTTACATATTTGGACTGATAAATGTATTTCGACATACTACACTACTTTATCATGTCTATTGAATTTGAATATTTGTAGTTAAATTATCCTACCCTGAACTAATTATAAAAGCTACTTTAATTAGAAATATACAAATATAAAAAAAATTCGGTAGTGTGTGTAATATTGCATACTTAAGTAAAGTGAGAGTAAAGCAATTGTTTTAAAAAATTTAAATAATTGTTACATGAAATATATCTGAAAAGTATAAAACTTTATTAAAGGACAATGTGTAAATACACATATGAGAGAGAGAGGAGGGGGGGCAGGGGAAGAGAGAGAGAGAGAGAAATCAATATATTATGAATGTAATAAGTAATAAAATTGACTAGTTTTCAAAGTCTATCGACATTATTTACAAATTTCATTTGAATAACATTTTTTAGAAAGAATGTTTGATTAGTTAATTATACATATAATCACATGAAATTCTTATCTAAATAAACGAACAAAGGTAATATCTTTCTAATAAAGTGATTCAATTTATTCTCGTAATATATATCAAGAAAGAAAAATATGTATGTAAACTCATTGTTGACCAATCACAAATAAACTCGTGTTTATGTTAGTCATGTTATTTGTTTCTTAACAAAATAGACAGTCAACAATACGTTAACAATATCTGTTGAGACTTTTAGTAAGATGGGCCTTTCTGTTCAGAATTACTACTAAATTTAAAATAGCATACGAGCCATTAATAAACTTTTATATTCGTTTACAAAAAGTATTTGCAATATTTATATTATTTGTAATATAAAAAGCATGTATATACTCTCTCATACTTGTAAATTAGTAATAGTAACTAATATTGTTATATTCACAAACCTCGTGCAGCCTCCTTCTTTTTTGCTTTTGCTTTTGGTGTGTCGTCTATGAGCAAAGTCTCAAGTGGTAATGAATCTGGTAATATATAATACCTTATATTATTGCCTCGTAAACTTAATGTATCTAATTGTACAGGATCCCTATTCTTTATTGTCATTTTTACAGTCTTTAAATGCGTATTCATTGCCACATCTACTCCTATAAGTGAATATTCAACAAATATTATTCAATTTTAATGGAAATATAAACATGAATATTTTTTATAGGTTATGATGACATACCGGTAATAGTACCATGTACTTGAGTACCATTCTTCAATTCTATTGTTACAGTCTCATGACTGAGCTTCATTAAAAATCTAAAATAGTTATAACAATTATATTATAAACACAATTTAGAAGATTCAAAAATATCAGATGTCATAAAACATAGTAATAATCTTTACAAATCTGACTAATTATTCACGTATATAGTCTTAATCATAATATTTCTACTTGATCTTAAACTTATTGCTTGATAAATATTTTATTACTTTTTACTGAATTATTACAAGTTAATATACGTACCTTACTAGTTTCATGATGATGTTTGATGTTATGTTTATCTTACAATAAAAGATTACAACCTCAATTTCATACCGTATTTTCTTACCTATACCATACAGAATACTGTATTTCTTGTGTTCCAAAAACTTTTCATATCTGTTCAAACTACCCGAAGTTCCAACCACGTTCTAGCTGTGCCCCTAACTGTCTCTTGCTCATACTCATATTTATAACCATAGAGTATGTGCAAAAACTTATAAAAACTTATGTCATAGTCATTTATATATTTCGTATAAAATTATTAGTAACAAAATAATTAAAAAATTGTGATACACAACAATAATAAATAGAATTTATAAATATAATTTATGAAATAAAACTAAAATGCGTAGAGAAATATTTCATTTGATGTTGTTAAATATTATTGTATATATAGAAGCAATATATTGATATCTTTTTACATTAGTAATATCAATTGACAAAACCCAAATAGAAGAGATCATTTTTTAATAATTTAATGAAATAATGAATTTCAAATTACAATGTTCAACGAATTTTAATCTTTTTCCAACTTTGCAACCTTCAAAAGGGTATCAATAGGATTCCTGTGGATTTTTGCAAGCTGAATGCGAATCTGTTAGCAATTTTTTTCCAGTACCCGCAGATTCGGAAATAGTTAATTTTGAAAAAAATTACAAACTTTCAACTTTAAAGATGTTTTGTGCTTTTACAATAGCAGATATTAAGTTGCTATTAGATGAAAAACTTCTATGGGTTCTTTCGAACAGAATATGAATTCTTATTATGTTATAAACATTTACATATGTTTACATAATAATCAAAATGAAAAGAACTCCTAAAACACAACACCTTTCGCTTACATTTTCTAGTTTATCATGAAAGCTAGAGGCATGAGAGAAAATATAATGATAGCAGTTCAAAATAAATTAAGTTATTTCACATATATATATCAAACTTATTTATGAAGTATTTATTTACAAATATTATGTATTTATAATATTATGCACATAATATTTATATTTAATGCTTAGCGTTAATTTGTATCTTTCTAATTGATTAATTATTTAATATGTAAGCACTTATTTGCTTTAATTTACATATAATTAGTTGATCAGTAACAAAACTAAATAATAATAATAATCCAAATTATTATAATGATCACCCATATTTTACATATATATACTAAATTCATAATAAAACGTAAATATATACATAGTCATCAGTTATAATCTAAACACTAAAAACATAAGAGCAGATTTACAGAACAGAACTACAGCATAAGACCAGATACATTTCCAACATTACAGAATCACACAACATAGAACTCCAAAATATAAACTCATCTAGACATAATATGGTCGCTAATGATTTTGCAGTTGACGCAATGTAAATCGTAGAAGAAGAATACATAGAATATAATACATATAAATAGATATAATGCAGTTGCGTAGGACGAAAATGTATCTCTTTATTATACCATGTTGTTGTACGATTGTATTATCTATAAACACTACTACTGTTGTTTAAATATATGTATAAATATAATATTAAAATTTGTTATTCTTTCAAATTTATTTATATTTCCTCTAACGTTAAGTACATATCGGTAAATGAAAAAGTAAAGCAAAAGTTTATGAAAAATTGTATATAATAATACAGTGATTTTAGACGTATTTTAAATTACAATACATGACCTGCTTGCTTTTGAATTGACTAAATTTAAGATAGTTTTCATTCTTCCATTTGATCCTATATCATATGTTTGTGGAAATGATGTTCCGTCGGGTCTGTTATATATATGTTGTAGACATTGCTCCCATTTAACCGGTGACACAATTTGTTTTAATATGTATTTTTTTACATATCGTAAATTAGTGTACGGTACAGCTTTATAATTGGAATATACTATACATCTAGGTTCATTTATTTCTATCGAATTTAATATTTTAAAAACAGCCTTTAAAGCAGGTTCCATCAATGGTGTGTGAAAGGCTCCCGATACAGGTAATCTGGATATATTAGTTAAACCAAATTGTGTTTTATGTTTTTCAATATATTCCAATGCTTCTAGATTTCCTGCTATTATTTTCCTTTCTGTACATAGAAAAATAGCAGTTCTAAAAATAATTGATTATATAATTAACATCATATATGAATTGTATAACATCTTTTTCTATTATTTATCAAATATTAAATATTAAGATATTACCTGCATATTGGATTTTCAATACCCATATCCCTTGTCCAATTTTCTGCTTCGGTGCAAGCTTTGAAAAGTTGTCCTTTCGATGTATTACATACAGATAACATTCCTTGAGGCACCATATCTGACGCGTATTGCATAGCTTTTCCTCTAGACCATGCTAATCGAATTCCATCTTCAAAAGTTATAATGCCAGAAAGAATTAAAGCAGTTATCTCTCCTACGCTATATCCTGCTGTAGCAACACAAGTTTCAAATACTTTAGGGGTTTCTGCTCGGATTTTTTCTAATGCAACCAACGATGATATTACTGTAGCAGCTTGATTAAATTCAGTTCGATTTAATTCCTTTTGTGGGCCATTCAAACAGAGTTTTAGTAAATCGTAATTAATTATTTCATTGGCTATTTCAAAAAGTTCCTTGGCAGCAGGATAATCCATATACTTTTGAATCATTCCAACTTTAATAATACCTTGGCCAGGAAACAACAAAACGGAAGTATTTTCTGGATTAATACTTGGTTTTGTTTCTTTTTTATAATTAAGCGGAATATCTTTAGGATATGGGCTTGTCATCCAATTTTTATCCACGACACCATCAAATGTTGCAGCTTTTTCAAGCAGATGCAATACTTCTCGTGTCTTATACGAACATTGTGAAGAGTCTTCATGGAATTGATCTGCATTCGATGGATCACAATTACTACTTTGATCTTTCATGGAATCATTTGAAATTTGACTCACCCGAAATAACCGGGAACATTTTGGAACACAAGGGAGTATTTTCTTAAACAATATTTGTTGAAACATTCTAATTATTTAAAAAATTAATATCTATTAAATATTTACAAAATTGTATAAACTTCAAAAACAAAAACTTCTATTCAAAATTAATATTATCAGAATATATATGATCTATGAAATTAGGAATACATGAAACGTAGTTATTTATTTTTAGTTGCTATTATCTTCTAGGTTAAAAACATTATATTATATCAATATAGAAGTTAAATAACCTATATGTCCTCTACTTTAAAAATATTATCTTATATTTAGAAACTGTTTCCCAAGATTATTTCATTATATAAACATGATATTAATATAAAATTTTGATACATTATTTTTATTTATATATATATATATATACACAGATTGCTATGTACACATGTGCAACCTAAACAAATTTTGACATCCGATGGCAAAAAATGTTTGAATACTGAATTGTGAAAAATCAACATGGAAAACAAAAAGTTCCCACTCTGCATATGCTTAACATGTTATGCTGCGACAGAGCAGAAAAGGAGACATGCTACTCATCTCCGTTTGTCTCGTAAGAACGAGAATCTTGTTGCCTTCCATATTGATTTTCCACTTAATTTGCAGCAATTTTGCAGCAAGTATCGAGACTCAATTTTCAAACGATTTTCCCTAGGCTTTGGTATATGAGTGTCGAGATCTGTCTTATATGTTCGTAGTCCAGTCTTATACTGGAAAGAAAATGAGGGTATCACGTCCATTCTTCTAGTTGTTCCACGATACGCGCTGTACTATGTGATCAACTATTAAAGGTATTCCACGCTAGCATATACAAGAACCTATAAAGTTAGGGATTTGCCCTGTTTAGCTCCATCACAGACAAGAATGTATACAGCATAAACCTTGCATCTTACGAATCTTCGTGTCCCATGTTCTGAAACACTGATCGTGTAAAAAATCAGAGTGTTTCTTACGCCCTCAGCGATTTGTAGCGGTGAGTGCAGGAATTATATTCAATCCAACAAATAAAGTTAGTAAAGTTACAGACAAGTGTGATAAAGACAATAAGAGTAAAAATCTGTGGTAAAATTACCCCTCCAGTTGTACGTTACATGTGGTTACGCGCTTACATTAGGAACGACATATGTATACGTATGTATTACATTGCGTTTTATAATATTTAATGATTTGTCGACAGCAGTTAAATTTTCATATGACGTAAGTTCAATTATACATCAATTAAAAATGTATTTGTCAACTTATATTTTTTATTACAAAATAACGAAAATGTTATCAATTTCTGAGACTTTTTTAAATATTTTATTTAAAAATGATGAAGATTTAATGAAAAGAAAAGACGCAAGTATATATACACTGTGAAACACTCATAAATAAATAAAAAACCACTTCGATTATTATATAAATAACGACTTTAATGAAAAATATTTCAGATAAAAGTTGAATGGTTTCAAGGGGAACATAACTTAACGTGATTAATTTTTGGTAAATATCTAGAAGTTTGTCCTCGGCCATCAATTTATGTTGTTCGGGGGCATGATTGCATGATTCTCAACAACTTCTTGTTCATACATGCATGTAACTGCCCCGTTCAGCCTTAGATATTTCCAAGATACTCATAAACACTGTGAAAACTATCGTTATTGGACATTACTCCTGTCCATATGTATGTGTACCTATGACACAGTGCGAGTATATCCGATACGTTCACCGCTTGGTGATCTGTTTACCGTATAGCCATCAGCCATAGATATCTTTATCTTTGTATCATACTTCGTGGATTTAACTAAACAGCTATGGAAATCCCATTTACAACTGCAGATGTAATGACACTGTAAGAAATCCCTTCAAAAAGTTTATTTCAGTGTATAACATAAAGGATTTAACTCTCTGTATCTTTGCATCTCCAAATGAGAATCTTACTTATTCTCTCTATCTGTATTAATGTTACTAAAGAGTTAAGAAATGGAATCATAATGAAATTATATGAATTTCTAATGTATATCACGCAATAATTACGATCAGTTGATGTAGTTTTTAATTGAACGAGAAGTAATTCATGACATGCAAGCGTTGCCGGTCGGATTGGAAAAGTTAACCCGAACTCAATACATTGATGATATTCATTTGTAAAATTTAGTTGAGTTTAGTTGAGTTATAAAGACAGACAGATTATTACAGACTTTCTTAAAGTCTTGCATATGCACTTGCGCACGGGACTTTCATCCAAAGGATAAGCGGAATACCCAAGCTTGCCCGACATTTTCTTATACATATAATGACTCATGAACTCAAGCGATCACGCTTTAAGGAAGAATAACATTTTTAAAACAATTTGAATATTTTTTAGAAATTAGGAGGTTTAATTTATCAGATAATATGTCAAGAAAATTTTGAAAGAATTGCAATTGTTCGGAAGAAAATAATAAAAATCACTTTTTACAATCTTTTTATTTGGGCCTGTAATGAAAATTCAAACAACAAGTTCTGAAGAATCTGTCTGTTATATACATATTGAAAATTTAATCGAAATCGGTTAACGCTGCTGTAAGTTACAAACGGTTAAAAAATGATGAAAATCGCAGTTTCCTACGATTTTCTGTAAGAAAATGTGAACTTCGAACGCTTAGAACGGTCGCCTGGTCATCTTGGCTGTGGAAAGAGAAGGCGTCAACACTCGAGGGTGCCACAAATTAAATCCTCCTTCGTATAGTAAGTATGTGGGCCAGCGGGTCCGACGTTTTGCAACTGCGACGCCTGGTTTTTTAACTATTCGTTGTACAATCGTTAACGTGGACGAATCGTCAACGTCGAAGTAAAACGGCATTTCCGAATTTACAAAAGTGTTATTAAACTAATAATAGAAGTGCTATAAACGTGACCGGCTTGAATTTGTTTTTAATATTTTCTTACGTTTCGACCTACACCTGTAATAAATCTATATTTTCGTCCATCTTTCGATGCCTATTGGTTGCATCAACCGACCTTGATAAAATTTTCAGCATGCATATAGGTGACATAACTCTTCAAAATGTGTTGTTGCAGCGCAACGGTACGATTGTAATGCCTTCGAATCCTTAGAAGTAGTTTAAGGAAACGACAGCTATTTGTAATCAAGGACAACCCAGTGATGCGGAACTTTTTGGCATTAGCATATTTTTTTCTCATTCCTTGAATTCTGCATGCTGTATTCCTTTATTCACTGTGAACCGTTGGTCCGACACTCGAACGTCGCATGCGGTCACCTCAGGGCCTGTCGCTAGCCCGATCTGACCATTATGCCGGAGCTGGAGTTTCTCCTTCTTTGAAATATACATTCACCAATCGCGTCTTCTTTCCATTCCCTCCATTTCGAGAAAATGGCAAATCAGAAAATTCAGCAATTTGTCTCACATCAAGCATCGTTGCTATCATCAGTCTGTAGTAGAACTTCACCAAGTAAGCACACGTTTCTTGTGTCAAGTAACCTAGTGCTTTTCCCTAGCTTTTCTCCCGGAGCTTTTCTCTGTCCTTAAACTTTAAAGGAACTCGATTGCATTAAGTTGCACTTCGAGACAGTCGAGTAAAAGTTGGCGTGAAATATCTCTGGCACTGCAACGTGTGTTGTTTATATATAGTCCGAACGGACTGCAACACTGCAGTATTACGAGGATTAAATTCATCTCTATTTTTTTGATTATTAAAAATTACCGGACGAAATAGAAAAAGGTCCTCGATGTTTATAGGAATCTGGATAATTTCATTGTAATTCGCAAATAACTCTAACAACTGAATGCAATTTTAAATAAAAAAAAATTACGTTGTGATTGCACTTTAGATAAGCGTAGCTCAAGAGATCAGTTATTAAAGAGAAAGATATTAAGTTACATGTGGGAATAGAATTGATCGCGCTTACTTTTCTTACACGCAGAGACATCAAGCGATCGTCTTCTCCTTATTGTGATGGCAAATTTAAAATCCTTCGGCGGCTACCAAACCGCTCCCTGTTCTAGCCTATTTGTACTTCTAGCAACAGCTCATAGATGGCGAACGACATTTGACTGCGTAGTAAACGTACATGTTGCCATTCACGTAGCGCGGGTTGCGAGTTAAGTGGATAACCCTGTATATCATTTCTAACGTAATCGCGTAACTACGTGTAACGTACAAGCCGAAGGGTATTTTTACCACAGACCTTTACTTCTATTAACTTCACCACATCTGTATGTGTACTATATCGTTTGTGACTTTAACCAACCTTATTAGTTGGATTGAATATAATTCCTGGGCTCACCGCTATAAATCGCAGATAGGCGTAGGAAACAGCCTATTTTCCTTCACGATCGATATTTCGAATGTAAGATCTATTCTGCATATTGGTTTGTGGTATTACAAACAATAGTTGTGAAAAGTATCTGGAAATTATCATCTATCGATAACACTAATTACAATATGTATAAGCATACGTCTTTAGATGGGATATACAGATGTCGCTGTTGGTCCCTAAAAGGGTTCAAATATGTCTCTATAATATGTATTGGTAATATGTATCCATATCTAAATCGCGTAATTCACTGAGAAAAAAGAGGAGAGCCAAAGGAACAAAGGAAAAGCAATAAGAATCCATCGCTGTTACATAAAAAATATTAACGAAGGTGATGAGTGATATGGTCGAGACCAGATCAGACCACCGTGGTAGCAGGGATTCGGCAGAGGAAATTGACGCGAGTTGCGCAGGTGCATTGAACTTCCCCGGTTAAGCATAGAATAAGGCGATTTCCATGGGACGCGTGCGCGCGGGCGCCAATCTTGGTGGTGGCCCGGAAAATTGCGCGAATCACGAACGAGTTAATCCTGTTAGCCGTAATTTCAGCGCTCTTATCGTCCGTCGGTTAGGTATTGCTCGTGTAAATACAAATTTAATCGAGATCATCGTCGAGTAATCAATTTAATCGAGATGTGTCTCGATCACGGAGATGGAAAAATCAATAATACGCGAAGACGGACGCGCGAGCGCATATCGAAGGTATACACGCAGTCATGTAGCGCGACCGCTTTTAAATAATCGGAAACACTGATAAGCATGTTTTCGAAGACGATTTCAGCTAATCGCGTGCGTTCAATGAATATCATTTAATTTATCGAGTTCACAATTATTCGTTGTATCGTATTATAAGTAAAATATTGGTAAATAAACACGGTAAATATTGATACTACACCAGGCTGCGGTTGTAAGGATAATTGCAAAATAGAGGATACTAATTTTCAATTGATTGCTGGAGCGATTGAGATAATTTCTGTATTTAAATAGTACGGTCTTGTTAGACAAATAAATTTGTGATAGTCTAATAATCGATTAAAATAATTTTCATTGACTCATTGATTTTAGAATGTTAACAAACAGATATAGTCTTCGGGTGTCAATATTTATGAAAGATGTGCTTCAAGGCGCTGCTATGTAAATATAAATACAGGCTGTATGAATTTGTCGTTGTAAATGTTAAAGGCAGAGATCAAAAATTATGGTTATTGCCACGATAACTTAACGTTAATTGCAAGTACATGAACTTGTTATATTTATTGCACGGCTGAATTACAACTTTTCGGAAACGATGGTGAACCGTGCGGTGCGATCAAATTCTATTTAGAAAAAAGGAAGAAAGATGTCCGTACGGTTATACCTGAAAAATTTCGTATAATTATCGTAGCGATCCTCCATAACTATAGAAAGCGCATAGTATACGGTGTACAATAATAACTGATCTATCGATTGATCTGTACTCGTGAGAAACCGCATGGTTTCTCATGCCTGGAGCCGTTGAGCAGTTGGCCATGGTGAATGTAAACAGAAGTGAACTTGGCAGTGTCGATAATATTCCCCAGTGAGGGTCGTCGAGGTTGAAACGGCGGAGAAAGTGCAGTCGCGGTCGAGAAGAACGAAAAGAGAGCAGAATGAGGACGGACCGCGAGAGAAAATGGAAGGAGAATGGTAAAATCTGGCGGGGAAAAAGAAACTGAAGACGAAGGGAGAGAATGATGTCTGAACTAACGTGTAACACGGGAGAGGCTGGGAGGGAGAGGGAGAGGGAGAGGGAGAGAGAGAAAGAGAGAGAGAGAGAGAGAGTGGGAGAAAAAAGGAAAACCTCCGAGACAGCTATCATGAACACTTAAAGAGTTCTGGCAGATTTATGAGCACGGGGCTCCTCTCTCCATCCCTACGCTCACGAGTCAGCCTGCCTGTTCGTCGGATAAATCCTGTCGGTCACTCGTTCTCGCTGCTCTCTTTATTCATTTTTCTAGACAGCAGCGAATCCTCTTGCGTGACCGTACTCGCCGTTTTCATTGGGAACATGGCGAATGCGGCGAGGAACCGCGAAGAAACGAGCTTGATCATTTAAAAGGAACTCTATCAGCGTTCAACCATACTTATTAATAATATTTCTTACAAGGGCCATTTGCCTCGCTGTTGATAAGTTTATTGAAGTTTGATTTATAATTAAGAGCGTCGTGACTGTTTCGCGGCCAACGATCGTTCGACATGCGATAATTTCATGACCACCAGTTTAGTCAATTAAATTAACCGTCGCTTCGATAGTCATCGGCCACCATTTAAAGTAGTCTGCTTTGCGTGAATAATCGTATTTGCAACGATTAGAATAGTTTAATCTACCAGATACGATGGATGACGATTAAACATAGATAAAACTGATAAAAACTTCCAATCCGTAGAATATTTTTTGCCAATGGGGCTGAATTTGTTACGTTTCGATGTTATCTCTGAGATTGGTGTAAATTTGGTCAGCGTGACAGCGTATGAGGAGTATTGGTTTGGTAAGATGGTTTCGTAGAATTGTTGCGAAGTTATCGAAGTGCTTTGGATAGAATGTTCGATTCAAGATTTAACGATCCCGGTATGATGTTCGAATTTTTTAGCCTCGACCTCGCTCTTTTCTTTTAACAAGCAAAAAGATTTTTATTGTTTTAAGAAAAACTGTAGCATGTACCGAGAGGGAGAGATCATTCGTACCAAGAACAATTCTTTCGTACTTTCCATAAACCTTAAACTGAAGAAATTTGTTAATAGAGAAAACAGTATTACTAGGTCTAAAGAATAATCATCGTGGTGTTCGCATGGCCACCCATAAGCGTCCACGTCATTTTTTCACGGCTTTTCGTTTCGCTACGCGGGATGATGGTTTAACGAGGCATAGACTGCGAGAAAGTGACTTGAGGAGGCAGCTGAGAGATAAGGTACAGCGAAACAAGTGCGATAAGCCGAAACGAGATAGCGTCGTCGCAGCCAGCCGACGATATCTCAAAGTCAATGTCCTATGAAGGACTGCTGCTACGTTCCGATCCGACAAACCACCGTATATATACTACATACTCTTCTCTGATTACAGGCATTACGGCCACGTGTGTCGCTGCCCGTCGCTGCCCGTCGCTGCCCGTCGCTGCATTCTCCTTTCTCCTTCCTCCTTCCTCCCGTTCCGACGTATGTTTCTCCGTCTCTGCCTCGTGGAGATATCGATGCCGAAAACACGATTTCTTATTCGCGCTGATCTGCCTCCATTTTCGTATACTTGCCGAATCTCTTACCCCAACGCGCTTGTTTAGGACCACGGAATCTGCTTTTTTTGCTACCTTGGCCTGTTAAAGGGGATTGATTTGCGGATTCTTGGTTGATTCATGTTTCTTAGACAAATATGCAGATGTCGTCATAAAATACTTTCATTCCGCAAACGTGGCTTTCGACAAATTTTATGCGGTGCTTACATTAATACGAAACTCTCTATGATAAAACATAAAACGTCGTATCTAGAATCACGATAAGAACAACGAAACCTGACGCTGACCTTAAACTTCAGGCGGCGCGGCGAATGGGACTTGGAAAGAGGATCATCGTGATTATTTTATTCTTTGTATTTTCATTGATTCGTTAGATAATATGTCAAGCCAGTGGTACAAGATCAAGATATTTTAGAGTAAAGTTCTATGAAAATTCACGTTTCATAACAAGAATATGTAATATTTAGCAACTATTTCCACAGACACTGTTGTTTTCACAAAATAATCACTTTTATGTAAAGCATTAATCTGTTACCTTTATCTCAGATATTTGATCTATAGATATACGTATAAAAGATACACATATTCGTTCTAATTACAAACTTTCAAGTACTCGAGCGATGCACGATAAGTCTCCGATATTTCGTTTCTTTCTACTTGCAGACTTTCACACATGATATAATTGATACGAACAGCGTTGAAGATATAAATTTCAAACGTTATTCGTGGCTTCTTGCTTTTCCGTATAATAGCTAATAAAGTAGTTGCTAAAAAATAAAATGCGTATATGGGTAGTGGATTGTACAGAAGCGTGTAGTATTATTCGACAGTGATATAGTCCATACACTTTTTCATTTAATTTATGAATTATGTAACAAGCTTTAGATATGGAAAACGACATGCTAATATTGCTATATACTTTGTAGCTACTGCTAGACAAGCGAATAACTACGTAATATGTGTAATTTTATCGGAATTTCTTTAAAAACTATCTTCACACGGGACTGATATTTCAATAAAAGCCACACGTAATCAACTGTATTTCAAACTCTTTGCCTGAAAAAGACAGATTGTTGCTCACACCATTTATCAGGAAGTATTGGTTAAAAGATCGTTAGTTCTCTCAAGAATTATTTATAAAATTTGAACATCCAACAGCATATATCAATAGTAATTTGTAATTATTAAGATTATAAACGAACTGACTACCAGTTTTCATAATTATCGGTTAAACTTAAACGCGAAAACAAAAATAAATGCTGAAAAATGCTAAATAAAATATAAAATCAACTACGATTCCTGACAACTGTCAGCTAAACATGAAAACAAAAACCATTGCGTGTTTGAAACTAACGAATATTTGTTCCTTGTATAAACAAACTAGTGATCAGCCTCGCGTTCTTTATTGTAAGCTTTTTTGTTGCAAAGATTTTCAAGCGAATTATTATTCAATTCTGATATTAAAAAGAGAGTCCAATGCTAACGTTATATTTACGTTACATCAAATAAAGTTTAATAAAAGTAACAGAATTGGGATATAATACGAAACAGGGGACTAAATAGAAGACTGCCTGCGACAGGTGATTGTCAACGAATCCACAATTTTAGCTAACCAAAAATAAGCCACCTGTAATAATAATAAACAGAGAGATATAAAGATAGAGTACATGGGTCATACGTTACCGCGTAAGTGAAAGCGACATAGGGGTCCCTTCTGTCCTTGTCTAATCAGCCATGCACATTGACGCCGCGCGTTGATCGGTGTTACAATTCCATATTTACTGTACGGATGTGCATGCGTTATTAGACAAGGACAGAAGAGGCCTCTATTCGCTAGCGTTCGCTTTCGATTCTTATATTCCTTCGCTTTTTCAGCTCGCTCACGCACTCTATCGTTAGATCTCTATAACTGCAAAACAGAACAAAGAGGTGCATTAACTTCGCTTGATTATTTTTTACTTAATTCGCGTGATTTCTTTTTTAATACCATAGATATCGTTCTTTCTTTTCTTTTTTTTTTTTTTTTTTTTGGAAATAATCACACGGACTGGGGACTGAAATGTAAAAGTGGTGACAAAGATTGTAAATGTTCTTCGTCGAGAATAGAACGAAGTCGATTAAAGTAAAAATAAACGTGAATGATAAATATGACCATTGTATAATATATCTTTTTAGTTTTTTTTTTATCTGAATTTAATAGTTTTTAATACGTATAATCCAAAAATGCAATTGTTCAGTTTAGGAATCTAGCGGTTCAAGAGTTATGCGCGTGTAAAGCTGAGGATTTTTACCGTATTTTGCAGGTTAGTATGACGCCATATTACCTCTATTCGTAATTCGTAATTGATCCGAACAGATGAGCATTGAACAACTAACTTCGCCGAATATTCATTTATACTAGCGTAACCGGCAACATTTAGCCAAAACTAATTCAGTAGTCATGATTCAAAATCCCGTCGTAAAATGGCCGACATCCACGTGCGTTTGTTAGAGCCAGTGACTCTACACATTGGACGAATCGTGGATAAAAACCAACATGGTAACAAAGTTGAAACTGTCAGCGCTGAAATCGCTTAACTTTACATACTTTTGAACTGTGGGATTCCTACAGTTAAAACTTACATTTCTCGATTTTACGCATAGAAAGCCGTTAAATTGCAATTAGGAAAGGCCACAATTTTGTGTCCGTTGAATGAACCTATACGTAAAAGTTCAGCCGTAGTTCAGCCTATACGTAAAAAGGAAAAATTAGCGAATACTTTCAAATTTACGCACTGAACACGATAGTGGTAGATTAAATTTTGTAGTTGTAACATGCCAGGGCACTGAGAATTTCATGTAAAAATGGTAATTTTTGGATATAAATAAATTAAATTTGTAATTCTACATAATTTGTCTATGAAGTTACAGTTATTATCTGTCTCTGGTATGTAAATATAATACGATTTAGTGTTTTTAAAGAGTTAAAAATGAAGTTTAAGAATGGAGAGATTGGAAGAGAGAGAAAGAAACGCCCACTTCTGTAGAAACCCCATATACGTATGTGCATAAAACAATAATAATTAATAATTTTTACGATTGTTTTATTAACGTTTACATTTTTTTTAAACATTCTTTTTCTAATTGACTAGACAGAGGCAGGGAGGGGGGGGGGGAGAGAGAGAGAGAGGGAGAGTACTATATTTTCATAGATTTCGAAGAACTTTTACAATTAATAGATTTGTTCTTGTAACTTGTTATAAATTGTTTGTCTTGCTAGTAACAGTTATATCATTATAAAGCGAAGAGTTTATTCTTCATTACACCGTATGTAATGAAATGTAATCTTTGAAAACAAGTTTTAGCTAAATACGTATATCTTGATGGACTAATTACACAATCATCAGTCGATGGCAATGTTCTTAGTAATTCGCAGCATTATAAAACAAACACAGCCGTTAAATATCAAGAATATACTTACAGAGATAAAACCGTTTTGGCCTAAAAATATGTCTCTATACGGATTAGGTAATGTCAACTCTTTTTCTTCGAATACTCAAAGTTCTATATGCGATAACGATGAAAACGCCAGTGTAAATTTACATGTTTGCGAGTTTTGTAAAATTTATGAATCAAGTTCAGTCACCTCCGCAATTCTCTTTCGACTCACGATTTTTTCACCTTTCCAAGTACCTGAAGTAAGTTTTACGAAAATGTTGTTTTATAAGATTTGTGCGATACATATGGTATTTAATAGGTAATTCTAAGAAATTACGTTCATCTTTTCAGTTTAATAAATCTAGGTAATCGTAAAACTTGGCGTAACTAAATTTCTTATTGAAAAGGTCTTTCCTTGAGCTTATAATTATATGTTATAACATTTTATGGTATATTCTCCACCAATCTATTATATATTATTCGCATAGCTATTCAATAATAATTGCAATACGTTTTAACGACAAAATTAGTTAACAAATGTAATCAGCAATAATTTTTACAAATTACTATAGTGATTTTTTTTTTTAGGAATAAAACAGATTAATTTATGTACACACGATTGCTATCACACGTAACAATCAGATATTGGATATGTATTAATTAGAAATCGATCTAGCGATCAATAAAGAAATTCTTATCATTAAACTACAACTACCTACAACTTCCGTCTACGATATTGCCCGATAGGAAAAACAGCCAGTTGAAGTACATTGCGTCATGCGATCTGTGAATTTCTCTCGACGGAAGAACTTGGAAAAAGGTTTTCCAGAATTTAAGCTAGGACGATCGAAAGTCTGAAAAGATAATTTATCATTCTGCAATTTCTCTGCTCGACGAGCATGCATGGTGTCGATGATATTTGGTCGATCGAATAAACAGCGAGGCCGTTGACTCTTCATCGGCCATACTTTTCTTCGATCTAATCTTCAATCTCCGATCGAAACGGCACAATCTATCCAGCCAACATAGGAAACTTACGGGCCGGCTACAATCTACAATGTCACGAGCAAAGGTCTATCGAGCGAGTCCCAACCGTCGATAACGGCAACTAACAACAGGCTAATCTATCAAGGACGCTCGACAGTGAAAATTTGGCCTTGAAAAGGCAATACCGTTCACTGGAAAGCTTGACGGGTTTGTTATATCCATAATGGAGCATCGTTAGCGGAATACGTGTACTACTTATGTCCATTCTTGTAGTAATAGACGCTAAGACTTTAAACGCTGTTTGTGAATATTTAAAAATATTAGAAATAGAACCATTTCAATTTCAATTACTGTCTCTTTAAAACGTAATCTTTGTTAGGGATCACAGAAGAATTAGCTGTTGCGAAGCAATGAAGCATTGATCGAGAGGTTTAAAAGCATGGATCATCATTTCTCGAGAGTTTCCATTCTTTTGCTTTAATTGGCATTCAGCAGAGTTGCTTTGATGGATTTTTAACGGAATTTGATAAACCTAACAAAGATACAAACAAATTTTTATGGATTTGTGGATCTTTTATGTATTTATGTATCTATGGATTCAGTTTGAACTATGAGAAGATTGAAATTTCTATAATGTTGTATTAAGTGATATTATCGATAGTCAAAATCATTGGACTGTAATCAAGTAAAAGTTGATTACGTTGATTCCTAAGCTAAGATTATAAGATAAGATTTAGGGAAATCATTAGATTATTTGGAATGATTACTAAGTTGATGTATTATATCGATCGGTTTTAATAGTTTGACTTTATTTTTTCCAGAGAAAGGTGTTCAAATTCATCACCATGATTTTTTTATATCATTTAAGCTACGAAGCCAGACTACACGATGAAGGCTGCCATGAAAGCGCACGTTTTACAAATCAAACTGGCGGAGCATTGACAAGCGTGACACCTATTTTACGAGCGCGGAGACAAGTGCGAGATGCCACCCCTTCATTTTCACGCACACCGAATCTGACCCTGGATCGTATCCCATTACCGCCGGAATCGGTCATCACTGACCCTCCTCCTTCTTCGATCGTTCACTCTTTCTCTTTTCTTCACCTTGTCGCTCTATCTCTCTCTTGCAGGCCGTTCGGCCGCAATACGCGTCGATCTCCTCGAAGCAGTTTGAGAGTGGAGGGGGGAGAGAGTTCGGGTTAGAAACGGAATCAGGAAGAGAGAGCGTTGCACCGCTCGAGAGGGTACACTGTACCAGTGAACCCGGTATGTGGTTGTCGCGAGTGGAGGTGCGCGTCCCCACCCCTAATTAGGGAGTACAGGGGAAGCAGAAGAGAAGCAGAAGAGAAGCAGACGAGAAGCAGAAGAGAAGCAGAGAGAAGGAGAATGCGAAGACAGGGGTGCACCGGCGTCGAGAATGAGATGGGGACAACGAGGCGAAGGAAGGAGAACGAGGAAGGACGAAAGCAACACGAGAGTAACGGAGCTTCTACCCCTTCGCCCCACTCCCGCGTCTCCCCACCAATACACTCATTCACCATAGGCGGGGTATAGAACGGTGTCCCCCCCCCCCCACCATCGCATCGATTCTCCTTCCTTCTGCTTGTGCGCTGTCGCCCCTCTAACCCTTTTAAAATTCATCCCTCCGTGCCGTGAAAACGCGTCGGTGAAACGTCGTCGTTACGCTTCCAACTGACGTCGTTTTCTACATACGTCGACGTGCTGACTTGAATGTACGACGTACGAGAACTGTGCAACGGTGGGGCAATCGGTAAGTGGAGGGGACCGAGTAGACAGGGTGGGGCAGCGGTTGAATGGTGGGGGTACGCGAGTGTACGCCGAGTGGGGTGAAGAAGCACGGGTGGTGGGAAGTAAACGCAAGCAGAGGAGAGCTCGACGACGGCAAGGAGAGGTCATTGACCCGAGCGGCAGGCTGCCGGCTGCTAGAGAGCTACGTCGCTCGCGCACTGCCCTGGCCTCTCCTCGTCTGTTCCGCGTTTGTTCGTAACCTCGTGTGTGCTGTGCGCGCGCGACAGAGAGAGAAAGAGACCCGTACACTTCTGCCGTCTCTCTCTGCGGTCTCCTCTGTCTCTATCTATTACACACGTGTCTCTCTGCTTCGCTCCCTTGATCCGTCGTTCACACTGGCATATTCTGTCTCTTTCTTTTTCCAACTTGTCTCTCTCGCCACTCCGACCCGTCGTGTCCCTATACCGTGTACCTTCTCTCGCCTCTGTTCGTCGCCGCGATTCCGGCAGGGCGCAAGCAACGCGAGAAACAGAGAGAGAGTGTGCGCGCGTTTCCCTACGACGACGTTGCGTTACGAGCGAGAGATCGCGCCGACTGCGCGAGGAGAGCGCGTGTTCCGCGTTACACATGGCCGCTCCATACCTACTCTCTCTACCTACTCTGTTTTCTTCTTTCGTGCGTGTACCCCCGGTGAACAGCAGAGAGCACACGGTCTGTCGCACGCTCCTCGCGTCGTGGCTCGCTTTCCGGTGCCGCGAGAGAACGACTTATCGCGCGTTGTACGCCGCACGTTTTCGGCACCCGCGTTTCGTCCGATCGGTTTTCGTCCCCCGTTTGCTCGCGAAGAATTCTCTCCCTCGTTAGTGCTATACCACCCGTCCCCGTTATCGTCACGCTTACTCGCTCCTTCTTCTTTCTTCTTCCCTCTTTGTCCCTCCGAGTCCTTATTTCCATCTCCGTCATCCACTCGCCGCTTCTCTCTCTCCGCGTGTCTTTTTCCCCGGCTTTTCTGACCGCGCGCGTTCGTTCCCTTCTCCACGAGGGAGGAGAGACGTCTGTCGCGCTTCGAGGCTACACGCGTGCACGCGCGGAGAGTCGGCTTATCGCGGACGAGCGTACCCAACGCTTTCTACGGAGTTCTCTCTGCATCCTCCTATTGCGTGCTCGACTAGAGCAGCGCCTCGGCGACTGACGGCGACTGAAAATGGTGTGTCCACGTACGGGGACAGTATTCGCGGTGTCGATATATTTTGGTGTCGGTGTCTCGTGTCTCGCGTCTTTCGTTTCGTCTCTGATGATCGTGTCTCGGGAGTAAACGATCGTCTAAAATCGTGAACGTGCATTTACCACGGGAAGCAGTCATCGTATCCCATACGTGAACATTGTTGGGCTAAGTCGATTTCCACCTCGTGACATTTCGATGTGACAGCCGGCAAGGATTACTCGATACTGAAGAAGAACAAACAGAAACAGAAGAAGAAGGAGAAGAAGAGGAAGGAGAAGGTGGTGGAGAAAGAAAAAGAACGGAAAGGAACAGAAAGAGTAGGAGGTGGAGAAGGAGGAAGAGAGCCGCGAGTGCGACGACCGAGCCACAATAGTGTGCGCCGTTTGTTGTTTCGTTGGCCAGTTTTCGGTTTGCAGTTTGCGTTTTCGTGAATCCGCGCAATTGAAAGCGTGTCAGCTCGAGAGAGAAGCGGCAAATCGGAGCACGAGTCACAGGAAGGGATATACATGCGGTGAACCCTTCGAGTGGATACAATCACAGTAGAGAGTTATATATTAGCGCGAGTGTATGAGTATCGTCAGTGTAGTGCTAGTTTTTTTTTCTGCTACTTGTTTTCCTATAGTCCCCCGATGTAATAATACGCACGTATTCTTAAAAATAGTCTACTTCTCTGGCCGTCGTTGCGGAAGTCGCGGGTGGAGGGCCAGACCGAGAGGAACAGTGGAGAGGAACCCAGTGAATCACCTGTGGTGATATGCAGTAAACGGGAGAGGGGAAAACACGGAGAGACGATATATATATTTATATATATATATATATACACATTCATTATACATACATATATATATATGTGTGTGTGTGTGTGTGCGTGCGTGCGTGCGTGCGTGTATATACGTATAAAGCCGATATAGAGAACGCGCGAGGGACGAATGAGAAAATACATGCGTTTCGGATCGAGATGAAAGTAGAGAATAGACCGAAAGGAAAGATAAAGGAACAGGAAGAGAAATCTGTCACGTCGTGATCAGCCGGAGAGCGAGAGAGACTCCCGGATATATTCATCATGCATATACACGCATACACACGCATTACATATAAATAGATGCATATATACGTATGACGTTCGTCGCGATACGCATCCGTCGACGTGTTATTCAGTTCCGATCTTCATCTTCCTCGTCTCGTTCTTTTTTATTTGTTTCATTTTTCGTTTCTCCATTCTTCTTCGTTGGATTCCGAATTTCTATTCATCATTTGATATCGATCTCGATTCGTTTACCCCAGTGTCGATACATCGATCTCGCACCACCCACCTCAGGCTCAAAGTCCCCATAGTCAATCGGTAGATGAATACTCGATGACAAACGCAATTTCTCGCGAGATAGTCCGCAATAGAGATTGCTTCGTTGCTCATCGCGAATTTTTCGCGATATTTCATCCTCGATTCATCCCTTATTGAGAGCGTTACTCTCACTCTCTCTCTCTTTGTCTCTCTCTCTCTCTCTCTCTCTCTCTCTTTCTCTCGCGAGCCAAGCGAGCGAGCGAGCGCGCTTCAGTCCACCACAACAACGCACGCTTCTTCGCCTCATCCGCTTCTTTCTAACAATAAGCCGATCTTTATTCCCTCATCAACGGTACACGTGTTTCATCCACTGCACGTGCGCGACCGTGCGCATTCGTTGTGTTGTTTCGAATAGCCTGTTATTCTTTCTCTCTCTTTCTTCGTTCTTTCTGCACACTTCTTCGCTTCTCTTGCCCGTGTTTCACCCTCTCTGCTCGAACAACCTACTCTCTTTCGTTTCTTCGTCTCTCTTTCATTCTTGATCCAGTGACGTCGATTCGTCCCAGAAGATCATCGTTGCGAACCTCCTGTCTTGCCTTCGTCTCTCGTCGGCCTCACAGTACCGGAATCTCCTGGGACCCCTACGAGATTTAAGTATCTCTAAGAACGATCGATTCCATGACGGCAGAAAGTTTTGGTTTAACCTTGGTTCAATTTTTGTTACGTGGTATTGAAGTTGCAAACGCCTACTGTTTCCTCTTTTACACGCTTTAGGAACACATGTGGTGCGTGTTCACGCCATGAAACGCACGTTCGAAATTCATAAGTGACACATCGAAGGAATCTCGTATTCGAGTTTCTAGCACCTTCGATCGAAAGAACCGGGAAAACACTCGTAACCGCCGTTGTTTTTCGATCCGTGCGCCGAACGCGATTTCTTTTTAGAAATCTGTCAGCCGCCGTTAAACGAAACGCGAAAAAGTCTATAACGTGGGATTGTTGTCTTTAAGACTGGATTGGCGAAGATCTATCGAATCGTGATTGATAAACCAGATCGAGCACTTTTATCGGGTAACGCGTAAACGATCGACGGATTAGATTAGCTCGGTATGTAACTGGTCCTTACTGAATTTTCCTCTGGCTGATTGACGAATGTGCCTAACGACAGTTTTAGATAGATGCCGGACGTCTGTTTAGCTGTCTGAAGCTGGCTATACCAAGTTGCTCAGATTCTTCGGGCTTCCTCAGTGGGGATTTATCGATTTCCACGACGAAAATAAAGTGGACTATCTTTCGTAGTCGAACCGTGGTGAACCATTTCTTAAAATTTTGTAGAAAGATATTTGCAACTTTAACATTATAGAACACTTCACCCTAAGCCGTGGTACCTAATCGACGAATTGTCTGATAATTGTTTCCTGACCATTTTTACGAAATCCGGCAAATCTTATCGGCTTAGGTTGTCGTGTGTTTCAGAATTAAATTCTTCTGATCTAAATCGATTCTCTTCTCTTTCATGACAATCGAATATCAAGCAAAGGTTCGACTCGAGTGGCTCGATCCAGAAAAACCCGAAGAACTTCCAAACGTACCGCTGCCGCTAAATATAAGCCACAGCGTTTCGTTATTTTAAGAAACATCATCGGTTCGTTCGGTGTATCAGACAATTCTCTTCCCGTTTCAAAGGCGACGCGTTCGTGTCGAATCGCTGGATTAGAATAGCAAGTCGGACTAATAACTGTTTCTTCTTCTTCTTCTTCTTTCCTTTCTCTTGATCTTGTTTGCGCGCGTCGATTTTCGTATTCACGATCTTTTTTGATTCTGTAACACTTTGCGAACGGTGCCGCATATGCACGCGAAAGGACGCAGTACGCGTGCGTAATATTCGACACGCGCGTCACGACGCAACGCAGCCCGTTTCTGACCGAGACGCGGTTATAAATAAAACGCGCGTCGTGGCCGCGGCACCGCATTACGCTCGGGCCTCTTTCGTGCCGGTATAACAACGTGTCAATGAAAATAGAGACAGCCTGTCTACCTCCGTGTGGAAATCGAGCTCGTTGCACGAATACGTACACCCCTTTCACATCGACGCGCCGCGACGTCGAAAAACATGTTTAGCGCATGATAGTGTCTAGAGTTTTGGTTCATAGGGAAATAAAGGAAATTAAACGGGACACGTTGGTTCTAGGTTAATTGACTATTTGGCAAACGATTTAGGATTATTATTATATAATTGAAAGTACAGATGTTTGATAATAAAGTTTTGATACTTTAAATTGATTTGATAAAAAGTAGAAATTATAGAGTTACTGAAACAAGTTAATGTTTTAGCCTAGTTAACGAAGAATTATATATATCATTATGACTTTGATTATCTAGATTGGATTTGAAATTTGAATTGGTTAACATTTTCAATATTTGAACAAACTATCAGAAGGTAATCATTGGTTTGATAATTAATTTAATATTTTCTTTTAGCGCTCTTGTCATGATTCGCTGCAAACGTATTTTTAAACGTTCGAATTTCACTCGAAATTTTCGGCCCGTAATAATATAATAATAACATTACAATCAAAATTTCAAAAGTCCACCAACGATCGAATATCGAACGTCAATTCTTTCCCTATTGTCCAACGAAACATACGGTTTGTAATTGCGCTAATCAGATCGATCGCTCGGTAATCGCGTTAAGTGCGACATTGTAAGCGCTTTAATTATTGGAATTTCCTAGCGTGTGAATTTTGACTATGCAACATATCGTGACTTGAGAAGATAAAACTCGTCAATTTGTTTATATTATATTTTAATCGTTTACACATTTTATTCTCTATTTGAATTGATCTCGTACTTGGTACTTAAAAATCATCAGTTACATGATTTATTAATGCTTAAAATGGGAACTATATAATATTTTTAAGCAGATAGATTTTATCAATGATTCTTAGTATCCGATACATTGTAATATTTGCGAGTTATATTAGCGAACAAAATTTCGAACGATAAAACAGATCTCGTTTTATTCTTACCCATTTATGCGCTTTGTTAATTCTCTGTTTCCGAAATTTTCCATAATTTCCTAAAATTTTTGGTTGACTTTTGTCGATATACGGTCACTCAAAGATTTCCGACAAATAGAACTAACGGACTCGAACTTTGCAGTCAGATATATATATACTTGCTCACCTAACGGCGATTAACCGAATTGATCTCGTTATCTAGCAATAATTCGAAGCTGTCGTGCACGGTTGGCGGTCTTGTCTCGCGCTACACCGACTGTACCCGATAACGAGTCAATTATCGATCGAACCTTATCGTAACCAAAGCTCGCTGATACTCGATGAGTATGCCGAAGAATGTATGGCTGTCGTTAATTTCAGATTTCCGAGAAGATAAAAATTCGTCTATATTCTTTCGAGACTCTTTTACGAAATTCTATCGTCTCAGAAAAGCTAATTTCTATTCACATTCTATCGTATCTTTTAAAGAACCATATTGATTTTGATGACAGTCTTTAAAAAGGATTCGATAGATCGATAGGAAGGGGTTTGTATCGTGTAGAATTTCTTTTTCAAACCTCATTGGATTTTTCATAGGTCGTTGTGCGTTCGCACAGATCCTCGCATATTTCGACTGCGACAAATTCGTTCAGCTAATCGACGGGAACGATCATCGCGATTGATCGCGACTGGTGTTCACTTAGGAGAGGAGATCTCGCGCGCGCCCCCCTTTGCTCTTTCCGTGTCGCGGGACGTTGGTGCGGGACGTTGCCACCGCGAATATCAGGCCAGCTGTCTATGCTTTTATTATAAAACAGGCCCGTTGGCGAATAGTGCACGCGACTGAGCCACGCGTAAATCGGAATTCCAAAATACAAGAGGGAAAGCATTGGAACGATGTCACCGGAAAGTTACTATCGAATAATTTCAGTTTTTATACTGCATAATTTATTTCTCCAACTAGTCGCCAGAGATCATGTCAGTTTTGGAAGAGAAAGGAAATTTAGTATCGATTTTCGCGATCAAAGAGAATTTTATATAATAGTCCAGTGAATTATTAAATACGATAAGCTGTACGAAAATCGTAGCCAGAAGTAAACGTAAAAAACAAATGAAATTTCAAACGAAGGAAAATTTATTTCTGCAGCTTTTTTGTCTCTTAAAGTGTCGATGGTGACCAACGAAACGCAAAGTATCGAATAGATACCACTAGTCATCGTGACAGAGTAAACCGTTGAAAAGGCTCACGCTCGCGTCGCTTTCGCCGTCAAGGGACACGTGCCATGAGCCATTTTACTTCCCTGCAGCGAACGTAAACGAGGAAGAATCGTGCACGGTTCCAGCAGTTGCAGGATAAGTTCTTGGAACAAATAATCGGCAAACTCGTCGCGTAAACGTACGCACGAGAATAGTGGCTAGGTGGCCGAATACGGGCAGGCTTGATGTTGAACTGTGATGACCGCGAATCACTGGCGGGAAGTACTCGAAAGCGTCGTGATTCTGTCGTGTGTTGGCGTGCCGGTGCACAAACCAGACTGACGGATAGCAGTAATCGAGAAAAGACGATCGAGAAGAAGAAACAGTTTCGCTAGACAGTTGTCCATTTTCTTGAGCTTTTATCTCGTGAGCTGCCTCGTCGCAAACAGCGCGCACTTTCCACCCGAATCATTAACCCACAGAGAGGTATGAAGCGCAAGCTGGAAGATAGTTAACGATCGTGCAACGATGTCGAGCGTTGATTCACAGCGCAGGATCGTTTGTTTCCTGTAGAGGTAGAACAATGGATCACGAGGATCGAACTCAAGTTCGTTGACGTGGTCGACCGATCGAAAGAATCCGGTAAATGGACCAACAACAGCCTGGCGGTCAACGCTAATAGAGAAGAGTGGACGATAACCGATATGTAACAGAGCGACGCTCCTGCAGAACCAGTCGAACGACTGTCGGTGGTATCGGAACCCGGCAGCCAGCTTCCAACAAGGTGTGAAACACGTATCGTACACGTATACGTATATATCGAAAGTCAATCCGGGAGTTCGTTAACGCGAAGTAAAGCGACTAGCTGGGCGGGGAATACCAACAGGAAGAGGTGAGCACACCCGGAGAGTGAGCGGTCTATGACGTTACCGGTGACTGTCTACGTCACGTTAACGGTAACGGTAATCCTCGTACACAACACGCACGCGACCTAGTCGCAACGCAGCAGCGCGGAATAAAGCAAGTGGAGAGTGGCTAGCGAGCGAGCGCCTCGAGCAATTTAAAAGTGAAACTGTGACGATCCACCGGCACTCCGGCGCGGCGTTTCCCCTTTCTCCTATTTGCTGCTCCGTCCCTATTTCTCACTGTCTGCTTCATCTTCCGTTCCTTTCTCATCTTCCGTTCTTTGAGCAACGCGCGACTATCTTTCTTTTCTCCGCTTCTCTCTCTCTCTCTCTCTCTCTCTCTCTCTCTCTCACTTGTATTCCTCGTCGTTTCGCCGCCCGTTTCTGTGTTCCTCTACTCTTCGTTTCTCGGCCCCCTTCCCTTCCGCCCCTAGTCGTCTCGTGATTGTGACACGGAAGGGAACGCGCGGCGCTAAGTGAAAGTGATCGACATTACGATTTTCCTGGCTAGCGAACCCGCTGGGCTTGGCTTACTCGACGACAGGTCAGATACTACAAGGCAGATAATCCGTGACGGAGAATGACACGCAGGTGCGACGAGTTGGGAAGTAGCTGAAGGCGGCCGCGATCGCGACCGGCCCGGTGTCGTCCACGCTCGTACTTCCGGAACACCGCACAGGTGGGGAAAAGAGGCTACGCTAACACCTGCCGCTCACGTTGATGGCCGATCATCGACGAGCCAAAAATGTAAGTTGCACCATGTACGCCATATGCCGTTAATATTGATTCTCGGCATCGATCCCTTCGATTTTTCAGTATGTTCTCGATCGATGAAGTAAAAAAGCAATCGGGCGTTTGTGGGATCGATCGTCGTTTTTTCTTAGCTTTCTGTAATACCTTCCGAGTTGCAGATTACTTACATACATAGCTATATGTGTACGTTCTTTCAAACCTTTTATTTGTCTATTATTGTCTGTTATTTCGTATATTGTTAGGAATTGGGACAATCATTAATAGGAACAATTTACCAGCATCTATTGGAAGCTTTATCAGATTTCGTTAGCAATACTAATTGTACTGTTATGTTACAAGCTATACGATCTATCTATCGATATTATTCTATCGATTATGTATAGATTAGATTATCTGGTAAATCCAAAGTCTAACAAAATCTGCAAGCACATAGTTTCCAAGTATCCAGAGTAAAACGCTTTAATATTTTTTAAACTTAACTTAAGGGATTGATATGTGTAAGAGTTCGTTCGTTCGATGCCAACAATATCATTATCTGAGAAACGCGAAGAAAGAGTGTTCGCGAGTCTAATGTACCGTTGCTAGTTACAGAATGGAACTTTACTCTTGCGGTAGAAAGGAAAGGAAACAGATAGAAACGACCTCTAAGCTTGCGGATCGAGTTTCACTGCTTCACTGTCTCTTACCGCGACTCGTTCTCATTTTCGCGTGCTCGAGAGCGTTTCCCTTCCTCCGTGAAAGAAAAGGAATCCGCGATTTACTCTACGTGAAGTCGTTGTCTGCGCGCGAGTAGATTCCTCCGGCAATTTGTTCTCATCGACTACCGCTTCAGTTTCATTCACGGCATATTAAAATACACATTCTAGGATTTCTGATAAATATATCTACGAGCCAGCAGAGATAATTTTATACATTGGGAAGGTCTTAACATTCTTTTTAAGATCTTAACCTGTATCTTTTCAATTTTATACAGTTTACTCCGGTCCTTCATACATAATTTTATAACTTTAACGTGCGGATTGTGAACTCCGTAGCGAATTAGTTTAGTTCGGAGTAATAATTATAATTATTATAATTATTATTAGTCAATAATAATTATTAGTAGGTACTATTAGTATAATTAAAAAAATTAGTAGCATTTATTAAAAAAATTGAATAATCGTGTATTCGACTCGAAATAACTCTCAAGTGCTGCAATCTATAAATTTTGATGTGCACGGACCGAAATTTGAAAATGTAGAGCGGCGAGGGAAAACGAAATTCCACTCGTCCGAAATTCGGCTGATCCCATCCGAAATCCGGTGCAACGAGTACAAAAGCGAGTGGACTTGACCGGATTGGAAGGTAAAATATATGCTTGGCCGAAATTCTTCAGTAAAACGTCGCAGACATTCATCTGGTTACATTTCTATGCGACTCCCGTTTCGTCTCGGAAAGGGCGTCGCGCGCGAAATGGAACGAAAGGATGTCGCGAAGTGGAATGTTCATCAAGCGTTATTCATTTTCCAAGCAAAATGACACCTCTGCTTCTCAGGCAGAGAGGATTTTCTTTTTGCAAGACTATATACATCACATTCGAATGTTTTCATTTAACTTCACAAACGTTCCAAATTCCGTATCAAATTATGAAACTATTTTCATTTATTAATTCTAACCGAATATCTGAAACCCAATGGACTATCCAGTGATTAGTATTAATCACTTCCTTCTAAATTGCTTTGGAAGATACTCCAGGCGTAAATGCTTTGGATTAGAATGGTCGCTTTCTTCTTCCAAAAGAGAGGGTTATGGGGTTAGAGAAATTCACGAAAAAGGAAAAGAATTACGGGAAGAGAAATTCTGTGAAAGAGAGAGGTGATGGTGAGAAGGGAAGGAAGAAGAGAAAGAAACGATGATATCAATAGGGGGAGAGAGATTGCGTATCGAGTGGAAAGGTTCGTTGCACCGGAAGGGTGAGCGCTGGTTAATTTTGTATCGACGGAAACCTATGATTTGTGCCCGCAGAAATGCCTATGCCTATGTAGGTTAATTCGCGCTCGATGGGAATCGACCTACGGAGGAATCGCGACATGGGTCAGGTTAACGAATAGGGTAGGTTAGGAACGTGCGAATCTCGGTGCACGTGGCGCGCCATATCCGTACCTGTCCCGCTTATCTCTCTTCGTCTCTCTTTCTTTCGTTTTCTTTTCCCCATACACCTCACTCTTTTTCATCTTATACGCAAAAACGATCAATTATTCTATTAATAATACAAGGAATACTTTCATCCCATAATTTAAATATTTCTTTACTGATTGAATATATTTCATACGTTAAATATTCTATACATTAACACTTAAAATTAATATGAAGATATACATACTTGTGAAATATAAATATGACAAGCAAATAAAAAGTCACGGGAATTTGAAAACATTTTTTTAATAATCTGTAAATAAAACGCGTACGTACAGTTTTATGTATTTTATAGTTCTACATATATGTACGATCGGCTACGATATTCCTGCTTTCTTTAAAAACTAAGAAATATAATTATTAATTTTCAAGTGAAAAATACCTGTATATAACCGCATATCATGAATCAGAAAAGGCGATCTCAAATGAATATTAATCTAAAATATTAACAATTCTAATTCATTTGGAAAAGATAGTTTTAATTCTTTAATAAATCCTCTGCAATTTTAATGCCGCCAAAATATACATTTCATGATCATGATCAACGGTCAACGGTATCTGCCTTCTTTAGCTATTATACTTTACTTGCTATAGCAAACATTTATCTGCATTAACCTGCGTTTAGCACAAAATAAATGTGTTTTTTTCTCGCAGACAGATTGCAAGCTTCTCCTTAATTTTTTTTTGAATATTTCTAATATGAAAATTCAAATTTTCGCGAGAAAAGTGAAATACTTTTTCGGCAACAATAGACGTATCGGTGAATTAAATTCTGTTGAGAGAATTGGTGACCACAAGAAATTTAAGTTTCTACTAAATAAGTCGATTAAAACATTTAAATTGTATATATATATATATCTTAAATATAACAATATATATATATATATTAAATACAAATAATATATTAAATATAAGTGATATATATATATATATATATATATATATATATATATATATATATATATATATATATAGACATAATAACATTTAAATTGTTCCCACGAAATATTCGTTTTCAGATATCCGTAAAATTATTCACGCTTACCCATGAACGTATGTTAATAATTTTAATTACCGGGAAATACTAGAAATAGTTTGCGAACGCAATCGAATCGAACGGATAAAATTATTTCGATCGATGAAAAGGATTCCATCGCCTTTGAAATCCAGTTTAATTTTCACAGAATTCGCGTGTTCGTTATTTTCATCAGCGGAAAGATATTTCTTTTGCTCTGGAACTGTACGAAGGATAAAGAAAATATAAATTTTCGATATTTACGCCATGTTCATTTTAAATAGTGCTAAAATAACGTTAAACTCATATTTTAAAAATAAATTCAAACTCTGAGTTATGCTGAAACTTCCAGTATCTGAATTAATTCCTTCATCGATTAGCGTTATTGCCAAAAGATATTTCGCTCATTTTATAATCTAGTTCAGTATTTAGTAGTTTAGCATTTATAATAAAAACAAGAGTAAAGTTTAAGTAAATCTCAATTGTGGTTAACCATCTGCAGAGTATAACTCACAATTCGCAGTCTCAAGATATTCTTTCAATTACTTTACTTGAATCCCAAGTCCCACGCCTTACGTTCGATAAAAACATTAAATTCCAAGAGCGCGAGTTTGAAAATCCACCAGGTCGAACGATATAGCACGAACTCACTCGACAACTGACTTCAAAAAATCATTTTACAATTTGAACGCTCTCAAACGTCTCCTATTTTATTCACCTTGAACTCAAGAAAACACTCGCGGCTGCAAAAAGCGCCATGATAGAGTTTATCTTGTGGTTATGTTCATTCGCGATATTTTGCGATTGTAATGTTTACAGGCCATCAGTACGGACCGTTCTTGTCTTTGATATCGACTAATATTGGAAACCGTTTCTCCACGTTTGTTCGTCGGTGAATGGTAACAGCGGGGGCCATTTATCTCGTTTCCGGTCTCACCACGAGTATTTCAGTATACTAAACAGATGCATCCCGCATATCTTTATCGTAATTGTCCTCCGTCACGACGATCGACAATGACCACTGGCCAGAATGCAAGAGCAGTGAAAAGTTGAGGCAACGTCTCGCGGTTTGAATGCTTAAAAAATTCGCTGAATGCAAGCGTCGAATTTGATGTCATTTGGACGTCGTGGGATACGTGGAGCTTTTGTACCAGAAGAAGAGTTAGACGACTTACAATTATGAAGTAGGAGTGGATAAAGATAGATAGATGGAATTAATTAATCTCGTAGGATCAGAATTTTGTTACCTTGAATTGACCCGAACAACGTGTTTGAGTTCGATTAAATCTTGTAGAGACAGCTGAAGGTACAGAGTACTATAAAAATCATTTGTTTGGAGATCGATGATTTTGTACGATACATTTTAACATTACGTAATTTCACATCGTGTTCGTGGTATAAGTACGACGGTAAACGTGTTTGATAGCGTAGTTACCTGGGTATTTTAACTAGAAGATAAAGATATGTACTTGAACGTAAATTCCGAATAACTTTCGAAAAGCCAACTGAATCGTGATAAATTGCAACTGAAAATTAGTGACAAATTACTTTTTTTTTTTCTTTTTTGACAAGTTTTTACGACGGAACTCTTTTTTACGCCCGTTTCTCTTTGGATTCTCTTCACAATAGCGACCCGAAAGTGACAGTCACGCGTATTTTTAATAAACGTGTCTTTTTCCCCCACATTGTTTCATTGGACTATCGATAGAAACTGTCAAATTGCTGGGCGTGACCGTATTTCATACATATACAACAGCCACGGCCAGTTTGTATACAACTTCCTTAGCCCGCGTTGTTCATTGTGACAACAATTAGTTCGGGCGGCTCGTGCTTTCATTCGTCAGCCAATGGAATAGATTTCTTTCGGTTGTTCCACTCGGAACTTCAGAACAGACATATCGCAACGATTATTCGACCTCTTTTTTTAGCGTTTCCGCTTTTTTCTTTCTTTTCATGCATGATTATTTGATAATATACCTGGTCGTACTCGTAACGATTCATACGCGCGACAGCGATATTTCCTCCGATAGTTGGTCGGCTACCCAACTTGATTTACAATCTCATTGTATTTGTCACGAACCACGGGTACATCTGTCTCGCTCGTGTACGCAAGGTGTTCCGGATGTGTTGGCTCATAGAGGCGTCTTCTACTCTGTGTATTTCGTCAGAGAAAAATGGAACGAGGCGAAGATGTAATCGAAACGTCGTTTTTCACATGCACGATGAGTTATTAAGTGTCTACATAGGTTGACATCATTAATTCTCTAAGGTTTTATTAATCGTTTGTAACTTGTAGGTTATATGCCTATGCAATTATAATTTTTATATATTACTTACTGACCACTATAGCCTCTTAATAAATTAGTACGGCTGTATATCGATAAATAATCTGTTTGTAATTTATAGTAACTACTTATTACAGTAATCTATAGATTTCAAATTAAGATAAAAGTCGTAATCAATTTTTCGTGCAATATATACGTTTAGGGAGTTAAACCTTTCCATTAAATTATATTAACAAATACATTATCCATCTACTAATGCGTTAAGGAATAAAAGATATTGACATACATAAGCAATTAACTGAAACGTTCACATGGAACGGAATCTCGCAGCAACGAGATGACGCAACCAAAAATTGAAGCGGAAGATGTCGAAGTCGATCGATCGATGGAACGAATGAACGAACGATTGTGCAGCGGACGATTGTCGAGAATAGGACATCCATAGCCATAGTCACGACGCTTGCACGGCTATCGAAATAAGTAACGATACTTCGTGAGCTGTGCCCTATCCATCGAACACGAACCGGCCGTCCGTCCGTCCCGCATTCCCCTTGTCGATCCATTGAGCATACTATACTGTGCTAAACTGCCTTTGAAATTCCATCATCGAAAACAGCGAGCTCTCTGCTACGGTGAAATTGCCAGGTTCCCCGTCATAAAACCGATACGTCTACCGGTCGTTCGTCAATGTGCGCCGAGGAGAACAGGCTCGAAACCAACACGTCTGGATTTCGTTTTCACGTCGACGCGAGGGATCGTTTTTCTAGGCCCGCGTGCGTGAGCCTGCAATGGAAAAAGACCGCCCTTCTACCTCCTTCGCCCCTGTGTCGCGGCGCGGCATGCGGCATAGCCTCGCGTGGTGCACACCACGCCATACCACACCACGCCACGCCACACCACGCCACGCTACGCCACACCACGCCACGCCACGCCACGCCACGCCACTCCTCCTCTCTTCCTCCTCGCGCAGTTACAAAACTCACGCATAACCGTAACTCGCGCATTTCCGCGATTTTCAGGAGCGACCGGACAGCAGCAGCCGGCCTGTGTACGCTGTATACATAATGGGCGGCTAGCACAAGAGATGGAAAGCTCCCGGAGAAGCTTGGAGAAAGAGACGCGGTGAAACGGAGATCGAAGCAGATCGAGCGGGGTAGACGGCCACGTTGGAGACAGAGAAAGAGAAAACGCGGAGAACGATAGAGCGTTGAGATGTGCAGACGAGCCGTAGGGAATAGGGAGGGGACACAGAAAGAGAAGGACAAGGCGCAATGTGTACGGTCGCGGGGCGCTACTCATAGGATCGGTGTGTGTCGCGCTGGAGGCCGGCCGAGGTCGACGGCCTCTGGCTCGGCCGTTTCCGCCTCCGATCGGCCATCCTCGGCACTAGGTCAGTGATGGAGTCACTGGCCGCCCCGAGCGTCGAGGCAATGACACCGAGCACGCCGTTGCTGCCACCACTGCCACCAGTGCCACCGAACAACCCCCACTTTACCGCCTGACGCTCTCCCACCTCGACCACGCGCTCGTTATCCCTTCCTGCTCTGGTGGACTATTCCTCGCCGACACCCGCGGTCGACACGACCGCGCGAGTAGCGCCCCCGCACTGACAGTGTTCTTGCGACGCGCCTCTCGTCCTCTCTCTGATCAAGACCGCATATGTAATCGGCTTACTTGCACACGGCTACGCCATTACCTTCGTGCCTCGACGAAAACAAACCCTCGCACAGTATGTTACTACACAGCGGTTCGGCTCATCTTCCGATTTCCAAGGGAAATCACGATGACTCGTTTGCTGCAGGAAAAGGATGATGGAACAGCATGGATTGTTGACAATGATGACGAGCTTGTTATTTCGAGCTGTCAGGGGGTGGCGAATAGTGTCACAGGATACGGTACCGGCTGATTTTATGAATCGAAGTAGGCTGTTATTTGGGTTACCTTGGTTGAATGCGGGTAGAGGCGGATGGATGGTATATCGAAAGGGACGGAGAAAGGTTGTTTTGAGTGATGGATGTTGGTAATGAGAGAAAATAGATTTTGCGGCTGAGATTTGGTTTCGCGACTTTCTGCATCAATTTTATACAAGATTATTTCAAATTGCAAACTCTTTCTTAGCTCTTGATTAAGCGAAGTACATAAGCACGTTCCTTTATCTGTATAGTAAATATTTTGTAGGGAGGAAACGTACATATTCTCACGATATCAACATATTTTATTTGTAGTATGAATATAATATTCCGCATTAATGTCTGTTCCAACTATTTTCTCTTACCGTAAGAAATGGTATATCACGCAGGTTCGTGAAAGAAAGTTGCTCGTCATCAAGTGATACGTTTCCTTGCCTCCGATCATCCTTTTAATGAAAGGCCGTTTATTTCGAACGGTATGCAGACTCGTCGGCTACAAGGTCATCATTATTGCTACAATTAATTTTAATCGGGTGAATGGATCGCTGCCGTCAGATAAAGCGCTGTAACAGGGAACATGTTAATATATACATGTTACATTTTCCAATTCGTTTCGTTTTGTCATGATTCCATTCATAATTTTCGTTTAGGACGAAAAAACATGGCCATCGTGACAATTCAGAAAAGCAAGTTTATCGTTTTTCCCTGGCCTATAAAATAAGTTAGCTCTTCTTTTTTCGGACCATTATCTCGCGTATAATATACTTCGTAGAACAATACGGACCTATGGACTTGACATCGTATTAATCACACTTTCTTCTTTTCTTCTTCACTTTAATCTTTTGCCAATGCAAAACAAATTGTCTAATTAAAACTAGAGATTTGTAACGTTTCTATTACCATGGAAGAATTCGTGCTTGCCATCCTCATAGAGGTTGAACGTGTTTCATTTATTAAACGAATTCCTGATCGAACGATGAATCGTCCCGGAGGGGTTGTTCGCGATCGAAAAGAATCGGTTCGCTGGCAATTAATTCGATTCGGTACTAGGCAACCGTGTATACCGATGCCTCGGCATCGCGCGGCGTTGCGAAACTCGTGCAGACTAAATATCAGAAGTACCGTTTGAGCATCGGCCGGTTGGCCAATAGGTCGTATAAAATGAAATGTAGATGAAGCTTGCGACACCAGGAAGAGCTCGAAACGTTTTGATGAACAGAATCGTTATAAAGCTGGATGTTTAACCGCGGAACATAGTGTTCGGATCGTGGTTGAATTCCTTTCAAGCGATAGTATGTATATATTTCTCGTTAAACTATGACATTTAAGTAACAGCATTTTGACATTAAAGTGTTGACATTTTTGTATAGATGTTCGTATATGAAATAATAGATGAGTATAGTTTAACTAACGCTCATTTATTAATTAATTTACAAGTTGCTGATTTCTTCAGGGTAAACAAAATTTTACAGCGTAAGATATTTAGGTACTAATTTCGAAAATATCAATGGGACATGATTGTAATTAACCTAAGTAATTCAGAAACTTTCCACGAATAAGCAAATACGTACTATACGATAGTCATTTGCCTTTTATGAAGAAAATAAAGTCAAATCAAATAAAGTAAAATCAGTTACTATCAGTTTTTAGAGGAATTATGAAACAAAGCTTCTTTGAGCGGAGGATATATTTGTGCATCTAATTCAAAATAATAGCGCTATGTGAAACTCATTTTAATTCCTAAAAGAGTAACATGAAATGTGCTTTGTGTTTCAGAATGAAAGAGGATACTGTTAGAAAATAGTGATTTCTGTATGTTATGTAACTCGTAATGCACCAAATCCATTTTTGAAGTTCTGCAAATTATACAATTTTAAGTATTTACTGAAGCATATATTAGACAATGAACTACGTCTAAAAAATCATTATTACAATGGTAAAATGTTTTAATTTTTATTTAATTATTATTGTTGCAAATTTTGGACATTCCACAGCTATAAATAGTATAAATATATATTTTATTATTGCAATCAAATTATTCGACATTTTGCAGATCTGTAACATCATTTATCTATTTAAAAAACTTATAAATCCCTCAACTATTATTTTAAAGGTAGTCGAGTTTGAAATGTCTTTATATTTACGGAACGCAAAGACTTTTAATCCTCTGAACATTGTACTTTCAAACGCTAAAAGTTTTACACATTTTATGTTTCTGCTTTCTTTTCCCCTTTCAAATATATCATATGTCAATGGACATTTAATTTAATCAGACGAAAATTGAAAGCCCGAGAACTTTAATTCTACCATTTTATAATTGCTTTTCAACGTAAAATCACCACACTTCGATCGAATCGTTCTTTAAATTTCGTTGTAATTCTTTGTTTTGTTCTTGCCGGATCAGATTCTTTATTCTACCAATTATATCTTCCCGTTAATCGAATCCAGGCCCATCTCGAAGGAATCAAAAGCGCAGGACGGTGGTCTTATTGCGTTGGCCATTATCGCGATTGGAACACAGCGAGGCAGTAATAGGCGATTTGCTACGCTCGCTATCGACGTCTGCCAATCGTGAGAAACAAGTTCCCGGAATCAATATTCGAATTAAGGATGATTATTTCGTCCATTAATTCCGTTATTGTTGTGCGAATTCGCGTTCATGATTGTTGGTTCGTATTCGAAAGGACAAATGATGTTTCGTTTCATTGAAAAAACTCTTGAGACATGTGAATTCTTTTTACTTTCATCGAGATATTTCTTATTGTTAAGGCTAATATTGTATGAAAAATCAGTTCATTAATTAGGACGTTTCTGAATCAAAGATTCTTTCTTAAAACCTATTGAACGTTAATGAGGCTGAATTCGCTTAGTCCTTGCAAATGTAGATATAGTAACGTACGTTTAATATAAATTTCATAAATTCGCAGGGAATGCGAGCAATACAAGAAACGTCTATATAGATGAGGTACTGTTAGATCGAAAACCTTTATGGATTTATGAGAATTTTGAAAGTGCAAAAATGCTTAGGGAGCAAAGGACATGTAAAAATATATGCAATATTCAGAGAATGGTGTTCTCTCCAACGTTTAACGGGTAAAAGAATTTTCTATCTGGATTCCATATCTTTAATTATACTCGTACAAATGTGAGTTTGCATAAAAATCCGCAGTCTAATTATTACATTTAAGATACCATTAACGTATATAAGATAACTAAATTCGAAAGTGTATTATGCGAAATGAATGATTACTTGTTTCAAGCCGGTTCGATAGGAAAGGTTAATATTAAACGATGAAGTATAACTTATTTTTCAAAGAAAATATAATAAATACTAGATTTAAGAATGGTTGTTTTCTTTTTTACAGATTAGAATATTATATTCCCAGTCATAAAACTTTCGATATTCGATCTTCCAAAGATCTTCTACACGAAAATTTCCAATTTCTGTTTTCCTACTTTTCATGCACCATCCCAATATCAAAATGTGTACTAAATTATCAAATTCTAATTTACTCGATTAAATTTAATTCATGTATTTTAAACTTTAATATATAAAATTGAATACAAGTCTCACTTTTCCATTACACAAATTATTATAAATCTAGAAAACGTCTGATGGAAATCGACAATACGTATCTCTGTGGTTGAGTTTGGCCATTCTTTTTTAAGCTTTTAGGACCTCCCGCGTGTGAAAACACTTTCGTCCGGCTTCTTACCCCATGGTGTTTCGTGTTCGCCCGCTTTTCCTGCTGCCGACTCCAACTGCTGTGGAATTGCCTGCAGGAATGCACGAAACCATCGTCCCTATCCGTCAATTCGTCTTCGAGAACCCTTCAAGGACTTCACCCTCACGGGGCGTCGATATGCCGCACTTAGGACCTTCCCACGCCCTCGCTATAGTACTCGATCTATCGTCGCGCAATTTCGTTGACCAACATGCACGATAGTGTGATGAGGAATCAATGGCGCTGGAACGAGATTTCGTTTATTCAACTTTTACCACGACGAAATGGATTTCTCAATAAAATGTTACCAAGTTCTCTTTGTTTCGCGATTGATCAGTATCGTGGATATATGTGCAAGGACAAAATCGATAATACGAATCGAGGAATTGAAATGTGGAAGAAAGGAGAGTAAGAAATAATTGGCACGTGTTTCGTAAAACTGTTACAAGTTAACGGACGCAAGGCTGCATTCTGTTTTAAGGCGATGAAGATGACATACGGTTTTCTCCTAGTTATACTTTGAGTTATAATTTTATTAATAGATTTTTATTAGGAAAGAAATAGATATTGGTATTATTGATATCTACGTTCTTAATCGTTGCATTTGTAACACTTTATGTTAGAAGCAAATCTGGTTTAAAATTCTTTGGAATACAACTGATAGTTTACCTTGTGCAAACGATGCAAATATTCACGCAATTACGTATCTCTTGATCAGAGATATCGTTTAATGATCGAGACGGAAACGCGGGGTATGGTTTGAAAAGCTCAAGGTAAACTTCATGTCTTTAAAAGAAATCTGTATAAAGGAAAAAATCGTTCGCATTTAATAGACAGACATGCTGTTGTTCGTTCTACGAACTGTTGAAAGCGGTACGATATTATACTTGCTTGTAACAGTTTCTGCATTACGCGGAAACAAATAACGTTTGAAATGATAAAATCAAAATGCTACACGTATAATATATGAAGTACGATTGGATATAATATATATTTAAAGAATATTAAAAGCGAAGAATATACGTATGTTAAGAAAAAAGATGTTTTTTTAATCTAATTTGAAGAAGAATAATATTAGTCAGTCATTTTAAATATTTCATTTTGTGTGATGCATTCTTTAGATATATTAATTATTATAAGATCATCTTTAAATTATATTAAGAGTAAATCTTTTAAGATTCGACTGCTTCGAAATTCACTCAAAGGGTGTTGTAATGGGATTAACCGAATTTAGTCTACATCGAAACGTAATTCGATATCGGTTAATATCACTTTCAAAGACAAAATTCGAAACAAATCACATTCTCGTGTTTTAGCGATTTAGTTGAACCGGTGTATTGTTACGTTTATATTGAAATTTACAATCGTGAAAATTTGATTGAACACGCGAAATGGATATATATATATATATATATATATATATATATATATAAGCGCAGAGGAGCCTTATGCGGATTTGCATGAATGTTGCAGTAGACTCGATCGTGCATTATGCATGCTCCATAATTCGTAACTTTTGGTTACGTGGTATCATCAGTGGTTCATCGGCCACTCTTTAGCCTTCCTTTTAGTCCACACAGCACGCAGAAACGATTTGTATGTTCTAGGTCTCTTGTCTCATTTTTCCTCTTCTTCTTACTATTTCCCCTTCCAATAAATCCCTCTTTTTTGCAATTAAGAACTTCGAAAGCACTCTAAACGCTATGTAACGAGGAGTCGTATCCTCGCGGCTGTATCAAGCACACCTGAGTATTTCATTTTCTTTTCTTAGGAACGTCGAACTTTAAGAGAAATTTATTGGATGAAATTCTATTCTAGCTTAGGCTCGACTGATAATTTCGACATGCAAGTTAATGAAGCTTTCGCCGAATTACTATTACTGCAGAACTCTTTCAGATCATTCTGTTTATGTTTTCATTTCGAAGTTTCACGTGACTTTGGGATTCATTATATACAATTATATATAATAAGTAGGTGAGATCGACTATTTAAATATTTATAAAATATTTGTAATGCAGAAATATTTAGATCATTCTGATTGCTTCTGGTGGCCTCGATACCTCGATCGTTGTCCCATAAAGATGTCCTACATATGTCTATTCCACTGTGTTTAAGATGTCTAACATTAAAGTTTTTGTTTAAACATATTCACTCCGTTTAACATAAACAAATCCTACCGATTACTCGACAGTGTCGAACAGAAAATTAACAAATATGCTATGAATTTTTGGGTGATCGCAGATAAAATGCTCCCCTTCTCTTTGTTTTATAACAGACTAAGGGCTATTGTGTCGATTTTCACCCTTCGTTAATCCAATAGTAGCTTCGCGGCATGATCTATTAAACTCGATGTACGTAAGTTCGTAAGTTAGAGAAAAGAAAAAGAAAAAGAAAAAGAAGGAAACAAGGTGAAGAGAAGAGAGAAGACTAAAACAGCGTGTCACTTTCCCGGTTTCAATAAGGCGTCGATCTCACTTTCACCCACGTGGGATCCCACGAGCGAGGGGAGGATGGTAAAAGGGAAAACGGGGTTCTTGCGGAACATGGGACACCATAATGATCCAGCTTGCTGCACGCGGGATGCGAATAACCTTGGACTAGCGGTACTGTGAGTAACTATAGCGGTATCTGCGGTTGGATCGGATTGCCTTGCGATCTTTGAGTTCCTTGAACTATTATGGCGCTGTAGAGTTATCATTTGTTAAATGTTGTATTTCCTTCGTGTTGTGAGAAATGTTGTGATGTTTAGAAATTGAAGTTTTGTCTTGACTATGAGGTAGGTATTAAAGTTTAAATTTGTCAAAGTAAAGTCAATAATATTTTTATTAGCCTTTAATATTGTAATAATTTATCATTATTATCAGTAAATTTTAGACATTTCAATATTGACTATGCGGGGATAGTGGGTGAACAAAAGTCAGACTTTGGATATAGCAAAGTATAATTTCTTAGAATGGCATCGGCGACGGATGTTAACAGACTGAGCTGACTAACTCATTGTTCTGCACGCACGCTTTTTGACTGAGTTCACACGCACATTAATACGTATATACAGACGTTTCCATTTTCCGCACGGATCATAAGCGTAGGGCTCGCGTCTTGTTACTGTACAACTGTAGTAGACTGTTGTAGACGAACGTTACAATAATGCGTCGCTGACGGTTGCAGCGATAACATCAAAGTACGTTATCGTCGTCTACGACAAAAAACCAATCTCTAATTCGATTTGAAAGTGATCTAATTATGAATTAGATTATAGATGATTCAGATATTGTCGTTTAGAAATATGATATTGAAATTAACATCGACAAGCAATCTTCTATCTGCTCATCTATTCTTGCTTTGTCTCGCCAAAAAATAGAAATTTGAATGTTTGATAACTCATGAACGCGTATACCAATTTGTGTATACAACGGACTCATGTTGTTCCGATCTTGACGCGAATGAGTCACGAGGCGGAAAGGGAAAACCCGGAAATCACGTAGCAAGTCACGGAGCGGCAACGGTCAGTATGGTGGTCTGACAGCGCAGACGTGGCGCGCACAGACGCGGAATAAGCGTGGACTAGCGGTACGATGAGTAAGTTAGCGGAATCTTCGTCTACGACGCGCCGCTTCGAGAGCCAGTGTAGCGAGTCCAGCTGCGACTGGACTCATCGACTCGTTCACAGACCGTCCACTAGTCAACGACTGGGCCACGGGCTGAATGGCGGCACACGTCGCTCATGGTGTGCCTATGGACTTTCACCTCTTTCGAGCAACTCCTCACCGCGACTCTCGCTTCCATTTCGCTATTGGTTGCGGACGACCACGGACAAGCCTTGCTGAATGGAGCGTCGAACGCTCGATGCTAATGTTTCAAACGCTCTGCACGTAGCCTAAACAATGATTGTTTCCTCAGTGACATTTCTTTCTCCATTTTCCCTTCTTTTCCTTTCTTTTACAAATACTACTTCTTTTAGATATTTCTTTTTCTTCTCTTTTTTACGCGTGATATCTGAAATAATAATCGCAGGTTTTAGGATGATTCTCTAGTGAATTTTCGGTATAGCAGCAAGATTTTTAAGTAGTTCAGTGTTGCAATTATAATCTTTAATTATAAATTTTCAAGTTAGCCATATATTTTAGTTTTCCTTTATATCATACCCATTGCACGTGCGAAATACGCAATTTAGATTTTCGAATCGTACGTCGCAGTGATTCACGAATGATGCATTCGCTTTTCATAGCGATTACAAACCTCGGGGGATCGGTAAGAATCAGACGACTCGAGCTCGTCTCACTTTCTAAACCTCGGTTCGGATCTCTCCGGAGAGATCCTCACGATCTAAAAGCAAGCCATAACTCACTCGCTCGTCTTGCCTCTGTCACTGGATATTCGTCCTGTTCATGTCGACGAGAATTTTTCTGTGCCTCGAAGACGTTCATTAGACGTGTTTTCTTCCATGGCTCAATTTCGTTTCATCGTTCAAGACATTTCGATTCTGCCACCTCTTTGTATGAGATCCCACGTTCGTTGGAGGACTGTGATTGGAGGACTTCGATCGTGGCCATCAGGCTGAGAAGCGATCAATACGAGATCATAAATCGTCGATCAAACGTTTTGTTTTTCAACAGGTTCGTATAAATAGCATTCTGTTCTATACAGAGTGTTTTTTAAATCGTTAAGGTGATTCCTAATGTAGAAGTGGGAAATGTAGAGTAAATTATCATGGAATCCCGTTCTCGAAAATACCGAGTTTATATGTTATTTAAATATTTGTTAAGAACGCGTGCTCCTCCTTTCCGATTGTGTTACGATTTTCGGACATCCTGCATATTGCTTGCGTATAAAGAACGGACATTACTCTGAGCATTTATCTCTAAATGATTCTTTATCTAATTGTTTATCGAATGAAGTTCTGGCTGATCCGTAAAACATGATTTCTCTGAACCATGATCTTTAAACAATTGTTGGCGCGGCAAACGAAAGGGCGCAGTCTCATCGACCATGACATTAGTCACGGATCCGTATAACAGCAACGAAATCACTCTCTATGATTTATCTACGACGTTGATCACCTTCGAACAATCTAAGAATATTCCCGCATTATAATCAGCGGTCCGCGATCCCTTGCATCTACTACTAAAAACCGCGCGGTATCATTGCGTCGAATCTCTCCGTATAACAATGCTTACGCAAGCTACGCGAGCTAAAGCAATTAACTGGGTTAACAGGTGCGATATCCGAGTGATGTTTCTTGCGTCTGCATTTGCGTCGGACGATCGAGAACGCACAGGGTATCGAAAAACGAACATCTAAGCAGTTTCATAGTACATGAAACTATTCTGTAAGCGAGCAGGAGACGATTCTTTATAAAAAAAAAAAAAAAAATAATTAAAAATGTAGAAGATAAAAAATATTTGATGTAATTTTCAAAATACCTAACGTAATTGGTCATGTAATCGAACGCGATCAATATCGCCGGATTCCTGGATATTTGCAAAATATGAATACTTTCATCGAAACTATTGACACCACTTGACTGGGCATCATTTCCATCACTAATTAACACGGAAATCGCGTTCAACGTTGTCTGCCGCTTTTAATTTATTATTGACGGCTATTAGTACCTACTCCGACGGGTAATTTTGAACATAAATGGTGAAAACGTGTTCGTAGATGTTCCAAATTAAATGCATTTTATACCCACGTCGAATATTAAATAAACATTAATGAACAGTTTTTTCTTGTCACTTTCGATTTAACAGAATACTTTATGTGTCTCGTCCCTCCGTTTCTTTTATCATACGGCTATTTTAGATCTTTCGATTAAAGCGTATTAAATACTTGATTTATCTATTATTTATATCAGATTCATCGCGTTTTCCTACTCTTCGATCTTCACCGTTCCTCTCTTGAAGATCTCTCCTGCGGCCAGAACAGCCATGAACATCGTGGAATACTTTATTGACACCGCGGAAATATTGAACGACCGTAGGAAGGAGACCGTCGCATCGCATCGGTGGCCGCTCGTGGCCGATAGATCTCGTTTCGTTTTTCGTATCTCGGAAGAGTTCTCCGTTCTCGACGTGCGGTTGTAACTACGTTGCACAACCGTTCTCATAACTGGTCGAGCATAACTTCGAGCGAGATCCAATCCTTGCTAATTTTATCCTAGGCTTGGGACCTAGCTGGTTCCATCGTCTGTTTGTTGGCTAGATCGTGTAAGTTAATACTGCCACTGCAATAAACTTTCTCCCCGAGGACGATGCACTTACTAGTCGCAGGACGCCTTACTAGTCTGAATTCTACGTGCGTCGTCCGATAGAATCGTTCGCTTCGAAGTAGAAGGTCCTTTCTTTCTTTCTTCTCACCAGCGAATTATCATTCGTGTTGTTACACTTTTTTTTAATCCTTTGCGTACGGATTACCCAAATTTAAGAAAAGTATCGTTTATATGTATGATCTTTTGTTTATAAAAACTCGAGGTACGCATCAGGATCGAAAAGACGATCGTTCACATGCTTAAGTTTAACAGACGATGTTTAACGATGTTGAGTAACTCAAGATTGTAGCATTGTTTATGACTGTTTACTTGAATGCGCTGTTGTAACGTTTGAAGTACATATGACGATTCTAAAGTCCAGGTCATAGAACGCCGAAGACAAACTCTTTTCTTCAGACTTCTATTTTCGTCGCACGCTTTAATGTAACGATTAATGAAGTCAACGAGCAGCGTTAAGTGGCTTTGACGGAAATATCGAGGTCTTGAATAATTCTAACACCAGCGTCGAAATAATTTTCTGTGAAATGACTCTCCGAAATCACTCGAGTACGATGTCCGACACGAAACTTGGCTGAGATGTGAAGTTCGGCGACGCAATGGTTAACGCGAGGAGCACAGGTTTTTTCCAAGTCCGTTAACTTTCTACCGTGCAAGTTTTGTTTTGAACTTAGGAAGTTCTTAATGTTTGGCGTTTAGTGAAAGGACTTATTTCCTCTTCTTGTCCTTTTTTCTTCCACAGCCTTGCAAAATAACATGGAGACCAAGTAATATGGAAAATTCGCTCCTAACGGGCTGGAATACGTTGATATATTAAATATATTATAGAGAACCGCGATTTACGAGAAACCTTTGAGTTTTCATAGTTAATAACTGTATTTATAAAGTACAATTGATATATTATTACAAGGAAAAGAGACAGAAGAGTAAAACAGTCGAAAAATACAACTATCCTTTGTTTCATTGGTGTCATTTTTGGCCCTGGGAATGTTGTCTGTGTAATGTTGAAAAATTCGATACGAAGTTCAGCGCATTAAAACACGAGGTTTACCGCCGCAATTTCGGCTCAGAAAGAGAACCAATCGCGGCAGTTCTTTTTTCGCAGTCATCGTCTCGGTAGCTAAATTAGTTTTATGTGAGCGTAGGAAAGGGAAATAAAAAAAGAAAGAAGAGGGGGGGGGGGGAATCCGTTCGAAATGGAGGATAAAAGCGTGCTAGCCGTTTGAAATGTGCGGTCGCCGTACGCTCCTAGTCTGTCACCTGCGATTCGTTTCTTCGAACTCGGACATCGGAACTTAGCCAGGAACGTTAATAAATATTAAATAACAATTTTCCTTAATGTTATAAGGATATTGGAGAAGAAGGGGAAACGTTTGTCTCGTCCAATTAACTAATATTCGCGACATATCTACCATAGAGTGTTAATATTTTCTCGTTGGTCTTGTACATATAAATAACTTTTTAATTGCGATTTTCTTCTTCATCTGTTAGACTTCCTTTATGAGATCTTTTGAAGAAGCATCAGGCACTGCGATCTTAGGCTTTCTGTAATTCGTAAATTACCATTTGCTTGTCAAATCTATAGACCGCTGTCGGTCTATTTACACGGCAAGCGTAGGCGTATATCGATTTATATTTCATTAATAATAAAGATGCGATGAATGAGACGGGTGACGTTCAGACCTTATATAACCACGAGGTCACTGACCCTGATACACTTTCTCCAACGAGAAGTTATCTGTCATAAATACAGATAAATATTCGTATCGTTTGACAAACGAAAGACAGTCAGCGTGATAAGGCATTTGTTATCTCTATCTTCTTCTTCCTTATTATAGAATGTGTAGGCGTAGGCATCTTAAATGTACGGATGTAATTTTGGAAACTGCTGATATGATCTACAAGACCGGTTGTCAAAATGGCATTACGTGCATGTTTTTGTATCATTATAGAGATAACAAAGTTGAATAGAGTAAGATAATGTTATTTCTGGCATTAGTTCTTACTAAATTTTACGGCGTAAATATTAAACTAAATAAACATAAATGTTAATACATTTATACAGCAACCTTCATACCTTTTCCATAGTCGCCGTTGCAACGCTATAGTGGAACAGAGGTTAGTGTATGTCAGAACGAAGATGTTTTACGGCAAATAAAATTCCAATACTAATTATATATGTAGGTTCTAGCACGCCGTGTTGTATTGCCTACTGCTATATACTACTAATAAGAATATAAATATATAATGAGAAAAGTAATCATAAGAGTGAACTTAAACGTTTGCGATCAATGAGACGCTAAACCCTCGTATAAACTCATGAGCCTGACGAAATCGCTGTTACGCTCGTCACTTTCGTCTCTTCCTCGATCGACGTGTTCTCTCGTGTCCGCGATCGCACTGCGGAACGTTGCATATCACTCACGCCGGATAAAATTACACCGTGGGAGCGATGACTCGGGCATAAAAATACATCGAAATGCAACTCTGGTCCGCGTGTATTCGTGCGCGTATCTCGAGACAGGGTCTCGACGCGCGAAAACACGCGGCGACGCACGCGAAACGCACGCGCTGCCTGAATGGGACGTAATAGAATTTACGAGTCGAGGAACCGACTGCGGGCCAACTGCGCGGCTACCGATCCGGGGAAACGAAAATTTCCGTGGGGTCGTTCGATACGAACCGACACCGTGCATTTCATGGGCAACTTGGTGACAAAGGGACCATCGGTGATCGTGGCTGATGTTGGGAGGTAAACGACGTAAGCGTAGTTTAGGAGGTTAGAAATGATTTTATGAATATCGTGAAATTGTATTGCACGTGAAATATAGTTACCGGGAAGTTTGACAATGAAAATCGTTAGGTATATTAACCTATTAACTTACTGGGCACTGAAGTTAACTTCCATCTTGTTCATATTTTTATCCCTGTTTGTAAATTTATGTTATATGTTTATGTTATAAACCTTATCATGTGTTTATGTATCGGCGACCTGATTTTACATGTGACAGGATTTAGGAAAACGTGGCGAATAAATTTTGCTTGCTTCATCACTTTACGGACAGTCAAGGATTCTTATATCCATTGAACATTCAAATTGCTTTATTATATTGTTTTTATCTGTAATATTCGTAATAACTTGTACTGTCAAATCGCGGAGACGTTTAGTGCTGTCAACAGTGAACGACGTTCATGCGTACGAAAATTCACGGGAAAGAATCGCGCGATGAGCAGCAAGTACCGCAATGGTAACAGGCTGAGTTTCGTCTCGATGCGAGGAGCAAATGAGTATTCGGCATTAAAAGCAGGGTCATTGACTGGTGGCGGTGGTTATACATACAGACGTATCCACCTCGTGTATCCACGCGGTCACACTGGAGGGGCCGTTTTTACTCGTGGGAGTTATTAAAAGCCGAAGCAAATGGCGAGAAAAAGCGACCGGCTTAAAAAAGGAGCCGAACGTTACCGTCTTTCTGCCGAGTGTCAGGGCTCTTCGCTCTGAAACTCACGGACCCTACCTGAAAGGAAAGAGGAAACGCGTCTCTCTTATGCTTCGGCCGTAGCTGCCGTGTCGCGCCGGGTGATCCCTCCTGCGAATGAAAATATAAGAATAATTGGAACATTGTTTCGAGGAAGTTAAGGCTTGGCGTTGGTTTGCCAATCGTGTAGCTCGGTCGGCTGTGCGATAATCGACGCGTATTAGACCCGATGCAGGCGAGCGGTTTGCGACAAATCGCCGCAGCAACGGGTTGAAGGAGCAAGGCAATAATAAATGCATATGCATATGTATCCTCTCTTTGTGAAATAGAAAAACTTTATTTCTCTGTTCTTCCGACGTCGCCGATCTGCCGCAAACCGTTCGTCCGAAGCAGGCCTCAGGTTGTTCATAAAATGATCGGTGCGTCTTTTATATTTACCATTTTAGATTATTTGCTATGTTATTTACAACTGGCGATTAAATTAAAAAACATTATTTATTCAAATTGTTACCTTCTATTTGTATATCAAATAAAATTTGTTCAGAGCTGGTGTCCGACTCGGATCCGAGTTATACGCAACGAACGCGTTAATTCGCTCTCTCTTTGATCGTGAAATTGGGCAAACCTTAACCTTTAAATGGAACGACTATGAATGTCGGGAATGTAGTGCAACAACCTTGCCAATGGAGGGAATTTAATCTCAACCACGCTTTCCTTCCTGTCGGATAACAGACTCGGCAGAGAAAGAAAGAGAGAGAGGCACTTGACAATAGACCTCGCTGTTGCGGTCAGCTGACTGTTGTATTAAAAAAAAAGAAGAAAAAGAAAAAAAAAAGAAATAAGATAATCCTACCGCAGCGGTGATAAGAGAACAGCTTCGTTTGCCCGTTTCTAGACAATGAATTTTATTCCAATTCGATGGCATCCGATTAAACATTTTCACTCACGCCCTGTATTATATTTACTTTCACGCGCTTTCAGAAAGATTAATTTTTTAAAAATGATATGATTATGTTTGCGATACCGTAACGTTTTTGCATTTTATGCATGACGAAAGTCAGTAGCCATTCTTTCTTCTTCGATTGAAACAAGCGTAAGATACTCTAAAAATTCCAAAACCCCGATGCAAATTACATGCGTCCATCGATGCTTTACGAGCTTGGAAGCTTTGCAGGGCTTCTGAAGTGCAACGACACTGCTTTGTCAGTCACAGCGACCTCCTACTTTTCTTTATACGACACGAAATTTCTTTGAATCCGTACCGTATTTTGCATTGTTATTTAGCTGCTGGCAGACTTTACAATCCAGGAAGTGTTTCTTAACAGATAGGTAACTCTTCAAATATATACACTTGGAGGAGTAAATTAAATGATGTTAGTCAATTCAGATGTCAGTGATTTGTAACATGTCTCAATTTTGTCGAAACATCAAAATAATAAGGGAGAAGAAAGGAAAAATAGTTAAAAATGCTTTGAGACATCTAGTTTTATGATTATATAGGAAATTACCAGAGGGATGACCATTACCGTCTACGTGCCATTTTTACAAGGCGCACAGAAAGAAAGAACGTCAACACGATCTTTCCGATATTTGTACGTCGTCGTTCGAAGATGAACAACACAATGTTACGTCGATAGTTATATTAAATGTTCTGTTGCGTATTCATTGCGCGTAATGAATCGTTGCTAGCGGGTTAACTTCGGGCAACTTTCACCGCCGCAGGACCACGATAAGTTATGCATTTTGCGCGTGCGATCATGGTATCAACAGGAACGAGAGCTGCCTGTATGGTCTGATACATGACGACTTTGCGGCTTGCGTAACCACCTATGGTTCATGCACCTTGCCCTGTCGAGGCAACGGCCTGCCGCTTCTTCAGCGTTCTTCTTCCGCGTTTTCCTGCTAGCTCGAGTGTGTAAAACGTTAGTCGAGGGTATGTAGCGCAAAACTAGAACAAAAATTAGTAAAAGATTTATCAGTTAAAAGATAATAATGTAATAGAGACGGCAAGAGTTTGAAGAGTTCACTAAAAATACCAACAGATCGCGTTTTACAGTTCAGCCCTAAGGGATCAACGAAGGTCCCTGTACCGGTACCAGCAATTTTATTCTCTCTCCTTCTCCTAAAAACTCACGAGAAGATTCTGTTAATTGCTTGGGACGTTTGCATGGTTTGGATCCGCGATCCAGAGCGGACTACCGATGTTCAAGAATGCAGTATCAAGTAATTCATATATGAATGAATACGTCGTTCACGAATAACTCTTTCTTCGCTTTTATTTGCTCAATTTTTCTTCGATCCTGTCAAGATTCAATCTAAAAAGGTCTTAAGAGACAAGATTTTATGAGACATTTCATATTGACGAATATTTCAAACTAATATTACGGAAAATACTTATAACTCTATTGTTAAGAAAAATTAAAGAAATATGGCTATTAGAGTTATTTATTAATGGCCGAGGTTAACCTTTATTGCTCTTTTAATCGATCTGGAAGAAAACATCAAGGACAGAATTGATATTAAAAGATTTGCAAACAGGAAATATCGGAAGTATGGTTCCGGCCATTTTGGGATATATTTGGAATTGAAAAATACTATTATTACACACTTTGCGGATAAACATAGAAATCTATGTTTCTATCCCTCCGATTCTTCTGAAAATCATTGATTTATTTAGCGGTGATCTCTATCTTTGCCCATCTTGCCTCTGATGTTTATGTAAAGAATATTGCAGAACAGAGGATCGATCTTCCTCATCAAAATGTTTCGTGATCTGGCAGCTACGATGAGGATCATGGCATTCGTGATTCGCGGCATGGAAGACAAAGTATAAAAGAAGGTTAGCAAACCACGGGATGTCTCTTTCACACTCTCTTCGTTTTCATCTTTATATACATGTATGTATGTAAATTTGCTTTAGCAAATACATTATCGGTGTAACTTTGGTTTTTTATATAATAATGAGCAGACAGTGAGCGGATAGAAATAACGATAGTACTCTGAAACTAACGATATTTAGACCTATGTTCATTAGGACATTGTTCAAAATTTCTCAAATTTCATCGATCGTCAACAAGATCGATCAGTTACGTAAAATAAAGTACTGTGATCTTCTCTTCTCTTGGTTCGCTTTGCTTAACGGTTGTGCGTGCACGCGAACAAATCGTGAATAGGTCTTAGCGTGCAATTGCATACGCTCTCGCACGCACAGGATGAGTGCGTGCGCCGCGGGTACGTCTATACTCGTGCATAGGCGCTGGCGCGGGCGGGCGCGCGAGCAGACACCGTGTAGAGTGTAGAGTGTAGAATGTAGAAGGTGCCGTGTCACGTCACCGACGAGCCAGGACGTCGCGTCGTAACAGTAGGTCAGCAGTGAAAGTGGCTAGGCAGCGAGATGATTGCAATTGCACCGCAGCCGGGGGAGTTTAGCGGCACGCTTCCTGGTGTCAACCGACTACCGGCATGTCGCGATTACTCTCGGATAATCGCCGATTCTTTGTCCGGGAAATTGCTTTCTAAATGCTCCTTCCGACGCTCTGCCTTTCTGACCCGGGTTATTGAACGTTCTCCACGAGTTCCACTTTTCACGGATTATAATTTGCCAGGATATGCTTCGGCAAGTTTCGAATTACGTAATACCGTGTACTTGTTTGTTTATTTTTAGTGTTTATATTTATACTAAGTTACATAATTTGCTTTCGATATTATTTCACTATTATTAGCTACTGAGGATACTGCCAATTCTTTTAATGTAAGCTTCGAAAGCTGAAATTACCTGGGGTATTTATTATAGTAAGAAGATCCGGAGTGTTCTCAAGCATCTGATCTTTGATGGGCCGAACGTCGGTACGCGAGGGTTAACCTATCCAACCTGCTACGCAGAAACATTTCAATCGGCTGTCGAATCGTTAAGAACAAGAAACTATTACTATTAAAAAGAGGTCACAACGAGCTGCGCCGTAAATCATGAATCTAAGCGTTTTATTCATGCACGGTCGTGTGTATGGGCGCGAGTGCGTAAATAAGAAGAAAGTACAAAGTCAATTCTCGGATCGTTAATCATGCCGCGCCCAACTATAGGAGCTCGTGGCCGATGACAAATCTAACGAGGAATGTAAGTACACAGAGCAGTGTGCTTAAAGCGAACGGTGGTCACCGTTACGGAGGAACAGTGTATACGATTCGAGGATACCATGAACAGATGTTTCTTCGTTCTGTACGTGCGGCTTCATAATTCATTCTCACCTAAGGCTTCCTAATCCTCGGTTCCACAGGGAACTAGTTCGAAAAATAGTCTCAACGGCAGAAGAGAAACGATATAGAAAGGAAGCTCCTTCGTAATATGAACTCTTCTCTCTTTTTTTTTTAAGCGACTGGTTTGTCCTTCGAATTTGTGGTTGGCTTTCCATATAGGTGACTTTGCTCGATCTTCGATGAGAGTCGCGGATAACTGAGACGCGGGCGTATTTTAGAAACCGGGAACCGGAACATGGACTGGCTTAAAAATTTTTCAGCTTTTAGTGTTGTCTAAAAGTGTGACAAAGAGTAACTAAATAATAGACAATCTTCTGAGATTGAAAGCTTAATATTCAATGGCAGAAAGATCATTACCTGTCATAGTTCTCGTTTCAGGATCGTATTAATACAAAGAAATTTTTATAAACATAACGTCAAATATGATCTTTAGCTTCAGTAGGGAATTCTTATTAAATCAAAATACACGTAATGCATTTGGATAAAATTAGGTATTAGTAATGGCAAATATAAAGTGGGTAATAGTTTATTATCGATTCACCAAGTCAATTTATACAATTTATAGAATAATGCGGTCAACTCTGCGATTTTTTCACGTGTACACAATGGTGGACGAAATTATTTAGTAGCTTATCGTCTGTCAGCTATGACCACGGCCCGATACCGATTCCCCAAACATTTGCGTGTAATCGTATCGATCTCCTATTTGCTTTGCCGGATAAACGTAACCTGACTATGAATATGTGTAACTATGCTCGTCGATGGCTTTAGGAGGAACTTCGAAATTCACCGACCGATCCAAGTAAACTATTATGTTCGGCGTTCGGCGGACCGCAGGAAGTTGTAATTCCCGTGGAATATTGACGATGGAGGATCTTGATTTACCACTGCCGCTAACTTGCGAAAGATCTAATTACGTTATGCTTTAAGATTATTATAATACCTGTCAATCAATTGGTGTTGTAGTAACTTGTAATAAGAATATTAGAACAATTATTTCAGATTCCAAGTACCACCAACCTTAATATTATACTAACTTCAGACTAGAATCGATAAAATGAGATCTTTTTACATCGCAAATTTTACTCCTCTCGATACGCCAATCGACATTTAATAATATGTTGCGGACAACTAACGAATTCCAGAATTACGAATAAGACAGAAGATAGCATTCCCGGCACAAATTACATTACCGTCTAACACCATTGCATTAAAACGTTCGAATAACAAACCGATGCAAAAATAATGTTCATTATCAAAGCGCTTCTGTGCTTGAAACGTTCTTCGAATTGCCACTGGGAAATGGAAACAGTGATCACGATAGAGGAAGTTTGTAATTACAAAGAATCTAACTTCAGAAGACAACGTGACTGGCGTGTAGCAAACAAATGGAAAGGAAACGAAAGAAAGATTGTACGATACGGTCATTCACCATGTTACTAGGTTAATGGCGACGACAAATGAGAGCTTTGTCGATAGGTGTACGTGATGTCATACGTGTAACCGCTTAAGTATGTTCATTTCTATTTCCATTCATACGCCCAACTGATATTACTGATAATACTCGATTGTTTCCGATTTCATTTTGATCCGCTATACTATTTTCTTTTTGTTTTTTTCTTTTTTTTTTTTTTAATAGGCACATGGATTTCGAATCTAATTCTCGCAATGTTGAAGTATCACAATGTATAACGATAGCAGTTAACCTTTTTGATTCTTCGATCCTTTTCTTATTTCGGTTGTTTCGTAGAGGTAACGTATCTTATTTAGCATATAATAGGAAATGTACTTCTAGGTTTTTTAATTGATTGAGTTTTTGGAGGTTGAACGTTGAATAAGGGAACAACAGTAAGTGAATCTTTTTTAAGGCCAGTAATTTAAAGTTTAATAAAATAAAATTATCCTTTTCTTCTTTTTTTTTTTTTTTGAGAGAAATCGTAAAATATCGTAACATTTTGTAATATGAAAACGATAATCGTCCGACTGTGAAATTAAAAGTTCTTTTCTTTCCTTGAACGACGAAACAAAAGTCATTTTCTTATGTACAACATTAACAAAAAAACAACAAGGGAGAATTAAAATATTAAATCGATCTTTTCACGTTTGAACTTTCACAAATTTTTACTCGCATTCATGTTTAATTCATGTTTTCATTAATTCCAACGAGCGTGAAGCCAGGACAAAAAGAAATAATTCTTAAACTGCTAGAAAGCTCTCTAATGCAATAATAATTTCGTATTTTGAAGAGTTCATATGGATATGCCTGATAATTAGGAACAGCATTAAAGCAATTTCAATAATTCCAATAAAACCTTCTTTTTTTCTTTCTTCAATCAAGTTTGTTTAACTTTAAAACGCAGGGTATTACGATAAACAAATAATTTTTCAAAAGAGAAGTACTCATTCTCTGACTGAGCAAATCCCGTTTAAGACTTCCAATGTTGTGCAGAATATTTCTTGTCCTCTGAGTTTTTGTTACAAATACAAGTAGGCAAAACGAATCGGTAATATGCCGAATTCATCACAAATAATAAACTTAAACGAATAATATACTCTAGTACTCAAGTAGTGGCAACGTATGCCCCAATATTCAAGTGTCTTGGCACTCGTAAATCAAGGAACGTCGCACAAGTGCACCGCATGTACGATTACACTCGATGTAAGGGTACATACATTTGGTGTGTCTGCAATCATATATCCCGGCACACCGACATCGGTCGTAATGTCTCATCAATGTTGCACGGGCAGCCAGTCTGCTACGTGTTCCTCGTTCTCCTTGGTATAAGGATCGAGCGTTCTCGCAAGAAGTTACTACGTTTCGTACATAGTACAAAAATCGTCTCCAGAATAATCGATCGAATATTTCAGACTTTTTCGACAACCTCTTGTTAACCTCTTACCATACAACGCTGACAATGAGCCATATTCGTGACACAGATTATACACAGTTGCAATTCAATAAAGATAGGTTATATCCATGACATGGTTTAGTTTGATTTTTAACTTAGGTTTCGGTGCTTTATACCGAAATTAAATACTGTAAAATAAAAATTTGTTGCGCCAGGTTAATCACAAATTTCCCATTGTCATTAGGACGCGACTAATTTTTTGTATTATATGTATTATATTATGTACTGTGTTACGATATATTTACACATATCATGCTGTAAAAATTAATAATTAATATAAATTCATCTAATGATGTACATTATATTTTCCTAAATTTTCCGATAATTGGAGATACTGAAATATCGGAATCCCTGAAATTCTCTGCTGGGTTGCGGTAATTAAGTAAAAATTCAGGATCCTTTTACTACCCTTGGCGACAAGCGGCCTGTATCGAAGAATAAACCTATAATTAAGTACCTGGTAAAGGAATCGTAATTCATAATGTTACGGTTCAAGATAACTATGGAAATACTAAACTAGAATTTTTGTGAACAGTAGTTTACAGTAGAACAATTTAGTAAAACGGAGTAGGTCTACCGCGTAAATTGCAGCGTGCATCGAACAGAATTCTGACTCGATGGGATCAATTTTGGTGGCCAGTGAATCATCGCGGCCGATTGGCAGTGTGTCAAAAGTTTGCATAATCAGTACCGAGAATAAATGAACGACACGCGGCTAGATAAGCGCCGGGACGCGGAAACGCGTTTACATGAAATTAGTAGCGCGCCTGCTGAGCATACCGTTAGCTTTTTAAATAAATATTATCATTATCGAAGTGCGTTCAAGATGAATCGAGGCAAATCTTGGTTGCGAATAAGTCGAAACGTAAGGCGTGTTTGTCACATATGAAACGAGATAATTTTCATGAAAGCAATTCGGAACAGATAGGAAAATGTGGGAAAATTTTATTTATTTAAAAGGAGAAGTTCCAAGAGGAAAATGAAAGAAAAATACAAGACACAAGCTGCGAGTGGTTACGCAATGATCAATAATATTCAAAAGATGGAAATAACGAATATTGCTTATATAATATATTGCCTAAATAACGAACAATCTGCTTAGTGATTATATTTTATGGAATGGTAAATAATAAACGTTAAATCGTACCTGCTTAATGTACTTTAATGTCTTCTGAACGCGAACACTAAATGGAGAAAGGGCGACGCCGTTTCAAAACGGGACCGTCCGAATCAAGCATAAATTTTAGCTCGTCAATTAATGAAAGTTAACACGAAGCAAAGAAAGGGTAGAGAGGAGTAGTGCACGAGCACTCCATGCATCCCTTTTCTGGTCTTTCTGAATGTTTGTTCATTTTTTCCGCTCAGTGCTTGCTCCCTGTGTCTCCCTTCTCCGACCTCTAGCCCCTCTATCCCTTCTACCGTAACCTCCCGCTCCTTCCTTGGGCCGGAGTAAGGACGGGCATTGACCTCCACGCGGTGTATGGAGCGCTGCACCGAAATACATCGTTGTTGCTCGCACATGCGTCGCCTCTCTCGACTTCTCGCTCTATCTCTGTCTCTCCTTCTCACTCGTTTTACTCTGTCGCTCGCAGCCGTGTATATAGTGTATAGTGTGTATATGGTACACCGCCTCTCTCGCGTTCCTTCTTTCTACCACCCCGTGCTTCGTCTCCCTTTCGCTCTCTCTAGGGATACATGGAAAAACCACGAAGGGCGTGAACACGCCGAAACCGGATTCCTAATAATAACAACAACGATAATAATAATAATAATGATAATAATAATAATAAAAATGAAATAATAGTGACGTGCCTGGGTCCTTCGTAAGCGGAGTCGGTATACGCTTGTTTCACCATTCCGGCTATGACTATTTTTAGCGCCCACAAACATTTCGGCCAGTGAAAATATAAAACGGAACGCGAATACTTCTCTCCTCGGCGGACAAGGATCGACGCGAAAGGTTTCTCGTAATAGCGGTCAGGGTGACTCGAGTTTCGCGCCATGTAAACACGTTGCCAGCGTGAAAATGACCGGAACGCTTGTGACACGATGACGTTTCACGTTCACTTTGTGCCTGTCAGTTACGAAACACGCGGTAGTCTTCGTTCCTGGGAAGCAACGAACACGACATTTCGGACCTACGCCAACAAAACGCACCGTGTCTACGGTACAAACGGTAAAAAAAAAAAATAAAAAATAAAAAAGAGAAATGATAGTTGGCTCTTAACTTACGTAGACAGAAATATTTCACTTGGTCAGGTTTCGTGCACTCGTTAAAAGAGCGTTACGAGTTCGGCAGCTGCTGGAGCGGGTGGGTACAACAATCGTTGCATTATGGACGCCGCGACTACCGAAAGGCCGGGTTCAACGGCCTTTCGATGCACTCCGAAACTCCTTTCCTTCCGCTCCTTCGCCCTCCTTCTACGATCGATAAAGCCTGACCGTGAAAACGCGACGAATGTGCACGACGACGCGACGTCCAGTCGATTCTCAGACCCCCCTCTTCCTACACCGCCCTTCCTCGTTCTCGTTTCCACTTGCGCACGCCACGGTTCTAACCTTCTTGTTCACCCGTTCTCTCTTTAACCTCCTCGTTTTCCGTCTATCTGTCACTGTTTTACTCGCACGTGCGCCGTGTGCCGGCTTTCGCCGACAACTGACAGCCGTTCGGCCATCTCCGGTGATTCTCGTCGCTTTTTGGCTGTGCAGGCGGTGTAACGTCGCTGCAACGTGGTTTCGCGAGTGTCAATCGAAATCTTTCCTTGATTATCACATTTCAACGAATATTACCGTCGCTATTGGACAGCCAAACTGATTCTTGAATATTATCAATCGTCGTGAATCAAGGGAAAGAAACAGGCGATTGAACCAGCCAATTCGTGTGTATATAGGGAGTGTGTTGACGGACGCGGCAGGCAACGAGGTGGACTGGGACAGGTCAAGGACCTGGACTGTAACGATACAAGAGCAAATCTTACACTCTAATGAGTTGTAGACAGGAATGGCGTTTCATCGTGTCATTGACGTTTGCTCAAAAGGGTTGCTTTTTACACGAATCTGTAATGACACTGTCGAGATATGCCAAACAGTAGGCGTGCCAAACAGTGAAAAGTTACATTGCGAAGCTGCTATTGTATAATTCTTAATAATAATACTATATATATATATATATATATATATATATATATATATATATTATATATATATATATATTATTGATAATATGTATAATCCTGAAGCAATGATGTATTTTACATCAAGTAACAATAAAAAGGAATGAATTACCTGATCCCCCTTTATCAGTGTTATCGTATGTACAATAAAAATAATTTATTACGTTGTCGATCATGTAGGATCGTCAAGTATCTCTTGTCAACTTGAACGCGTACCGCGTAACATTCGTTAGTTCGCCGTGCGACACGTATTAAGTTTTAAACGGTCATCACATATTCGATAGAAAATGAATTAAACAAGTCCGTTATCTTTTGTTTTGCATTTGATTGTTCCATATTTGATACTGTTATATCAATTATGTACCAGATCTTACCACTTAATGCAAGAATCGTTTCCGTGTCAGGTTAGGGCAGCACAATTCGAATAATGCTTATAATTGCCCGATTGTGTAGCCGCTTGACTCCAATAATTTTTGCCAGAGCTGAAAGGGGAAGTCCGTTTGAGAGGATTTTATACAATATATAGTGGCTCTTTATCAGCCTGCGACGATCTTCAGAAGTATGTATTTCGTAACCAGCAGTATAATTATTGTTCTCTGTATATCCGCGATGCAATCAATGCAATCAATGCATCACGACATCCAACGATTCTCTCGCATTACATGCTTTCCTGCGCATTTTAAATGTGCGTCGTACGTTACCGTATTGCGAATTGGTTTATTCCGTTGTGCGTAACATCAGTTTTTTCATGTAAATATATCCTGCTTATTCGGCTACTTTTTGTGTTTGCTGTGTAGAAAGCTTCATTGAGACAGTTTGACCAAGGTTTTTAATCAAAAATTTTGTAAACATTTTGGCAATATCACATCAAAATTCTGAAACTACGATACCGACAATGCGCGATACACAGCGAGGCTGTGCCAGGGTGAGCCGATTGTCGGTTTTTTGGCGAGATCAAAGGTGTCTCGCAGTTCCAGCTATATACAGACAGTGCAATGCATGCCTCCCAAGGCAGCATCGCGGTTCTACCCTGAATTCTCTGTACATAGCTTAGAATATATCTCCGCGCTGAGGAAATAATGTACAACTTTCTACAGATGTTTTAATAAGTACCGATTTGCCGTATTTATAAACTAACTTAATTTCGTCGTTCGTAATGAAGTCATATGTCACAACGAAATTTATTCGAAAGCTCGTTAACTGCGCCCCAGACCGATGACGCCATTTGACAGACTTGAGATTCCAAATAGCTTTTATCGAGCGAAAGCAAACTCTGATCATCTCACAGCAAGACGACGTGTGTACCTCATAGTATTTTCACCTAAAACTGATATCATCACCTTGAAACCCGAAAGAGCTGCGGTCGTCCCAAAACCCGAAAATGGTCCACTAGTAAGTGAAAAAAGTCTAGTATAGAAACATATGGACAACAGATAATGTATACGAGTTGCATCGTGATGCACACGTGTGCACGTGTTGCGTGTCTTATCGCCATTTGAGAATTCGTTACGAATATTGTACTCGCCAGTCTATCGTTTCTTCCATGCACTCTATGGCCTACGCCACACTACGCGGTCTAGGCTAGATTCTTGCGTAGAGCAAAGCGAGAGAACCGCGCCACAAACCGTGACTGTAACAGAGATAGCTGGCGCTGTGGCAGTGGGGAGGGAGAGAGATTCAGCTCCATCTGGTGGAGGTGCATGGCGATATTGGCTCACCGTGTATACGTACACGGATCGGCATGGGTGTGTGCCCATGTGCACACGAGTCCGTATGTCGGTGTACGTGCGTTCCACAGCGTAGACGGGTCGTTGACCCCATGGCGTACTCTGCGCTACACGTATTCCAAACTATACAAAACACAACGTGTCTCGGTAACGCTTTACAGACCGTTTCGAATTTAATCTGACGCTAGTGCGGTGTGCATGCGCAATCGCGTGGTCGCCACGGAGAAGCACGCTTGTCTAGCGGTGTCTAAGGGAAGAGGAGAGAGAGATAGGACTGAGAGAAAGAAGGGAAAAAAGAAGAGAGATTTAAGACGCGAGGGGCGAGAGAGACGATCGATCGGTTACAAAGCGACCGTAAGATAGTGGGATTGGCTCTTGACTCTCGAGTACGGAATGGTTCCAAGTCGTATCTCACGCAGGCCAATTCGTGGATTCGTTCGCCGGTTTCCCGATCGGAGAATAGACATTAACTATTTACCCTTTACATGCTGCGCGATACTGGTTAGCGACAGGACACGATCATAGCGGGGTGACGAATATCGACGTCTTATTGCAATTGTGTTATATATAAGTAGCTAACTAGTTTCAATTCCTCCTTGTTGTTTGGCAATTTATAATAGTAACGAGAAATTCACGTTTACAAAGGACATAATGAATCCAATGATGACGTAAAAGAGATAAGAGATAAGTCGAATCTGATGTCGTAAGTGTTTTAAAACAATTGCATACATAAGTATAGCGCGGAACTGGAAAGAAGACTGGCGTAAGGAATGCGGTTCTGGTTGGGTTATTTTGTACGGATCCAACACCGTAGGCAAAGATAATCACGCCTATTGGCCGAAAGTGTTACGTATATAAATAAAACAAAATAGCAACGCGTGACGGCGTACGATACAGAAAAGTATACAGCTCTCTTGCTCTTAATCATCTTTCGAGCTCTGCACTTTTAACTGGATACATACTGTTACTAAATAGGATAATTAATTTTTGTTGTCTTGTTGGTCAGTTAATACGTTCAAATATGAACCTATTTAGAATTTATGTGTATTTGCCGCCTAATAAATAAATACTTAATAGATAAAATTGTTCAGAATGGAATGAAAAACAGGAAGATCTGCTGATCTCCAGTTAATTTTGACATTTAGTAACCACAGGTTCGTTGGAGATATGGGAAATAGATTAGAGAAACGATAAATGATGAGAGACGCTCAATTTAACACTGGTGAAATGCGAAATAATCGACACCGAAGTAAATGAAATATTCCGGTACGTATTGTTTCGTCGTATTTTATGCAATAGCAAATATTGTTACAAAGAAGGGCGATAGTTGAATGTTTACGAGTTCAACATTTGTATGTGAAACAGATACTTAAAAAATTTGATCAATGTTCGAAGCAACAATTTCTAAAGTCTTTTCACTAAAAATATTTCGTTCGATAAGGTGTATTTTTGTTTTAAAATTATCTAAGCTTCTCCTAACCTGTCTTTTTTTTTTCATCAAATCGTGACGGTGGTTTCAAATCCTCTGCCCTGTATACGTAGACGCGGAAATGAGAGCATTTAGGTACTAATCAGTCGCACGTGACTTTCTCTGGCTCGCGCACGACAGTTTCATACGGCAGAGGCCACTGACGCTCGCTTTCTATAATTAATCCTAAAACCGTTCGAACTACGAGGCACGCGTGTCAGTTTCTTATCTCGAATCTGATTAAGCGGCAGAAACGTTACGTTTTCGTCACCCCTTCCGACGTGTCGTTCTTTCGTGAACATGCAAATCCGTGTTTGGCCGATATTCGATTAAACCATCGTTCCATTTTAATCCTTTAACTGACAAAGGTGGCTATTGTCAAGTGAATGGTATACATGATTTTCAAACGATGTACATACACGAGTTTCCGATCAAACATAATTTTATACATTACGAAGATATAATAATCGTACGTCTTGTATTGAATTCTATGTTATAATGTGCGTGGTTGCCTTTAAAATAATTCCCTCTCCTTTAATTTTTATAATCACCTTTAGGAAGATTCATCAAACAATATCAAACGGCTTAATTAAAATATCGGGGACTAAGCTCACTATGAAACAAAAGTTCTGTGATGGAATAACGCTCAACCACATAACAGCAACATAATGAGACAATGAAGCGTTTCAAAAATACAATGCACAGCAATAACCATAAAGAGACAGCCGACGTAACGACCAAGTTAAATTTACGAAGAAAAATCGAAGACGAGGCGAATTCGTTTCACCCACACTGTCTCGGATATTATCCGTGCAGAAATAGAGTTCTAATTCCGCGCAAAGTCACGAGTCATTAGTAACGGGACAATGCCGGGAAGTGTAAAAATTCGTGTGACCGTGGAACCAGAAATTCCTTGAGACACCGTTATTAATAGAACCCGTCGACGCGCCAAAACCACGCTGGAGAAGAGATAAGTCCTGTCGCGTTGGATGAAAGCGGCTGCATTTCAATTTTCACCGTGACATCGGCCTCGACTCGATAACGAGTCATGTATGCCGGGCAAACTGATGCTGAAGACAGATGTAACCATCCTGCTTTAATGCTAGTGTTTATCGTGCTTTCCACCAATGGGCAAGACTTTCTCTTGTTTTCTGTACAAAGTACGGTTTTCGTGAGATTACTGTGAGATTTCCGTACAGTTAATTTGCATATCGACAACGAGCAGAAACTGAGAAACATCATACCGTCTGATCGATATGAAAAAAGATATTATCGAGAACGATTTATCCCCTTATTGCTGCAGGTACGCAATCAAGTCGGCGTTATACTGCAACGAAACGGGAATACCTTGAAATTGAAATATTTTTTGTTTCTCTGTGTACTTTTACACTCCGTTTCTTAGAAATTCGATAATATTGACGACGATCATTACGACAAGTTCCTGAAATTTAATTTTTTGTGGCGTGTATAAATTTAACGAACGAATGAAAAAATATTAGAAAATTAGAGATCATAAAAAGTTTTTTAAACGCATTCGATGATTTGACTTTTAAATATTTTTTAGTATTATAATAAACAACTTTCAGAACCATCGTATCTGCATGCAAACTAATTACGGAATTTATCCCTACTTACACTTGAACACTCGCATAAAATTGGCTAGCTGTTTACTTTATTGCAATTTTCGTTGTTCAATAATTTTGGCTTTATTTCAATAAATTTAGCAAAAATTGGAAAAAGAAAAGATAATAGAAATTTTCTTATTATGACTTAATCTCGTGCGTTTGAATTGCTATCAAAGTAAAATGATTACGGTCACGGATGAAACAATTACTCTGAACTATTCTGTCGTTTACGAACGCGAGATAGTGTAAGAGCTATCGAGGAATACGTGTCAAAGGCCGGCCCTGACCGGTAGCACAGTGGCGTGCGGACAATCGTTGGCGTGTACATAGCAGAAATTGACGGTTAAGAAAGCCAGGCTAAATCATATCCTGTCATAATTGCTCGTAGTTTAACCTAATTCCTACCAGACGACCTACGCGACTACCTACCAACCGGCAGATTTCTCAACGAACTTCGAACCCTTCTTTTAACCCCTTCAACGTCGTCTGTACTCGCTTGGCTCGTGGTCGTTTGAAATAGATGTGTTTATCAATTAGGATGCAAAACGCGAAGGCCTTTGAATATCCCAAATTATATTTTATTGTTGTAAATAAATCTTGTTTTTAATTAAATTCATCCAATGATTCCTGACGTCGATAAATTTGTAAGATATTGAGATACTAAACTTACTACTTTGGCTTTTTCTTTGTTATAAACCTGAAACGAACAATTTTTAGGATCAAGCTTCTTCTTCAACCATGTTTAGCATTTTTGCTGTATTACTTTCATTTTGTGTATTTCAATCCTGTGTATTTTGGTGTATTTGGTATTTGGTAACTTGAAGAGTTGGAAGCGGTAAAGTACATTCAAATTTTCGGTGTCCCGGGGGTTAATTCGTCGACTTACGTTTGGTAAAATAACCTCGGGTCATCTCTAATATAATTTATGCTTTTAAGGTGTCGATTTTCGAATAAGCCTTCATCATCGAGGCATATTTTGGGAGTACGAAAGACGCGCTGACCCTCGGCGTCTATCAAACTTCCATACCCTTCTTCCTCTTTTTCCTCTTCTCCGGCGTGTTCTCGAGCGGTTCGAACGGAGAGTGACAATCGAACTGCGGAACAATGGCACTGATTAAAAAAAAAAAAAAAAAAAGAAGGAGGGTCTAGTCCTTGAATGCAGTTGGTCGCAGGGTAGGTTGTTAGGTTGCCAAGCGACAAACCGTACGTTGACCTACCCCATCGTTCGGGGCCGAGTGTAACGTGTACATCAGCCTGGCACACGTTGTCATGGATACTGCGTAGCCCCATAACTGGAAATCATCTTCTTCGATATGGAGATGGTCGACGAGTGTTTTTAAATGTTGGCAAAACGGAGTTCAGCGTTTCTGAACAGAATCAGCCGTGTAGTTTCTTAGGCGGCGCGTCTCCGTTGCGTCGAGATGAGAAACGATACTCTACGAGGATGAAGATCGGATTTTACGAGAAAGAATAGTGGCTTAGTTTCGTAGTTCGATTGATAAATTGGCACTGTGAGGATGCAAGGTCTGAGATGAACTAATTTGCAATTCTCAATGCATATGGAGATCTTCACTTCTACCATTTCCTCATTGTACCACTGTCAACGGCTACTCATTGAACGTTGAAAAATCACGACACTATCTCGATACCAAATGAAAATGGTTAGCGTGTCATCCGAGGCAAATGAGTCCTAAATTAATTACGCGTAAAGGGGGATTTTCCGGCAGATTTAACTTTTCTTAATTCAATCCCCTCATCGGGAAACCGTTCATTGTACGAGTTTTCGAACTCTTTTCGAGTCTTTCGACCTGAAATTATCCTCGCTGTAGGGGTAGCCCCATCCAGCCAAACACGTGAATATATGTAACTCCGTTCGTATATTGTATAATGCGGCAGACTACCGGTCCGCCAGTCGTAAAACGGGTGCAGCGGCATTCCGCGTGCCGCTACTGTCGGCTGTTTTCGTTCCGGCATATAAGATGCCGCGGAACGAGAGGAAGGTGTCGGTCGGTTTGACATTGTCTGACCTACAGACGTCAGAAATGTTTTACGAATTCGCCTACGGTGTGGATCGACTTATTCCCTCGTTTATCATCATGATCGATGCTTTTCCTTCCTTTTTCCTTCTATGAATGTGATTCGCGAACGACTTGAGTCAGGAGTGCAGATGAGTTGATTTTTCGATACTTGGATATCGTAAAGAGCAACATTCGAAGAATATTATTTTCTCCGATTAACTCCTTCTAGATTAGTCTTACAAACATGATTTTTAGGAATTAGTAAATTCATGGAGTATGTTTCGTTTGCGCTGTCAATATAGCAACACGATCGTCTAATTGTACGAAACAATATTACAACATTATCACATGCTTTCACGATATATCGACTTGTTGCGTATTTCACATGCTGATTGCAATCTATGGAGAAGGAACGTCTGCAACCACCAAAGGGCAGACGTTAATTGCGAATACTAATTTCTTTAGCGGCCTTTTGCCGGCAACCTATTCCCTCGGTTTGAAATTCAATTTATTCACGATGATTTCTATCTATCGAGACAAAGAAACCCTTTCTCTCCCTTCAACATTTTAATTTTGTGTCCAAACCAAACGTTTAAAAAACGATTTATCATATTTGTCGCAACTTATTTTACATGTATTACACAATAATCCATTTTACATAGGTATGTATAGTTCTGAAACGAATTTAATGTAAAACATGCTTCATCGGCAATGTGAATTTTCCTCAGAATTCATCGTTTTCCTTTCTTTTTTTTTTTTTTTTCACAACCTATACTAAAATCCAGCGTAACACTAGATCCGTGCGTAAAAACAAAAAAACAAAATAAAAAGGAAAAACGTACAACGCAATGTTAATTGTAAATAATAAATCAGATGTAGTACAAAATACTCGTCGAATAACCTTGTCAACAAAATTCCTATATTGGCTTCCTTACACCGACTGCATTTCCCATATAGAAAAGCTAAAAGCCAAAGAAACCAATATATTTGGAAATAGCAAAAAGAAGGAACAAGACGCAGACGAAGAAGAAGCAAAAGCAAGTAACCAGTCGATAGCCTGCGCGATACGTTGCACCAGGAGACCGAAAGGCGTTTGGTAGTTGGAGTTGGTCGGGGTTCGTTGAACCCAGGAGCAATGGGGTCTTAAGGGAGGGCCGAAGTTCACGAAGCTTCTTGAGAGCATAGTCCCGATTCATTAACGGCGACCACGTTCATACGTGTCTCTGGCAGTAGCGCGGCACTGGTGGGCGGGGTGTGTACACGGCGTACCGTTTTGAGGGTCACGTTCACAGCGCAGCATCCCCCGTGACGGCGTCGCCGATTCGGTGGTTGCGCGAGGTCCGGGCCGTAAGGGGTGTGAGGGACTGGCGAACTTGCTGGCGCGATCCTCTAGGCCAGAGGGTTGGCGAGGTGGTCGGGAGAGACGAGCTGCCAGGCCAGAGGAGAACGAACTGCAAAAGCAACGGTTTGGCGACGGGCAGGGTGGAGGCGAAGGGGTGGAGATGCACAGCTGAGCCGCCGGTCGATGCAACTGCACGCGAACCCCTCCGATACACACACAACACACAGAGCCGATTCGCTCTCGCATCCCCGTCTTTTGCTCTCTCACACTCTCTTCTCGTTCTCCTCTTCGTTCGATCCTCGAAACCCCCAACCTACGGCTCCTCCTCTCTCTCCCCCTCCCTCCCTCTCTCTCTCTCTCTCGCTCCCTTCCTCCCTCTCTCGCGCGCGCGCGCGCGCGTTACCCCTCCATTCTCTCCGCCACCCTCGGTCAATGACCTCCGCGAGGTAACGCACCAACGATTCCCATTCTCTCGCGTACTCTTTCTCTCTCCAGCCCTCGCTCCCTCTTTCTCGCTCCGCCTCCGAGCCATCCTCCCTCCCGGCTCCGCTCTTCGTTCTGTTCCTTTCGGCGCTCTGCAGTTTGTTTACATCGGTGCAGGACTTTTAATCGCGATCGATTCTTGCGTCCCGTCACTGGAATTCGCGTACGCAAATCACGAACCACGACGACGATCATGACGACGACGAGCACGATTGCCATCGCGATCTTCTTCGTTGACGTTGAATGACAAAGAGAGGGTGATTCGACCCCGATCTCACTAATCATTATCAGTGCCAACTCGCAGTCTCCGACTACCAACCGTCGCGACGACCACAGTAAGGGAATCGGCGATTGCGTCGGCATTCTCGGAAAGGGGACGGTGAAGGAACGGAAGCAGAACGAGGTTGGATCTACCGGCCGCCAGGGACAATGCGTTGCTCCTTAAAATTCTAGTTCGGCAACCTGCGTCGTTGAAGTTCCGACAGAGGAGCTCGCACTGCATGCTGCACGTTGCATTTTGGATCCTTACGTCGTCGAGATATGGTGAGCAGCTATTCCGATCGTAGGGATTAATCGCTTTTCCGTCGAGATATCGCGAAAAAGAACTGGTAGAGACGACGCAATAGGGCTTGAATAGATAACGCTGCATGCGGTGCTGATGGCAAGTTGCTCTTCTCTCGATGATTTGTGTCAATAGGCATTACAGTAGTTTATTAACCCTTTCGACTCTATGGACGTCTATGTACATTAAGTAAAATCTATTCTCTTGGTCTATGAATGCGTACATATATGCGCTGGGAAAAATTCCATCACTGTGGTTTATATAACACTTGCGCGTGTTTAACGAAGTTTGTTCACTTATTCATGATTATTATTTCACTTCGGCAGAAACGTGAATCGTGGTTAAATCTTCTTTGTAATTAAAAAGTGAAATTTATGTATTTTTATTGAGGCTTTCTAGATTTCTAGAATGAAGTGGCCTTTTTATATCCTTCATTTCCTAAGATACAAAAGATACGTATTTAGTTAATTACTTTGAAAAATATCTTTCGTGTACTTTTTCACGATATCTTCGGAAATAATAAGCTTTTAACTTGGAAAGGACAACTTCGTAAGAATATTAAAGTTTCATGTAAAAGGCGAAGTTTCTTTCCTTTTTGTTCGTTTAGCCTTTGTATAAGTCTACGCTTTCACGTGTTGCCGTTTTGCATTTAGTGAAATTGAGTTGTTACGCAACTGAACTTGCTTGCTAAAGAAGCTATTAACGAAATGCAATTTTTGTTTAGTTTTTATTATACATTCATCACCGTAAGTGATGTCTGTTTTCCAGAATCATTGTCATTTGCAACGTCCCTTGTTTGTTAGCATTTAGAAAGGAAATCTGACAAAATTGACTGGAAATCTACTTGAGTTTAAAAGGTATGACGGTATTTGTATAAGTTGAAGAGAAATCTTGAGTATCTTTCAAACTCGGGGATAATGCTAAAAACTGTTTCGCTACAAATAAAAACGTTCGTTTCATTATACAAGTTGTATATGAACTGTGTTTCATAAAATTATTGTTTGACGAATTTCTTAAAAAATTGTTACAATCTGCGAATTCACATGTTTGATCGTACCTTCTTCAAAAGTAGCTAGTGATTATTATCACACGCAGTCCACTTTTTGAACCTTTCCTAATTGTAATATATTAGAAAACTCAAATGATTATTATCCTCGGTGGAATCGATCAATTTGACCTGCGTATGATTCATGGATACGTTCCCCATTAACTATGGCTCGCAATTCAATGATCTCTGAATAAAGCAAACGAGAACTAACGAAGGAAATAGATCCGAAAGAGTCCTCCCTATCGCGCGCTTTAAATTGTCGAAACAAAGGGGAAGGAAAAGGAAGACCTTCGAAAGCCGGCCAAAAATAAGGCGTCGGCAGGGTTACGGCCCCTAGTTAAAGATTCGAGTCTCCACATCGGCGTCAATTTGTCAAAAGTGTTTATTCGTTTCCCTGGTCGAAACTCAATAGCGGGTGATCAATATCGTAAATACGGCTGTTCATCAAAACGCACAAGCCGCTGACGAAACATATTCTTTTTTCATCGCTCTTTCTCGATGTCATTCGCGTTTCTCAGCCCGTTTTACGCGGCTCTTTTCTCGACTGTGTTTCTCGAGATCGAAATACAGTGGCTAAGGGCGGTCGAGTCGACCACGTTAGAAAAGCTCGATTGATGCCAGGAAAGATATCCCCGGAGGACATGTCGATTTCGATGTCTTCCTTCGTGAGCTCACCTCCGTCGCTAGTTTTCTCTCCTTTCTTGGCGTTCAACCGTTTGCTCAAGCCGTGATCGAAACACCGATCCATTCCGCACTCTCCGCTATCTTCGATGAATTATTCGTTCCTCCGTAGGCCATGGTCATACGAGGAGAATTAACAAGATTCGTAAAAACGAAAGGCGTGTATTTGAAGGTCGAAGATAATTTCTATGTGATAGGAAAAAGACGAGTAGAGATTGGATAAGAGAGCATGAATGAAATTTCGAGTTATTCTCTATGCGTCTTAGCATAGTTTCGGGAAGTTATTGAATATATCAAACATATAAACTTGCGAAAAACAATGCCGACATTAGCAAAGATAATTTATATTTCTTTGTTTCGCTACAAAGAAACTGATAAGGTTGTGCAACAAGTTGTTAACATTCTTCGAGGACAGTTCATTATGAGATCGGGTCTTTAACCTGCATATCTTCTGTAATACTTGCGGCTAGGTCGCAATATCGACATGCTTTTGTCAACTGATAAGGTGAAGAGCTGTTGAATTGTTCGCCGACCAGATATTGATAACGAAACCAAGTAGCTACGCTCATAGGATTCTAATATCGCATGTAACTTAATACGAACAAGGAGGAAAGCCAGCAGAGAGTCACGAACACGTATCGCGGATAAAAGGTTTCAAGATGTTCCTGGAACAGCGGCTTTCGCAGATCTATATCACGATTAAGGTTAACGGAGCAAGATTCTCTGTAATTGAAAGTCCTTTCGATTATAAATAAGGTTTCTACAAATTTTTCCTACATTAAAACGAAACAGATAGTATAATTATCTTCCGTTTCATACGATTTCTGACACGAATTCCTTAGAACATATTATATAATCGATTTCCAAAATTTCCACGAAATTTTCCTAAATCGAAATGAAGCAGGTCGATCGTTTTCTCTTTCGTACATTCTATCTAACGCAAATTCATCTATTTTCCTCGTGAAAATTGTACGAGAGTCTTGCACGGGGATACGTTAAATCAACGACATCCGGCCAAATTACAACGATCGTCGATCCTTTAGCTCTCTTGGCATGACGTTATTCGTGCCACCCTTACTTTCTATTCACTCATTCACAGGGCATAAAACAGCTTTATTTCCATAAAAAGTCATGAAACAAGATTTCACGGAGTTAGGGGCCGATAGATGGGTCGCTATTTTCTCCAGCCGACAAAACGTCAAACTGCAACGTTAGCGGATTTTTGTCGCAATTGCGAACCCGCTCTTTCTTTTTTTATGTCTCTCCAACTTAAGGTCGTGAGTACGAGGAAAATTTAGAAGACGAAACGCTTGAAAAACGCGGCTGTAGGCTGTATGCGAAACACTCGGGGTAACTACGACGTAATAACTTTCGCAGCTACAGAAAATCGTTGTTCTTCTCAGTCCTGTACTTCCTTTCGATTGTCTTACTTGTTGGATCATGTCGCTTCATACGCGGAAAACGGCGGTATAATTTTTTAGTCACCGGAAAGATCGTTTTTACTCGGTTCCACGCCGACGATTGTGACTCGGACGAATCAAACCGTTCTCCGTATTTCAACTTGTTTAAATCAAATTCGGAGGCTGGAAGAAAGGGGGTTATAGGGTATTTTCGGGACAATTTCTTTATTCAAGGGTTCCTTGTTCGATGGGTAAAGAGCTTTCTACGATTAATTTGAACAAACGTTTCAGTTTCGGAACACGTCCGAATCACGAACAAATCAGACGTATATAACAGTAGCAACGGGAAAAATTCGTGAAACATAACACCTTTGCGTGCACGTGTACTTTTACGCGACAAACCGATCCGTACGATGCTTCGTCTCGAGCTTTGTCTATCACAATAAAGAAACGAGTTCTTTAAATCTATCGTTTCCGATCGTCAACTGTTCGCCATTGCTCGCGACTCCTAACGTTCAGAAAGCACGAATCTGTCTCAGCGTCCCAACCCCTGAAGCCAAGCTATCTATCGTACCCTGACCATCCGCAAGCTGTCCTCTTTTCTCTTCGAAAGAAAGCATCTTCCCACAACGAATAACCAACCCATCTACCCCTCTATCTACTACTCTCTGTCTCAACTCCCTCCTTTCGATTCGATTCGCGAAGTTCGTCGCCAGACGAGGCCGAAGAAGCAAGACGGAAGCGGTTAAGGAAGACGACATAAGCAAGGACGGTTTGCGAATAGAAAAAGAGAGAAAGCCCTCGAACTGGCCGTGGTAACCGGGCCCGGAGCAGGAGAACGGAGAAGCAAGACTCAACGATGCGGAGGAGTGCATGATCCGCGGGATAGTTGAAGGGGTTGAAAGAGTAGTAGGACGAGAGGGGAGCAGGTAGGAGCTGGGGTGCGGGGTTGGGTGAGCGGTGTGCATTGAACCCAGACCGGTATCGAGCTGCCCACCCATCCACCCCTTTCTCTCTACCCCGGCCTCCTCCCTCGCTCTCTCTCTCTCTCTCTCTCTCTATATATATATATATATATATATATATATATATATATATATATATTTCTCCCACCCTCTTTTTTCTGTAGTCACACCTACACATCATCTAACTTGCACGTATATAACAGCATCGAATCGGTGCACCGCTGTTGCTGCTGGCAGCAGCAGCCGCTGCTGATGCTGTCGCTCACTGTATGTATGTCCCGGACCTGCCTCAACGCGAGTCGCATTGCGCAGCTGGGGAGTGTTTACTATTTTCGCGCGTGCGCAACACTGCGGCCACCCCCTGATTCATGCGTACGCGTGACAACGGGTCGGATGGAGGTGGAGGTCGAATGGAGATGGTGGATGTCGGTGGTGGGTCCGGGCCGGTGGCAGGGATGACGCATACGAGCGTACGCTCGCGGGCCAGTAGGTGGGGGCATGGGGAAGATATATAGGAGAAAACGGGGAAATGGTAGCGTGGTAGCGGGGTCATAGAGGAGAGGTGCAACCACCGTGTTCTCTCGAGGTGGGGACGGCCGAGTGAGTGGCCACGTGGTGGGGCCGGACGGTGCATTTGACGGCGAGGTGCATTCCAGGTGGGGAATTCCCCGGCGACGCTTTATGCCACGTAACCTACACCCTGCCTGCCTGTCTGCCTACCGTGAGTGCAACGGTGCAGCGGCGGGAGAGAAAGTGCAGCGGATGCGACGACACTGGACCCCCGCGAGGGTCGAACGATTAATGATCGTTCTACTCCCCGCAATTTCTCCCTTCGATGTTCCTGCTGGTGACGTTGTCCTTCCTACTTCCACTTTCTGTTCCTACGTGGGATCACGAAGGATCGCTTTCTTTAGATAGGCCTGGTATCGACGATTTGCTGGTGGATTTGGATGAGATTAGGATAATCGTAACGTACGTAGCTTTAGGAATTAAGACTGTATCGACACTATTCGCGTGCAGATGTATTGTTGCTGCTCTTAAGCTTATCTGCGATAGTTTAGACGTTCTCGTTGTCTTTCTCTTCATTTTTTTGTTTCGAAGATAAAAAAAGAAGAGTATTGTACGGTTTATGAACATTGGCAATGGAAATCAGCATGTATCTCGTTCCAGCGAGTACTTCGAAAGGAGCAAGTGTGTTTTAAAGTAAATTCCGACGCACGTAAATCGATGTACATCTAAATCAAACTGACCTCGAACTAACGTGGTTATCTGGTGTTGGTATTTTGGGATTCGTCGATCCTGTATTTCCATTTCTCATTACTCAAACATCGTACATCATAAATACACCAGAAATGAACACGACATGTATAAAAGTATTCGATGTATGTAGAAATTGGCTCTACAATATAGAACTAAAATATAAAAAGTATCTGCTGGTATAGTGGCGCAGGTAACGAAGCTATTAAATTGTAACTGGGTTAGTTTTTCCTTAGATGCATAGTTAACGAGTAAAAAGACGAACGACATTTCATATACCGGGGTTAAGAGTCTGAAGGATGTCGCCGGAGTTAACCGCGACCGTTCGGCCGCCTTCGAAGATATACGTCTTAACGCTTTTCCACACCGCCTAGCCTGGTCGAGCGAGCTTTACGGTCTTTAAGGTTTCCCGCGTTCAAGGTGAGAGAACTGGGCGTATCTTATCGTAGCCGTGCATCGGCATAGTGCGCGGCTTGGTTGTTCGACGAGCCGTGAAATTGTCGACGAAAGCACGATATGGTGTCGATCGACGTTCAACGGCTGCGTTTACGCGGCCGAATCGACTAATACGACTGGCACGACGGTGAAAGTGAACCGAGGGAAGGCGAAAACTGTGAAGGGAAACGAAGAACCGTTGTTGTAGGTTCATTGACGCGTGAATATGTTTTGTATCGAAATGTAACGCTCGTACAGTCCATATATTTCCTTGAAACGTTATCTAATATTTGACATGTTGAAAAGAAAAATAGGATTACGAAAGGATCGCTTTTTCCCCATACTAGAATTCAAAAGATTTTCGTGATTTTTACATTACGGTACGCGAATGTACATTAATATGTATAGTTGAACGCATCTGCAGACTCGTGCACTACGAGATTCGTCTTTACGACATTTAACACTGTATCTAATCGTTTTGTAATTGTACTATTCGGGACAATTAAAGGATCGTTTGATGGAATGACTTTACCGACCAGTAAAGTCAACAATATCTACTTGGAAATTGCCTGAGTATAAATATACGTATGTGTAGCTCAATAACTTCAAAGATACATTATATATATATTGGATATTTCTTGCAACATGGTTAATATCAGTTGTACCAATATTTCGACACGTACATATTCACTATTGTACTATAGATAATCGTGACATTTTAAAAATTCCTTTATTTTATCATCCCAGCTCCATCTTGAACACTGTATTATCACAAAATTATTCTAATTCTTACCTATAAAAACACATGGAATGTAAATCGTATGTATTGTATGTATCACAAGGAATAAGAAGTTAGCTTCTCGGAAGGGATGCTACCGTAAAACTCTATTTACAGATTTCTGTTCGAGAAAGACCACATCGAAATTCTGTCACGTAGATGCATGTACTTAACACCCTGCGATCAGCGGCTTTAACGCCGTTTACCGTCAGGTGTGCACCAAGGCTATCGTAAAAGGAACAATAGAGGGAACAACAGAAAACTTTTACCACGCTCGTCACGTTCATTCGACCCTTCGGACTATCATTCGCAATCCATGAAATCTGAAACTAAAGAAATTTCGATACAATGTACGAGTATGGTACAAATTTCCTGATCCAAAGTTTCGTGGTTGTCCAGGAAAAATTTCACGGCCAGTAGTACGGGTCGTTATTATTACGCTTATTTATTTTTGAAATCTATCGTTGGTCAAGTCACTTGAGTTGAATTAACTTGACTTGAAATTTGTATTTACGCGAGTCAATATGTCTTGAAGCGATTTACATTCAAGTAGCCAGATTTCGTGCGAATATGTAGTGACATATGTAATTAGCATATTATCTAAAGTCAATTCGAGTTAGGAAATCGATGTTAACAACCGGAGAACTAGGAACGATATTGCTAGATATAGAAATTAACATGGAGGGGAAAAAAAATCCTTAATAATTTTAATAGTCCCGCGAAACTGTACCATAATTTTGTAGAATGTATAATTCCTTCGAATCTAAATTGCAATTTCAATTTGAAACGTGTTTGCGCGACTTTTTCCACTGGTAGATGGTGGATCGCGTGTTTCCGAGGCGGGCGTTAAAAACAAGCCAGCGTTACATAACCGCCGCGCTCGCCACGTAGTCCGACGACCTTCCTCTATGGAAAGGATGGATCTGAAATAGCAACGACCCGAATATGGGTCAGCATGCATTGTGGCGCGACCCTCTTCACGCAGAGCGCCGCTGCAGCGCGCACAAGCGGCTTTTACGCTCGCAAAAATAGACGCTTTGTCAGACTCTCTCTCTTTCTAGGCGGCTCGGCGCATCGCGCGACGATCGCGCGATTGTCTGAAATCGCGGCTCGTTACTCAAATGGCCTTTCTCGTTTCCCGACTGTGTCACGCAGTTTGTACACATTTTTCCACTGTCTTCGTTTCTCTTTCTTTCTTTATTCCTTTCTCTTTTTGAGTTTCCCTTATACCAATAGAACGGCAATACGCCCACCGTTAAAATTATATCTACTAAAATTATATCTACAGTTTTCTTGTAAGTTATCATTCTAAATTACCGTTACTACCATTTAAGTTTTTATTGGCAAGTACATTTCATTACCAATTTTCGATCACGTAAGTATTGGCTGTTCGGTAACAATTTACATTTCTGTGAAACATTATGATTAGGATAACCCAATAAAGTCTTTTACTTGTGATATATAATGAATAAGATATATAACGGATACTGAATGCCATTTCGCGTAAATACGTCTGTAACATTTTTCCAGTTATTGCGTTAAACGGATCGAAAGTCGCTGTGTCAGAAAATGATAAAGCGAAGTGAAAATTGAAGCACTTGGTTCGCAAACAACGACAGATTCTCAGACTGTTATTTCTCGTTGCGTTCGTTTGACCAGAGGAAGCTTTTCGTATAGCAAATCGCATGCATTTTCACGTACTAAAGACTCTTTAAAAGTCGCGACCATATAGAACGAAACGCGGGCAACGATGAAGAGAAAGGAAAGAGAAAGAAGGTAGAATGAAAGAGGATTGACGTTGTAAAGACGAGGCAGTCGAAAGTGCATCTCTGTGGAACGTATGCTCTGATCGAAATAGGTCGCAAAATATTCTATTACTCGGTAGAGTTATTCGATTTCGATCCTCGCGTTTATCGTGTATAACTATGGTATCTCGTTCGGCGTTATCAACGAAACAGCAATCGTACCGGAAAGCTCTTTGACAACCATGCTTTGTACCTTCCATATGTTTCGCGAGTTAAAAATTATACAACAAGAAAATATTTCAAACTTCTTGCCATCTAAACGCTATGATTAGAAAGATCAGTAATATTATGTATGTTTTGATATTTAGATAATCTATAAATTTGTATGCTTTCGATTTCAATCAGTTGTACTACCAAGATTAAGAACGCACGAAACAAAGGGATAAAGGAGATGAATGATACATTTCCCGATTCTTTTTGATATCCACAATACCGATATCCACAATGAAGTCAAATGTCCGAATTGATACGCAAAAGCAAAAGATAGTATGGAGTGATTTGTGTAATCTGTAATGGATTCACCCCCTGTCTCTAACTACTTACCATCGCTAATCGTCTTGGTCACCGAAATCAGTTAGATCGAAGAAGAAAACAGACGTTCGCCAAAAAGTTGCCGAACTTAATTGGTTGAACCTTAAGTCTGTAAATGTACTTGCCGTTCATAAATTATCAACGACATCCCGTTTTTATCCTGTGGCAAGTTCAAAGGGATACGTTTTGTACTCGCTTCAACGAATCCACGACACACTTTTGCCATCCCAGAAAATTCCCTGCAGTCGTGAAAGAAGCAAAGTCCTGGTATTCGAAGCGCAGATATAGGAACAGAAAGGGTAAAGAGAGGGGAAGGGTAGTTGTATTCGAAGGAAGGACTCGCGTAGCGAAAGGACAGAGAAAGCGCAAAAGAAAGAGCTCCTCCAAGAGATCTTCGATAAAAGACTCGAACTCTGGGGGTGGGTAAGCGCGTCTATAGCCAGTTAGGGTAGGTCGCGGTCTATTTTTACGTGTGCTCGCCGTACTCTCGAGTTTTATCGATTCGAAATTCCACTGAACCGTACGTCACCGTTGATAAACAGGTTATTTATCGATGCGAAGATTACACTTCGCGTGAATCTCTTGATCCCTTACCGATCATTATCGCCGATTGAATTGAAATTTAATTTCTTTACACGCTGCGCCGTGTAACGTTCAAAATTGCTTTCAATTTTCTTTTCCATGCCGTCTTCTCTCTTTCCCTTTTTTTTTCTCGGGATAGATAAAAAGAGTGTGAGAGCGGAGAATAATAATTTCTAACTACTTACCATCGCTAATCGTCGATCACTGATATCATTCTATCGTATTCTAGAGCGTTCGTTGTTTTACTTAACAATTTCGCAATTTCGAAACAGTATCTGTGATTTAAAATTTCTGTAAATTCTCTGTAAAACCTTTCCGTTTTTCGTTCACACGGATCGAACCGTCCTGTTCATTTCACTGGCGATTTCCCAGATAAAATCCCCGGTGTATACAGATGGAATTTCCTAAAACCAGTAACTCGTCCTATGCATAGAGTTGTTTTAGAGGCGCGCAATACGAATTTCGTGCAACGCGAACCTAGCGTCTGACATTCTCGTTCCCATTGTAAATGATAAACCGAAGGCACTTAGGTTGTACGGGATTCTTTTTTGACTCGCTCTAGAAAGTAAGCTAAAAGAACAGAGAGTACAGAGAACACTCGGTTGAAAAACGGGGAGCGAAGGGCATACTCCGGAACAGTTTACGCGCGCACGGAGCATCGATGAACGTCAGTAAAGAAGAAAGAAAACGAGGCGGAAGGAGAGATTCATCGGATACATCCGTGGGTGAAGGGAAAGGGAAGGAAAACGTGTGGACGTGAACAGTGTGGAGGGCTGGTGGAGAAGCGGTGAGACACGTGACGGAGGGGGAAAGAAGAAGAGAGTGAGAGTGAGTCAAACGGAAGAGAGAAAAGGGGCAGACAAGGTAGGAGGGATATTGGGGTAGGTCGGACTGTCGGACGAAAGTACCGAGAGAGCATTGCCTGATGGTCGTACGGGTGGGGAGTATGGGAGGAGGTTGGCGTGCAACGAGGTGGTGGAACAGGAGGTGGAACACGGCAGAAACGGAGGAGAAGCAGTGTGAAGCGAAGAGAAGGAAAGAGGGAGGTAGTTGGCATTTCGAGGGAGTCGAAGGAGGATGGAGGAAGAGAGGTAGCACTGGGATACCTCGGCGGAGGGTTGGAGCTTGAGGGGAGTCAGCGTTCCTCAACCTTTGCCCCAGAATGCCCCTCATAATACTGATATGCAACGGTTCGAATCCGTTAATCGTGCATCGTTCGTAGTCTCGACGTGACCGTACACGACGATCCGAGCGAGTGGCCGCGGTGCCACTGTAATTTACTTCGTTCCACGAATATTTATGCCCCGAAACAAGCGGCAGTTAAATTCGCGATCAACTAACAACGACTTCCGCTCACCGCTAGAGACTGATCCCCGAGGTCTCCAGGGTCCTCCGGAATGTTCGCTTCGTTGCGAGGGAACTGATTTAAGAGGCTGAGCGGGCTTGTTCGTTTGGGTGAGACCAACGACACTGTATCAGAGAGATACACATGCATACTTACATGTGCATTTGTACATTATGTCTATGACGCTTTGTAAAGAAATCAATACACTTGTGATATTTTTCAACATATTGTAGAAATGTAACAGTTATTTGTACCTCTCTGAGGTTCGCTAAAAACGGACGGTCGGTGGATATTTCTAACAATAAACTATCGGATAGGCAATTAACGGATGATGTTCAGGGATCTTTCAAAAAAACGTATCGCAACCGTATCCAGGGTGAAAGTCAATCGGAGCTAGATACATTTGTACATGGTCGGCAAGTTTGAACGGTCGCCAGGCTCGTCCATAGCTGCGACGTGAAATCGCCGCGCGTGGCAAATACGCCGGTGCAAGCAGATAAAACGTAACGTGCTTGGTTGGTCGGTTATCTTCGATCGAGTGTGACCCAAAAACGTACCGCGGAATAGGTTACTGGAAGCTATCCTCTGGTTGCTGTCAACACGTGCGACAGCAGCTTCGTCTTCGTGGCACGATCATTCCGTGGACTGTGTTTATCAGATGCCACGGAGGTTGCCACGTTTTCTTCAACGTCTACCGAAATATCGTCTAGATAAATCCTTGAGGGGTCGCAAAATTCTATCCCGCGCGACAAAGAAAATCTGAATAAAATTATACGACTCTGATTCTGTCGCTTTATAAAAGACTATTACCCTTGATTAATTTCGAATTAATCGTATTCGAATTAATTAAGTTTACTTGCGTTTTCGTTAGAGTTGTAGTGCACCATGAAAGGACGAAATTAGAGACAGCATTACCTATATACAATAGTAATTGTGGTTCTGTTTGCAAAAAAAAGGCAACGATCGGAAAACATTTCAATTCGTTTAATACTGGTAGGCATAGATATCAGCGGCGTACCTATTGATGAAACAATTCCAAGTTGATTGATGTCGATATTCGATGATCAGAATGGACTGGATGATGCTTTATACTCGGAAATGTTACGCATGAAACTACGTTTGATCACAAATATGGGAAATCAAACATAATTATACATTGTATAATATAAAAAATATTTAGTGAAATAAATAGATCGTACGAATGACAAAATGCCGCAAGATATCTTACCCGGGGGTGGGTTGCGCACGCGAAAGTGTTAATTCTCCTTGGTGCAACGTGGAAAGGGTAATTTATTGCTGCAATTATTACACTCAATAGTCGTTATTCGCAGGGCGAAATGCTAATGTCATCCTGAATTTATCCCTGCCACCCCTACCTTTCCGCTTACCTCTCCCCTCTTCCGCCTCTTTATCTCGATTCTCTTCATCGGCCTGCTGTTCTCTCGTTTGCAGCATGTAATTGTCAGTGCACATGGCGCGTCCTCTGATCTATACATACTTGCATAGCGAAATGCGTCCAAGCACGATCACATCTTTTCTCTCCTTCTCTCTGCTTCGTCGAATGTGCATCATATGGGCGCCAAAGATTTCACGTGACCACTCCCAACAGGTAGCATTCGCTTCTCGCTTTCTTCTTTTCTCCGTTCTCTCTTGCTCGATCAAAGGCTAGGTAAAACGAAGGGATAGGGGAGGTGGCGAAGAAACAAACGGCGATGAAAATATATGGTTCGGTTCGCGGGAAAGGGTGATACGGTTGAAAGTCGATGGAGAAAAATGATAAAAATAGTGGGAGGATTTATCGTGGGTATTTTTAGAATCGGAGACGGGGATACTTTTAGTTTCAGGCTATTTGCGGTGGATCAACGAGTTTTATCCATCTTTGCGTGCTGAACAACGTGTATCATCAAAATATACAATTACAACAAGCGCAAGATATTCCTCGTGTGTATATTTATACGATTTGTTACAATTCTATCGGCTTTAATTTAATACCAAGTCGAGGATCGTGTCCTCCAGATTAAAGTATAGTTCCATTTGAACGTCGCAGGTCATCAATGACGCGCGCAACGCACAGCGTGTCGAGTAAGACGTACTATGTCGTCAATATCTCCGACAGTGTCTCTCAAAATTGATCAAAATGATCCGAATGCAGAAGTAACAAATATCAAACGGACGGACAAGCGGAACATCGTTCGAAATCTACTTCGTAAAAAATCCCGCTTGCAAGTTGGCTCTATTTGGCAGGAACAATTCTGCCCCTATCCAATCGATCGTTTCATAAATACTCGTCGTTAACAAGGGAGTTAATAATCCTGTAGGAGCAGCGTCGTTCAACTGTCAGGAACAAGCTCCTCGAGTAGCACCGTGAATCCGATCCACCCTGATCGAAAACAACGATGGCTGTTGTGTTCTCATTGTCAGTGAAAAACAAGCGAGAGAGTAGCCGTGAAACGACGCCTCTCCCGCTGCGAAACCGGGAAAAAAAGGCGGATGTTTTCCACGCAGCGCAGCGTCGCGCTTCCAATCCAAGGTCTAACCTCCTGTGGCCGCTTCGAGAATCGTGTGGAAGGTTTCGAAGCGGGGATACTGTCGAATCGGAGGGACAGAGGAACGGCGAATAAACGAAGAGAACCAGTCTAATCGACAGAGACAAAGCGAACAAGGAAGGAACGGAGATAGAGGATAGGTGCGCGCGCGCGCGCGCGTGTGAGAGAAAGAGAGAGAGAGAGAGAGAGAGAGAGGGTGGGAGAACGCTGGAAAACGGACAGCCAGTGAGCGAACCGTGGCGCTGTGACGACTGACCCAGTTACTCGGCGAAGGTAATGACCGATACTACACCTAACCCTCCTCCCTTCCGCCCCGTCGCACGCTCCAACCCTTCCCCGCCCCGCTCGACTGCACGTACATACACGACTCGTTCTCGGTGCATCGAGCCGCAGCCTGTGCGTGTCTGCGTGCCTGCCGCATGCAACTCTCCACGGGTCAGGATAGGTTCAGGGATGGATTCGCTCGCCTAGTCGCCCTGATTTTCCTAACCGTGTCCCGGGGATGCTTTCGAAGACGGTCGCTCTAGCTGAGATGAAAATCCCTGTGACTTCAGATCTATATGGAAGAGTTTATCTGTCTATGAATGTATGTAAATTCATATAGGTGTATCTAGGGCTGAAAATTTGAACGGCGCGGGAAGGGATGTTCAGACGGCTTAAAAATTTTCATTGCATGTTTTAGACCTGCGTTTGCGAGAGATTTTCTGGAGGTCGATAAAAAGGTCTGTTTTGGAGGTCGAAATTTGCCCGACGAATGTCTCATGGAGCAGCGGGCGACGCGCGACTGGTTTCGGGACGCTGACGACGGCCCCTTCGATTTAGGTCGCTCGATCATGGGGTTGTGTACGGAGAGCTTGAACTTGGAAAGAAGTTTAAGTGTACGCTCGACAGCCGAATATGAGGGATACGTTAGATGCAGGTTATAGAGAGTTTTATCGTTACGTCGGATTGGAATTATGATAGTAATCAGTGATACTAATAGTTTTTAATCATTTAATTAGCTTGTTTCTGTAAGACCTTTGAGAATATTCTTATTATCCTTAAGAAGTCCTAGTTTTGACGTTTTTGTAATTAATTAATTCTTAGTTTATTACTTTGTCATAATACGCGACTTTTATTGAATATATAAATCATGTTTTTATAAAATATTCAGTACTACAGCTAATGATCCTTTTTTTTTAATATGGAATCTGATCTGATGGAATTTATCTTGCGATAAATTTATATTCGAAGAATATCATTATTATACGATAGTAACGCAGACCGAGAAGTTTCCGGAATCGCGCCACTAACAGTTGCTTTGTTTGTTATCGCTATTGTCATTCCGGAAACATTTCGATCTGCCCTTGTGAAAAGAAGATAGATATATTTATATAGTGATCTCCCCAAAGTATCCATGCTTAGACAACTATCGATAGAAACAAACTTTCCAAAGAGCTATGTATAGATAAATACAGGAAAAAAAATCTGCTTATAAAACTGCAATTCGAAGTAAAATCCGAATTATTTATACGCCCACTTTGCCAAGAGCTCAAGAAAAACGGCAACTCAGGGTAACGAAATCGAAAACGCGATGTAGAACCTAATTTATAAATCGGTAAATTTAAAAAGTATAAAAAATATCGGCAGAAGCACGATTGTCAGAAATGTGCAAAAGTACAAAAATCTGGAAAATATGAGCGGAAGAAAAGATTGAGTTGGACGCTACGCGATGCGAGACCGACCAGAAAACTAAGGATATCGTGATGTTTGGTGCAACGCTCGTGCGCAACATAGCGTTCCATCGGCGAGGGGAGCGGAATTTTTAAGAATATGTAACGCAGTAGCATGAATTACCACTACGACAAGAAGGTGTCGTGCATATTAGAGGAAGGCCAATTACATACTTCGGAATATAGGACGAAGTTATTGAAGTTTTTATTATGTTACGCAATGCATTTTCCTTCGCTTTCAGAAACGTTCGCGGCGGTATGGCGTTCGCGTTCATTCTCTATTCGCGCGAGCCGTTTATTTTTCAAGCTAACTAGACGCATGCTCGTTCGATAGGACTTTTTTTTTCTATTCGCGGCTCGATCGACGTTTATTAATCTATGTAATAGGTGGGACGTGCAAAAGAGAAGAAACCCGGTGCATTATCTTGTTGACATGGCTCGTTCGTTCCACGCTTGTAAACACGTCGACTGTTGCATTAAAAGTTCGTGATAACGGGTAATAACGCGCGCTCGTACATGCTTCGCTTTTGTCGCGTTTACGTTCCTCCTTGAACATCGCTCTTCGCGTTTAATCAGCTCTTTCCGTTTGGGTTATCACAAATAACTGACTCTGTTTGATTCCTCTTTGTAAGTTTACGTATCTTTCGCGTGGCGTCTCTTCCTACAGGACGTTTCAAGTCAAAAGCCGGTACATATCGTTTAAACGATTTAAGGTGTGGAAGAAGGAAGATATGCAGAACCGATTAGAGTTCAGACGTTTCGAGTTTCTTTATCGCTGTTGTACGACATTTCAGCGCGTACAAGTGCTTTATAATATATTATAATTTTATACAATTATGTTAAATACACGTTAAATACGTGTCAAGATGAAATTGATTTTCTTTATTAAATAATAACGGTTCTTTCTTCAACTCTTTGTCGCAAAAGCAATTTCACGTTTACACCTTCCTTACAGCAACTTTTAATCGTGTTTCCTCCGTCCTTTTATATTCGTAGCTCGTGCGCTATTTCTATGTCAAAACGAGGCATCGAGTAAAAGATAAAAAGGGGACATAACATGAAAACGGGGAAAAGAAAGGAAACACACTGTGCTATGATAAAGAGAGGTACTCGGTTACGGGGCAACGTATTCGCAGCTCGTGAGCGTGCACAAGTGCAAAACTCGAGGCTTCAGAGCGTAGAGTTCACGCCATCGAACCCTCTTCGCTTTCCAAACGGCGCGGCACAACACGGCGCGGCGCGCGGTTCAGCGCAAAAGGGTCCGTTCTCGTACACACGATGTGCACGCTCTACTTGCGAGCCGATTGACGGAGGGCTCTCCTCTCTTCGTGGCCCGATGGAGAAACGCGATGATGCGGATGACGGGAACTCTATGCTTCGCACACTCTCTTTCTTTTTCTCTCTGCATTCCCTGTCATGCAAGAAATTTCTCCTCGAAGATCGCTTTCGTTTTTGTCGAAGCTGCCTGCAGCTATCGTTCGTTGAATAACTGGTCTCGTGCTGTTCCGGTATAGTATACGATGAATATCAATGGAAATGTTTGTCCGGTGTTTGTTAGATGTAACGAAGTCGAACCGCCAGTATTTGATCTAGTAAGCAGACAATAATTAACAACGATTATTATTATTCCATCTACTATATTTATACGCAAGGAGACTTTTTACGCTTTGCTAAATGATTTTCGTTTCTCTTTCTCTTGTTAAATGTGAAATATCATCGTCGCAATTTTCGTGGAAAATAAAATCATTGTGGTAAGAAATATGCATAGTCGAAAACAAGTATTTACTTACTTTTTTTATACTTTGGACAGTGTTTGGGATTAAAGGAAAGTATCGGTTGATGCACATGCGTGTTTCGCGAAATATATGTATTACCGTAAATGATACATCTACTATTATATCCTTGTCAGAATGTCTCATATTATACGATCGTACGGTCTTATACATATACTGTTCTAATCAATGAACTTTTTGTATGCAAGGTATGAATGAATTTCTCATTCGTTCGACATTTCTCTACAGCGAATGTTTGCAACGATATAAAGTATAGAAGATATTTAGGATACAATGTTAATTTTTTCGTATATATAACGTACATAAAATTAGAATATTTTAACTAACGTTGATATAATAACGATAGCGATAGAATTGAATAACTTTTTTCTTAGAAATAGGAATTGCTATTGAAAACGTTGTTTATAATTTTCATTGATTCATTCATAATTTTCATTCTTACCATCCCTTCGGTTTCAAGCTCGTTGCGCTCGTTACGAAATGAACGCATAAACTGGAAGAATAAATAGACAAAGTCGTGGCGTTCGCGGCCTTTCGTTTTCCTTCTGTCGGTTAAGGCCGTCGAGAGGATATTATGCAGTGATTCATAATCTCATGTAAGGAAAAAAGTCATTGCTCGTGCACTGTACAGAACCAGCTTCGTTCAGCCGTGTAAAAAGCAGAGCCTCGACTAGAAAATAACGCGAGTAGTTAGAGCGACAACGGAATCCACCTAGTCATTTTTATTCTCCTGTTTCGTACAACGAGACCAACGCGCGATCCTTAACCATATACATACGCGTATCGTGTATCGGTACCAATAACCAATAAGGTAACTGTTAATACATATGTATTTCTATATTGAACTACGAACTATCCTCAATCGGATATATGGTTATTATCTATTACTAACGTCTTTGTTCCATTATTCGAAAGCAGCGCAAAATTACTTGTAATTTCCGCAAAGAAATATCGCTTGAATTAACTAATAAATAAATAGATACAAATGAAAAAGGAAAACAACGAAAAGAAAATAATAATAATAATAATAGTAATAAGAATAATAATAATTTTGAAAATCATACGGAATATAGCGATGTGCGATGAAGTTGTCAAGAAGTTGTTCGGTTAGGTTCTCTTCCGTGAGAAGCTGGAAATCGCGCTCGCGCAGCCACGAGAAGGCGTCTAGCAACTACCGGTCTGTTTACGCCAGACGCGCGGTCGAAGTTTAACGAAGATCTGGGTCAAGTGATGTTTGGAATCCTTGAATCTCGAGAGAACGAGCAACCAGCAAGGAAAAAACGTTCACCTAGAAAAATAAGAGAGCCGATTCATAGGCAAAGAGTTGCGGCGGCCTCGGTATGCGCGCGCGTTAACCGAACTCGGTTACAGAATACAGAACACCCACAACGGACTCCGATAGACGGATCTTTTTCGGATGCGTTTTAGCCAAGGAACACAGAATAAGAATTTCTCGCGCGGCTGCAACTTGCTGCCCGGTTGTAGGCCACAGTCAAGAAGATGTACTTTACTCTTTCCTATCGCGAGCACCGGATGGAAACAGCGGAGAACAAAAAGGGAACAGCAATAGTCGCGATCGTAGTATTCGCAATTCGATGGCGTTCCCAATCTCTCTGTTTCGAAGTTTGATAAGCGCTTTGTAAGCTGCCGAACGGCAGTCGCTCTCTTCGGCAGAAAGAAAATTGTGTGGTAGAGTTTCCTATATAGCGTATCGTGACTAAGCAATTGGATGGAGTTTTGAAACGATCGACGATAAACAGGATTGTAAAAAGGCGTAAAAAGATTAAAATATCGACTTATCACCTATGAAGACTTCTTGCTTCAGAACGCCAATAGATAAATCAGTGGTAGCAGTTTTCTGGTGGATATATCGCAATAATATACTTCCCAACCGAAACAGTCAACTATACCGATATCGTTAAAACATTTATCGAATTTTTCCTCCCTAGTTTTTTATATCCGAACTTTATTTTGTAATTGATTTTCAATGAAATTATTCCGTTTTCGAGGGAATTCATTCATCCGTTTGTCGGAGACCGTCGTTCATTCATTACGACCGAAAGATTTCCTTACGCAAGTATACTGCCCGCGTATATTCGACGATAACAATCCCACATGGTCTGCACTAGATCTTGAGCACTTTCAATGACAAGAGGCGAGACATCGCGTTGCCTCTGGTTCGCGTTCCGCGAAATCGCTGCCCAACTCGTTTGCGTTAAGCCTCCGACGCGATAAACAGAAGTAGGTCGTTTAAAAATTCGCCGATACCTCGGAAACTAGGTGGAAAAATGGCGGTGAGATAGCGCACGCCTCAGGCCAGCGTCAGATAGAGTCGAACCAGTAGGGCCAGCTTATGTAACCGAACGCCGCGTCGCGTTGGAAGAAAGCGCGCGCGCGCGCCTTTATGCTATCTCTTTCTCGCCATAATCGCCAGGGATATTTCCGTCACGCGCGGTACAGGGCACAGCCGACCTTCCGATGCAAAGACGCGAACCACGCTTGGCTGAATCGCGTTACTTGCGCTACTAAAGCATCCACCAGACCGAAATACAGTCTCTGACAAGCAACGCTATTCGATTAATCCTGAAATCGTATAAATTTTTTCAAATGAATCGAAATGTATACTACAAAGGACAAAATATTAAAAAAAAAAAAAAAAGAAAATTCTACTGGTGTTTAATTTGAACTATATGGGAGGAACACGACGATAAGTCACATCTTTCATATTTTTGCAGGAAAGCGATTTTAAAATTCAGTACGCTGTCCAATGTTTCCGAGATTCTAAAAACGATTATAGTCTTAACGAGGTCCAATGATACGTACTGTTAACGATTGAAACGTCGAGGTGATAAACGATCTCGATAAGTGTCGACGGTGATGATTTTCCGTGTAAACAAAAAACACGTGTTTGTTAATTTTGGCACTTACATACATCATTTGTCACTCGGATGATATCAACTTTCATCGTTTACTACATTGTAAATTTACTTAGCTAGAAAATGAAGAAAGAATCGGTAAATGGTGTTCATATCGTAGTCCTTAATACGAGAGGTATAATTACGATACAAAGAACAACTTGTAATGCGAAATCTTTATCGATTTCGCTCTTCTAACCCCAAATCTAGAATCCTTTAATTCATAATAAGATGGAAACGATAATACGAGAAGAAGGAAGAGTCGCGGAAGAAAAAGGTGAAACAACTGAATAACTGAAATAATTAATCAGAAAAGTTGTAAACGATTAAAAAAGGATATAAACGGACTAAGGACAACTGTAGGAATCCTTTTACGTTTGATACGTCAGTTCTTCTTCGAAAAGCTTTTCCATCGATGTCGGAAGGCGCGATCGGTTCTTATCGACGTGGTTTCCGGTTTACCGTAACGATCGAGCCATCTCTGGCCATCGTATAAACAACGCAGAATCGTGCGCCTAAAGTGTAGCAGCTAGCTTGTCGGGTCGATGTATTCTCGGTTGTTTATTTAGGCCAACCGAGGTGAATCGCTCGGTCGAAACTGGCATGCAGACACGATGCCTGCGGGAAACGTACGTACAGTAGCAAACGGTGGCCGGCGAAAAACGCAGTACCTTGGAAACGATAATGGATTCCTACTGTTTCATTATCGTCGTTTAGCCAAGATCAAAGGGCTACCCACTAGTTTTTCTTTTATATTGTTCAGCGAAAGACAAACTTACGCATATTTGAATGACACATTAACTTGTGATCTTAAAAATAACCTTATTTAAAAGGCATAAAAATAACCTTGTTTTGGCGAATCTTCTGCAAGCGAAATACTTTATACTGAAATTTCTTTTCCACGAATTTTTATTTTTACCGAAAAAAGTTCCCAACGCGTCTAATCTTCGATCGTTGCCTGAACGAATGAATAGCTATACAATGAAATAGGAAGAATGATAAGTATTTCAGAATTTTCCTACACCGTTTCCGAACGCTTAGAACAGTATATCGATACAAACGAGCCCACTTCTCTACTGTCAGAGTGTGGAAAAATATGTTTGCATACGAAAGGTTAATAATCGTTTTCATACTTATCACAAGCATGCCTCAATCGCACATTTGTTTATCGTGAATCTAAAAATACATTGTATAAATTAAGACTTTCGTTTTTCGAGAAACCGTGATAACATGACCTCTATGTGTCTAATGATATATCGAAGCGAAAAGGAAACATGTTAACCAAACGTGTTGCACCTTGCTTCTCTTGCACGTTTGACAATAGTTTGCCGTCACAATTGTGTATATTCGAGGCATGAAATATGACCGCAGCCATAACGTACATAAACATAAAAGAACGAACGAGTATCGTTCTGACAACGCGGTAACGTTCCCAACAGGTTGCGTTTCTGTAATCACGGCAAAACTTTTGTGAAATTGTGCTTGTTAACTAATGGCGGACGGATATTCTTATCGGCGTTGAATATTTTTTCAAACACGTTACATTCACGAAATGCGAGAGATAAAACGAAATGTAGGCTAAAGGTTGCATGGGAAAGGTTTATATATTTCGTTTTTAGGAATGGCGAATGGTGCCTTGTACAATCCAGAACCCAATAATATTCATCGAGTTTTGCACCAAATTTTCGAAAATATTCAATCGAATCATTCAAACGTTGAAAACTTGTTAGTATATTTTTTAATATTACAAAAATATAGATATCTAACGAACACCATTGCAAATTCATTTTTCTATCTAGGAATCGAAGAATTTCTATCGATTTAGACGTAAAAGATGTATATTTTATAGGAGATTGATGCACATGTGTAAGTAGAGTGTAATTAGCAGAATTAAGAATTCCTTAAAGTAGCTCGCAATTTTCGAAATTGAAGAATATTTTTATATGGCTATCAAAGGTGGGCTCATTTTGCAACATTCTAGCTGGACTTTTTAAACTGTTCAAACTCGTTCAACTGTTCAAGATCGTTTAGCTGTTTAATTGCAAAAAAAAAAAAAAACCAGCACTCTTGAACTTGAAATTTTGTTCGAAGGTAATCGTAAAGCGAACGTAAAAACGTTCGCAAACGTATTAAGTAGCGATACTTTCCAACTTCAAAATTATACGAATTCTACAAATTAGAATTTAGGACGTCGTAGCTTTGAAATGTCGAAGTCAATTTTGTAAGAGAAAATTTATTTTCTACGTTGTATATGAATGCTATTACTACACTATTTAAGCGTTTGTCTGGTTTCTTTTGACGCAATCTTCCAAGTAGACTATGCAGAGAATGTCTGACTTCGACTTATATAAATCGACGACCTATCTTGGAAAAATAGAAGAACATGGTATCGAGCAATTTTAGTATAAATCAGTTATTTATACACATAACAAAACTGTGAAATAACTTATTCTTCTTTATTTGGTCACAGCAGATATCTCAGCGAGTTTATTTGTTTCTGAAGATTATTTTGATCTTGCACTAGACAGGAATTCCTTTTGCAAAATTAAACAGAGCTATTTCTTATATTGATATTAATTAATTTAAGGTAATTTTATTTGTCATTTAACAATAAGACGAGAAGAAAGCAACTGTTGGCATGAAAATACTGATCTACGGAAGCTGAAGAAAAGAATTTGTAATGAGGTTTAGCTCTGATCATATAAAAAAAAAATATATACATATATATACATACGTAGGTGCCAGCATCAATTAGTAGTTATATTTATTATAAATTATTTATTATAAAGTCATATTTATTAGCGATAGTGATTAGTATTAATGGGTAGCTGCTAAATACGTCCCCATGGCTGAGGCCGAGCATCGACTGAAGTCAACATACGCTACAGTTACGCGCAATCGCTCTTGTTCGCGACCGTCAAGTGACGGACGAGCGTCGCGTCGTACCAAAAGGATTAACAAGATTGAATAACACCGAAGTTTTAATTCAATCTTTAAACATAATCTTTACTTGCTATTTTGTCTTTTTTTTTTTTTTAATAGACGTTGAAGCTCGTTATAAAGTAATTAGTATGTAAAATCAATGTTTGTAAGAAAGTTTCATTTTCATTAATCCACGGACTAATATGCTCGGCTCAATATACACAGAATGTGCTCTTTCATGACAAGGCATCGTGTGCGCGCAAAAGAGAATCCTTGACGTTTTTTTGCTCGGTCAAGAATGCAATGTTCTAGTTCTCTCGAATCACACAGTGAAATGAATACTATGGAGAATATTGTACGGAGGGAATGCAAGACGATCGTTGCTTGAACGAAATCGAAATAGTGAGAATGCGGTATAAAGTAAACAACAGTTCGATAAATCGAACGTAATATCTTTTATATTCACGTATATTTCAATAATGTAATTGCTGAGGTAATTCTTGGGAAAAATTATGAGTCATTTGCGACGTGTTCATTTACAGGTATGAAGCTACTTTCCTCTTAGTTTTCTCTGGAATCGAATTATCAATCGTTACAGACGACACTCATCGCACTAAATGCAGCTACGAACAATAACCGTAAAGTTATTTTTTCTGGTCATTTTTATCGATGTAGAATTATACGATATTTTTGATTATATTTCGTTCGAATAAATTTATGCGAGTTCGAAGTGTATAAAGTCACGTATAAAATAATCAACGGAACTCGGTATGCGCTATAAATATAATCAATAACACGAACGAATAGGAATATCGATAATTTGAAAAATCGTGTTCTATATGCGATATGTTTGATATCTCTGTAACGAAAAATAGCATCTAAAATCGGGGAATGTGCGTTCGAAGTGGGCATGGATTGCATTAATTGCACAGAGAATTTTCTTTTTACGATGCTAAAAAAGCATGGTAGTTACGTCATTTCATTATGCTTGTAACGCTTTGAAATACTTTGTATATTTGAATAAGATTAATTGTTAATAAAAAAAACGTTACAAGTTATCATCCATATATTCTTTAATTTTCTGAGAAAACTATCTTCGATCGAGTACCTTCTTTTGCAGATTGCGAAATATCGCGTTCATATAAATGTCACTCTTTTTCTTTTTTTTACGGCTTTTTAATAAATTTTCCAAGATTTATAATACACGGTGTATTATATAATTATATTATGTAATAGTGTCCGTGGAGAAAATGCATCGAACAAATTGAGATTCGTGCTTTTTAGGCCAAAAGATAGATCGAAGGCGATTATTGTTTCGAATAGAAACGGAAAAGTAGACGAGCGGTTGTTGAGCTGGCGTTCGATCGTCATGGCGCCGGTATTATTATTACAGCGGTGTTCGAATTGGCATTAACATTCACCGATGCACTCCCTCGCCGTTCTTCTCGCTCTCGCTCTCGCTCTCGATGTATAACGGGGCGCTCGCGTCATTCGCCGTTTTCGTAACGTGACTTTGTATCATGAACTTTTCGATGACGTTTGCGCAACACTATCAGCCGGCGAGCACAAACTAAGCCTGCACGGTCGTACCGCTTGCAATGCACTTCTGCATTCGTTTCAGTCGCGTATACATGCGTCTTCGTAAGCGAGATAACAAGCTCCTGCTGCCGTCTCCGTTCCGCCGCCGCGCCGCCGCTGCCGCCATGTCACCGAGGTTCTCAACCGTACGAGCCTGCGAAACATCGCTGCTTATTCCTTGCACCCTATCTAGGCGTCTTGTGTTTCTGTGTGTATGTGATCAATGCACGACACGTTCATCGGTAAACTCTTTGTAAGTAAAAAGAAATTATTCGATGCGGTTCGTTTTCTTTTGAGAGACTTTGAAGATGGTGTGTAGAATGATTGCTTATTAGTTGTTTACATTTCTATATCACATGCAACATCTTTTCATAAAACATAATTCGTTAATTATAAAGCTAGCAAAAAACGTCGTTGAATATGAACTGAACAAAACAATATGTAGTATTTTTACTAAAGACGTGCATAACATCGAGAAAATTAGATATGATCACAACGATCATTAGAGAGAATTCTATCGTTAATGGAGGTTTATTTTTATTTTAAGTATGAGTACTTTACGAAGTATTACTTCATGTTAATAACGTTTTCACGCTTAATGACAATGTAACTTAACCTGTGTAAAGAAAAAAGGAACGTTCCTGTAACAGGAAACAATCCAATCCCAAAGTGCATTCATATAAACAGAATACAAACAAAAGTACTTTACTAACCATCAACATTTTCTCCGTAACATTCTTCTTTTATTGCAATTAGAAAAGGAGTATGGCTTGTTCCAGTTTCGTGGACAAACTTGTATATCAGAGCCAGGAATTCTTATCTGATAGCGCCTATTACATCATTCTGACTGATTTTTTGGTTGACATGCTGAGAAAAGAATAGGTTAACTCCTCTCGAGTACAATATCGACAGCGGTAACTGAATTATTATTTTTTTGTGCAAATATATGAAATAAATGTTGTTACAACGCATGTGCACGAGACCTGTTTCACCTATTTCTCACATATTTGTGAAATATTCGACGAAAATCGATCGAAATGAAACGCGATACGGAAGATGTGTATATTCGACGAATTCTGTGAAATTGACTGATGTTATAATAAAGTGATACATTACGAAGATAAAGATTACAAAGAGGACTACACACGCGATAAAATTGTTTAGGTAACAAAGTGCAAAAGACGTACAATATCTATGGACGAAGTTTCGTGATTTTCATTAGAAATAACGCGCAAAAGATATGTGCACGACAAGAAATTTTTATTATGTCCCGTATATTTTTTAACACAATCTCAAACCGGATCATCAACGTGCAATGGATTGATCGCTTGATTTTCCGACGCTCCCATATCTCACATTTTCAAATCACCGCGTTTCAATAATTTATTGCGTATCTTACTTACTACTTATCCTAATTAATATTTATGTAACGCTTAAGCTGATTAACAAGACTTTGATTAGTACTTTGTATTTACTACTACAGAATTCGAAATTTCAAGGCGAGTCAAACATCGTTTCATGAATATTCTTTCTCTCGTTAACGAGCAATAAATACTAAATGTACGAGTATAAAGCATCGGGTCTCATTTACAGTAATTTAAATAATTAGAGATATGTGGAAGCATATTGCGAATAGATTGGAAATCGTCTGGAAACGATCTTGCAGTGATTGAAAATATTGGGAACATCTCGTAAGTTTTTCGGAAGAAAAAGATCATCGATATTATTTCATAGGTATAGAAAACACCTTAGAAGAGTTTATTTCCCCCTAAATGTAAGCGGAAACCGTGCTCTTCCCGAAAATTCGTTTTGCGAGAGCTTAGACGCGTTTCTGTGACAGTCCAGGTAAGATATCGAACAAGGCTAAACAAAACAAAAGAGAAACAGAGAAAGGAAGGGTAAGAAGATAATCAGAAAAGAAATCGAAAACTTGGGAAGAGGTAAATGAACTTTAAGGTGCTCGTTATACGGATCGCGCGGAGGTACTTCAAGATTCCCGGGCAAATCAAACGCTTCGGCTCATTTAAACACTTTATACAGCAATGGTATGGGAAGTTGTTGTCGTATTACAACACGATCTGTTCGTTCGACAACGTGTATCGCGGCTGTTCGTTATGCAACTAGTGAAACCATCGGTTGCTCGTCGCATCGCGTCGATCGCGAATGCACGAAGAACGCTCAAGATAATCAATCAAGCCTGCTATTATTGCCCATTCGTCGTTTCTTCGATCGTTCTGCAAAATTGAAATGTAAATCCATGTTATACCGTTTGGACGCAGCTGGTCGTAGGATTTGGATTACAGGTAACACGCGAAGGATTTAAGTAGCTGAGGAAATTATCGATGAGCTTTCGATTGGGGCAGGTATCGAGGAGCTTATTGCTCTTCAATCCTCGACGTTTTATATTCGACTTTCTTATATTTATTCCTATTTCGTTGTTTTTCTTCCTTTCCTTTTCTTTTTCGAATAGGTGATTAAAAGTTCTGTTAAGCCGATGTTAAACTATATAGTATTGCCACGGAAGGGATCGGTATCGAACATGAAAGATTCAAAAGATTTCATGTACGAGATTTCTCCGAAAGTATGGATAAACTAGTGCTAAAAACGCGTCAACGTCAACGTCAACGTCAACGCGATGAGCACCGCCGTCAATAAGCGATAAATAGCTGTATAAAAAAGAAGAAAAATAGCACAAACGAGAAGGAAGGGGAGAAGGTGTCACGCGGCGAGTTTACTTTTCTTCTCTCAAGCAAGGATCTACGGCCCGTTGCAACTTTCTCGAATTAACTGCCAGCGATCTTGGCTGTCTCGATTGCAAGTTGGTCGCAGCGACAGTAGCGGCGGCAGTTAGACAACCTATTGCGGTTACGCAACTAGTGAAACTACCCAGCGGCGAACGTTCACGAAAAATAAATCTTCTTAGACCGATTTACGTTTTCCATATCTAGCCCCGAACACGGAGACGTTGGAAATAATTATTAAAGCGAAACGAGAAAATTATAGAACTTTGCAGAGCCGTGTCGCTTTGGGCACTTCTAGTCTCTTTCTGTTGAAAAGATTGCAATTCGTTTCTTATTTAATCTTCACATTGGTTCTGCGGGATGAGTTGTTTGTGAATTAATTGAGTGATAAGAAGAAGTGGAAAAAATCCTAACGATTTTATTTTTAAACCGTTTTTTATTTTCAAAGCGTGATTGTATTCTTAGAAGCGATGCCACGATATAAGATGATTTTTTAAATTTTGTTAAGCGTCCGAGCTTCAGCGGAGTACGATATTCCTAGAAGAGCAAGAAAAGAAGTGTCTTTATGATTCAGGGGCGTCTCGCGGTCGTAAGTCGGTCGCAGGCAGCAACGAGCAGCACAATCTATTAGGATTACGCAACTAGTGAAACTATCCCGGCAGCAGTGTAGTGTCGGTCAGTCCGTTCCATCGCGGTGTCGTTCTATCGGTTCCGCCGATTTTTTCTCTTTCTCCTTTCTCTCTCTCTCTCTCTCACCCTTTTCTCTCTCTCTCTCTTTCCCTCCCTCCCATTCTCCCTCTCTTTTCTTTCTTTCTCGAACGTAAGTTTATTGCCAAAGTTTTCGGACACAACGACCGCGGGTAACCCTGGACACGGGGAATAGGCCATCGCGCACTCGCGTTGCGAGCCTTTCGCCGTGCATACACGAAACGCTGTAATCTGGATCCGAGGGTTACCCTCTCGTCCCCCTTTCTTCAACTTTTATGTGTCCTTCCCCTCCCTTTCCACTGCACCGCTAGCTTGTGCTCTCGGTTCGGTTAGCACCTCGTCTTTTCTTCTTGGTTTTCTCGCGGGAAGGCTTGATTTATCGCCCCCCTCGCTTCGTATAAAGACACGCCAAGAATCGATTGCGTAACCCGGCGTGCCGATATCCGAAAGATCGCAGCTCGTATGAACGGTACGGTGAAGTACGTTGAAGTACGGTGAAGTATGACGAACGCTATGCCGAACGGTATGGTGGTACTTGTAGCATTTTTAATATGCGATACTTTAGAATTACTTTCTGTCTTCACAATTCACGAAGAACGGCGCCATAAAAAATAACGCAGTTTTCTGTCTTTGTTCATTCATTGTTATATATAGGTACGCAATATGTACAATAATATAGGTATTATTATATATGTATGTGATAGTGTTATTATCGCATACATATGTACATATGTCGTTACGTAGTTGATAGAAATAGTTGTCGTTCGTTCTGGCCTTGTCTACCCCGTCTATCTAATATCGCATCACCTTCGAAGTCGTCATTTATTCGAAAGTAGGTGGGAAAGTAAGCGAGAATGTGATCGCGGTGAAGCACGATAGCAGGCAGAGAGAAAGAGCGCGGGCAGAGCGTTAAATAATCGGTTTAATTGGGTTATGCACGAGGAAGTGACCTATAGGAGAGGTTGAACCTCGCGGCTCGAGACCTTCTGTTGCCTTGCCTACGTCCGCCGCCACCGCGTGCGTCAGCTACTCTTCTCTCGATTCTCGACTGCCGGCCATAACATCGGTTTTCTGGCTACTGAATAACGCCGCCCTCCTCTTCGCGTTTTTGCCTCTTCCGTTCGATCGCTCCATCTACCCTAATGACGCAGACGGAAATTTATTTGATCCATACAGTGGTTCTCAATTGTCGCCATTTCGTATGCGCAGTTTCGTTAGATTTCCGAAACGTGCGAACGTACGCCTTCTTGCTTTACTTTATATCAATTGAATCCAAATTATTGAAGAGTTTGTATAATCTGCATTGTTTAGTACGTAGATTTTTCTATCGAATTTGGAGCAATTTTCTAGAATCGTCGTGGGTCATTCTCGATCTCGTTACTCGTCACATCAGGAAACAGAAGATGTTTATTACAATCAAAGTTAATTCCCGCATAGTGCGATCGTTTCGTACAGATAATACGAGCGGTGCGGGTTTTCTAGCAGCGGGCTTTCGCCTTTATTTTCCACCCTCTTTTCCTCTCGAAACCACTAGTTGTATGCTTCTATTACTATGGTTTGCGGTCGTCGGAACAGTATTAAATAAGCGGCTAATTGGGTTACGCAGTAGGAAGTGAAATGACACGATCGTTCCAACGAAACGTAAGGCGCGTTCTCAGCCGACAACGATAGCCCGTTTTCTTGGTTGTCCCGCAAGCGAATCGTGAAATTAGAGGAAGCGAAGGAAACCAGGCCGATACACGGCTGCATAATTTCCGATGTGTTTTCACCCTCGGTTTCGTTCGCTTCCGAGCAGATAGGCAACGCGCTCTCTCGTCACCTCCACTCCTACGGGTTACGCCTACTCTATTCCGTTTGAATCATCGCATCGTGCCACCGCACCGTACGAAATATGGCACAAAGAGCTCGAGGCGCGCTACCAAAATAGGACTACGATATTACCGTGCATTACCTTTCCTTCTCGATTACCGTCTTGTGTAACCTTTTGTGCCATGACATTACAAAAGAAACGTGATTATTTTGCTTTTAACGTCTCTTTTGCGATTACTGAAATCAATCGAATTGTAAGTTAATTTGCGCTAAGATGGTTGCAAGAATATGGCGATCAAAGACCGATAATCGATTAATTTGCGGGCATGCTGACAACTGTGTATAAATTTTTCTGATCGAGGATAATTTATATTTCGACTTCAGTATTAAAAAACATACATGCTGCTAATATGACGCATGTAGACCTCTCGTCGTAAATGTTTTTTTCACGCTTATGTGTATATACGTACAAATTATGTAACACGTGCATAATTACGTATAAAATATAAATCGCGTCATTCACAAGGTGGTTCATCTGAAAAATCAGCACGGAAGATAGGAAATTAAATTTCTTGAGCTTCTACCTGAACATGATGTTTCTCGATTTCCTAATTTTTACCCTAATCGGTCATTGCTCTGTTCCAGTTTGAAACCACAAAATTTCACTTGTATGAATATACCAAACTTGACGCGGTAACAGCCTACGATCGTCCTTGAACAGAGTACGGGTTCAAACTGCGCAATCGAAAAACCCCGACACCGATCGATTCGTCTTTATGTAACTGGCGGTTCTCCGTTTCCTAGTTCGATCGTGGAATCGCGACTGGTCTATGCATTCAGGAAGTGAGTCTGCCGTTTAAGTGAAAGTCGTTAGTTCGTGGCGTGAACGACAGTGAAGGCGATGGAGAAGGGCAGACGCGTGTACACTCGAGTCGAATTGTACATACTACGAATCGATCGACTGATTCTCAAAAGAAAAAGAAGAAAAAATTCGTACAATTTTGCCTTAATTCTCTGCAATGTGATTTCTTTACTCGTGTCAAGAAAATGTTACAAACGCCTACAGTTTTTCATTCTACTGGAGAAACAAACGAATCCTATACATTTATCACATTTGACAAAGTACACCGATTCCTCGATTTACACAGACTATGCGTTCCTGGTGACCTTTTTTCAAGCGGATAAGAATCGCCACGATAAACGCCATTTGTCACTTTTTTTATAAAAGTTCTTGAGAGAGTAGCCAATATAACATAAAAGTATATATTTTGCATATTTTCACTAAGATGGAATAACAAACGTTTAGAAAAAGCAAAATAAATTTAATTCGTGGACGTAATCGACTCATTATCCTCATTACTTGTGCGAACTTTTGATATGCTCGCTACAAGTCAATTAAAAAAGGTCAGAATGATGTAATTAGTACAGCCAAGTAAGAATGATTCATTGATATACAGCAGACCCTTGAGCAACGTGCAAATTTGGGACGCCGACCACATACCTATTAATATTAATACAAGTTCAAAATGCCCGTGATCTCTACTACAAATATGGTTCTTTTTAATGCTCGAGTCTCAAATGGGAGAGGTTAAAGACATAATGATCGATTTTCCGTCATGATTCATTTTTACGCGATTGGTGCTATAAGAAACGCACGAAACACGTACCGTTTTGTAATTCTTGCATCATCCGTTTCGACGGATACATAATTACGATACTAGTTGTTAATCAGTTAACGAGTAGTGTGAGCTACGGAAATCGATATTGCAACGTGGGCTGACAGCGTCTCGTTCGCCAAGTATCGCGTAAGGAGTTTTTGTTGGATCGCGGATGGATCGTTATTACAGTGATACTGTAGAATAGTCAACGGTTCGACTCTGATACGGTATTGTGTTCTACTATCAGTTACATATGTTACGCGCGACATCCAACGAAATATTCTTTATTTTGTTTATTTAATGACTTAATCATCAGGCATGATAAAGTGTGGAACAAGAAAAGTTCTGATGAATTAATGCAAACAACATTCTACTCTGAAAGAATTAAATTTAATTAAATTTAATTAAAATTGAAAAACACAAAATTAATAGTTTACGTGAGCATTACTTTTGCACCTTTCACTATTTGCGCTTTCTCCAAGTAATATAACAAAACCCGAAAATAAAAAGGTACTAATTTCAACTTTCAAGGCAAACGGACGAAGCAAATAATTTCGAATAACAATATGCGTATAAATTTCCTCCCCGTCGAACTATGATGAACGATATCGAGATCGATTCTCGCGAAAGCGGTGAGAACCACTGCAAAAGACTAGAAGAGAGAGCGATCGGTTGATGGTCTCCGCGGTGCGGCACTTTCGTGCGAACCTGCATACGCAGATATGCGGATCGGTTGTATAACATAACCGCATAAGAAACACGGATAATGGTGCGTATACGTGTATCGCATTATTTGCCCCGTTCAAGTCCAGCCGTTCGACTGGCCATTGTCAAGTTTAAGTGCCAAATTACTCGCGGCCGATTGCCAGTTCGATATCGAAATCGTGCTTTGTAGAATACGTGATTAGCCCAATATTTTAAAGTACTTCCGCGATCTAGCGTCGTCACAAAAGTATTAGCATGGTATGATATGGTAAGAAAAAAAAAAAAAGAAAGAAATTTATTTTTCCGATGGGAACATTTATAGAGCGGAAATCTGAAATTTTGAAAATATTAACAAGAATTTTGGTGACATTGTGTTATCTACTGTAAAAGATCGAGTACGTTGATTATTCATCGATTTAATCAATTCCTAGCAAGTATGATGAAAATATTACATAATTTGTTTCTTTTTTTAATTCTTAAGATTGAAATCACTCCCTGAAAAATAAGATACATGTATTTACACTTATTAGTATTAATTATTGATTGCGTAAACTCCTAAGTTGACTATAATATAATATAATCATGGATATTTGCAGAATCAAAAATCATGGACTATAGATTTAAAAGTATTTCTCAATAGAATTTTACATTTAAATAGCCTCTACATTGAAATACCTATATTAATTTACTGGCAATATAATATCCTTTCAATTTTTATCCTTGTTCCTGCATGTGTAAAAAGATGTTGATTCAGAAAATAAGGACGCGAGAATGGTAAGTTAATAGAGATAAAAGAAAAAAAAAAATAAACTAGAAAAAATGTTAAGTAAAGTGTTAATATTGTTCCTCAAAATTTATAGATCCGTTTCTCCGTTTGATCTTCTTCGTATTTGCGCTAACAATGCTTCATATCCGATTATTCTTTTAAATTTTAAATTGAATTTTCTTCACGAAGTAAATAACGAAAACGGTCGAAATCTCCTTTCGCAACGAGTTAAAATCGTCCGATTTACACGATGCATCTTACGCTATGCACGCTCGAAAATTGGAAACAATTACTTGGTTAATTTTCTCGATCACATCGATGCGTGCTTCGTAACCAACTCTTGGTGAAAGTAACAGGTTTTAATTCTAATTTTAGCATCTACTCTATCGCTACACGCTAACGAACAATCTCTTCCTTCATAATTTGCTACGATCGAGAAGTTAAAGTCCTGTACAGACGAATAATTCGGCGGGATAACAATGGCGATACCTGTTATAAGATTTTGCCTGGACGGCTTTGCTCTTTCGACGTTCTGGAGTAAGAGTAACTGAGTGCTGAGCTATTCGACTCGTTGTCAGCCCTCTTCTCAGAAAGTTCATCACCTTCCTCACTCCGTGGCCAGATTCTTGTGCGTATGTTTTAACAATTAATTGGAAAAATATTGGGCTTATCGACACCTGAAACTACAAACATTAGATCCGTGAGTCTAGAATTTGCTAAACCTATAGATTCGGTAACCTGATGGCTCTTGAAAAGCCTTGACACGTGCCGTTACCTCTACAAACACGAGACGCTAACATACTGTTCGATTTAACAGCTATATTCTTCTAATGATATAATGCATATATATATTATTATATTATTATTATATTATTATATATATATTATTATATTATTCTAATATATATATATATAAAAATATTAGAATTGTAAGATCTAATATCAACGATATGATCAAAATATCGTCAAAATGTTGCACTGGTAATATCGTGCTATTCAGCTTTATATTTCTAATCACGCGGTATATATTAACGCGCGACAGTACACGTTATATTATATATTGAGAATATGACACTGTGAAAACACTTGTCACATCTGTTGTCTACTCCGAACCTTAATCCTCACAGCCCTCGCCCATTTCCTACCTTTCTAGATAGTTATACTTCCATAGATGGTATTTCTCTCGACATTTAAGATGATCGTATTATTGGAAGCACAAATTTGTCGAATTACAGCGTTAAAAATTTAGAATGTCGACGTTACGTCAATCTTCGTGGATATGTTTTAATTCTTCTGCATATTAGTCAATTCAAGCGTAACAAACAAAAATTATCGTAAAAGCATTCATCATGGAACGATCGGTTCCGCAGAAGCAACCATTCGCCACTTGTTAAGCGAATTATTCCCTGAACAGATTTTTCATAATTCACAATTGAAGCGACAGCCAGCAGTCGAATCGACCATCCCAGTCGGCGCGGCGTTCCGTGGAATTGAAAATTTCGCACAACTGCCTCTATTTCGAGTCGTCTGGCGGTCGTTCGAGCTTTCCTTCTATACGACTCGAACTTCGAAACGTACTTATATATGGCCTCGGATGGTTCAGCCTACAGATGGACGAGGCGAAAGCGAAACTCGACGCGGGCTTGACGGAAAGAGTGAAAAAGAGACAGATATCGCGAGAGAAGATGACCTAGGTATGGAAGTGTATATAGGTGCAACTCCGTGTGATGTAGAGTGTAGGTAGAGAGGATCGAGCAACCCGGGAAAGCAGGAGGTGAAGAACGGAGAGACTGCGAAGCACGGGAGGGTAGAGCGGGGAGCGAAGGGGTGGGGAGGGACAGAAGAAGCTCGTAGGGGTTTATAGATAGCAGCGCATGGCCTAGAAACGTGCCGCTCGGTGTTTTTGACCCTTCGCCTAGCTACCGCTTCTAGGCCATTGCAACACGACACTCATGCTCGTTAAGCCGCGTCCACAACGCGACCGCCGTACCGACCGGTATAGGGATGTCGCGAGCTTTGTAAGAATGTTCAAGTCGAACAGGGACGGTAGGTTGGTTGGTTTGTTCATTCGCAAGATTGATGGACGATATCGGAACGCGAAGTTGAAAATGTGGCGGTCGGACCCTTGTTCGTGACTCGTGGCCTACGACACGAAGCAGGAAAAGATGCGACGACCATATACGTGTACTTAACTGGTAGCGCGTAGATCGACTAAAGCTTAAATCTTTGGTAGTTTAATAGAGTTTGAAAGTCGTGTGCCGAATCATACGCTCAGATGGTTGGTTCCGATCGAATTATTTTTGCTACTTTTATTAGCACGTCAGATCTATCTGTCAGAGCTGTAATATCGCAGATAGATTTTTCATAATCTTGCAATCCTTTGAAGAATTAGTATGCTCCTTCGATTCCAAAACCTTCGCGAGATAACGAGCAATAGTAATAAATCGACGAAACGCTTCTATAATTCGTCGAATCACGAAAAATTCCAACAATAACCGACGGCGAACGATTGTGGCGACCTATAGGCTATACCAGACAGTTCCACCTGTAGAGAATTGTTCTCTCCGCAACAAATTATTACAATGTATTCTTCGTCCTTTTTACGAGAGAATAAGGCGTACTCTGCTCCCGATAATTTCCTTTTTTGTTCAACGAACTGCAGAGAGTTTACTTTCACGTCAGCCGGTACATCACGAACGACCGAATAATCTTCGCTCTAAACGCTCATTGACACAAAAAAAAAAAAAAAAAGGAGTCCAACCGGACAGAGAAACAAAAAGGAGGAAAAGATAGGAGACGAAGAGAAGAGGGGAAGGGGGAAAAAAGACTATGAAGGAAAAAAGAGTGAATTCTTTTGCTGGTTTCTCGCTCGCTTTTAATGGACGTATTGCGAAATATTCAAGGATGTAGGGTCGTATATATTACATTGTTCGATGTTTCTCACCCTCCACCTAGACACCGTTTCTAGGCTGTTGCAACGTATCACGGATACCTGTTAAATGATATTCATATACCTATGTCGCAATGCTCTCGCTTAGTGTCGCACGCAAATTTTCAGTCGACTATAATTTTGTCTACCGAAGTATGGAAAGAACTAAAAAATAGAATTGGAGAGGAGGAAAAAATGTAAAAAGGTTCTCTGGTTCGTTCGAATAAATCCGCGGAGCCAACGAGGAAACAAGGATATCTCTGTTTCGAATCCACTGCGCGGTCGGGAGCAGCTTGCACGCGCTTGAAAATCGACATCGAGCGGAAAATCGAGCTATACTCGATGTCCTCTTCGCATTTTCTGGCTCATTGAATTGCGTTGCGATTGAAATTTACCAGATTCTTTAACGAAATTGAAGAAACTTTTCGCGTGGCTTTAAGCACAAAGAGGCAGCGCGTGTCGTACAATACGATTACAATTGTTTGAACGAATGTTGATATTCTTATTCGAGAGTGGATCTTCGTACCGAAGTACGAAGAGAATTAATTTTCGATATTTATCGCAACATTAAACTTAAATTTATCATTACTGGTATCGTCCTACGTGTCAACGCTGTCCCGGATACTCCAGTTTGAAAACAAGTTCCAAATTATATCGTGTTTGAAATCTCGAAATCATAGTAAAAGCTTATTAAGCTTTTAGCGATAAAATGAAATTAGACAAAGATAACTGACACTGAATTCAGTAAAAAAAAAATGCTGTACAAGCCACTTTTATTATAATCGCAGCAATCGTAAAAACCGATATATTTCATAATTTTATTCGTACACGCGAGCAAACTCCGACAGCTCCGCATCAAGTTCGTAGTTCGCTCTTAAAAACGAACTTTAACTACACGTAGATATATACATGGATAAATATGTGTATATGTGCCTTGATCACGATCGCAAAACAAATTTCGCCTAACTGGCGATTACTTTTGTTTGAAGCTGTAAAAAACACGAGAGTCGTGTATCGAAATCGCCACGAGATGAAATATTCAAACGAACCGAATAGTAGCCGCGCTTCCGTATTATTGCGTGAAAAATAATAATACGTCAAATCCATTGGCGTGTGGCGATGGCAATATGTCAGGAACGCATCGGTGTTGTCTCAGATTGCTTTCGATTAGCCGTGTCCACACGGACAGATCCCACCCTGAAAAAGTGACGCGCTAGTGTGCGACCGACCTCTTTATCGATCGTAGTTTCGACCTCGCGCGCGGTTATCGCTTCCGGGTCGTTGCTTCGTGACGGGTCATTTTAAGCGCGATTCACAACGTTTCCGCTACCACCATGCCCGGGAATCTTCGTTTTTATCGTATTTCACAGATTCACACGCGAATTGTTTATAAATTGAACCTCTTGACAGATTTATAGAAATATACAGGGACGCATTCAACACATGTTTCGGGAATCATCATACGATTACGCAAAGCATAAACCTGAACTTTTGGGAGAATCGAGTGACCCATACGGTCTGCTTTGTAGAAGTTCCGTCCGCTTCCGCTTGTACTCGTATTAAGACGAATACTCTATCTTGAATGGTTTATATGTTATAATTATAATATATTTTTATTTCGTAGAAAGATATACGAACAAATTTGTTTCATTCCAGAAGCGAAATATGTCCGCGTATTATATATTGCGTGAAATGCTCGATCATTTTGATGCACCCTGTATATCCTGTTGTTGGAAGCGAAGGCAGGTACGCAACCGGGGACCGTGCGTGCCGCTTGTACGCGTGTATGTGTGACGTAAGAAACTTTCGCTCACCTCTACCGGCTACCAGCCGTCGTACTACCTTGCACTTGCATTCGCCGCTATGCAACGCACGAATAAGAGTGCACGCCGAGATATGCACCGTGCAATCGAGTCCATGACTCGGTAATTCACGCGAACAAGTCAGGGCCAGCGCTTGTTAACGACGCCGATTGATAATGACACGGAACCATCTTCCATCACCGTGATTTTAGGCTGTCAACGGGCTATGAAGCCGCTTAGAAGTTGAAACGTTTAAAGACGAGCCTAGGTTTCGTCGTAACTGAGACAAGCCGAGTCACCGGTTGTGGTACAAAGAGTCCCCATTGCATAAAGCAACGCCCGAAGCATCGAACTTTGCCAAATCTGCAGATCTCCTTGAAAAATAATTTCTCAGAGAATTTGGTAGAACCGATATGATGAAATCAAACCACTCGTGGTTTTATGAAAGGCAGGAAGAGTGCAAAAGAATTAGATTTTTCCTACTTTTTAATTACAGACGAGAATTTCATATTCTCGAGCGGCACGTGGTAAAACATGAAACACACGTGCTCCATATATGCGCAAAGCGAATTATTTCTTCGACGGCGTTTAATGACGACCCCGTATGCGCGTCACGTGTTTCAGCATGTATGTAGGTACGCACGGTCGTGCGACGAGAATGGCGATCTGTGAAGCGCAGCGAAAGTGAGGGTAGCCAGACTTGCTACCGGTGCACGTCACGACCGTTCGCGCTCGCGCGGCTAGAAATCGCGAATTTCCTGCTCTTATCGACCGATTTGCTCGCCTTCGCCCGACTTTGACAACTTCTCCATTTGTTTGCAGGTTACGTCTTGTTTATTCACTATTTTATTTCGTCTACACATAAGCTGTGCTCGTTATCACATTTTTCTATCAAGTTGCTTGTATTTGTAATACTAAGTAGTTACATACGAAATGTCCAATCTCGTAAACGTCTGAAAACCTTTAAATTATCTATCATATTAGACGTCGGTCTAAAACTTGCAATTCGTCGAATACGACATGATCGATTATATTTCGTTAATTGGAAAATTATTGTATTTCCTACGAAATACGGGTAATTGAGTTAAAAATTAAGTTTGAATAACATACTTTTCGTATGACAATGAGAATATTTGCAAAAATTAGTCTTTATATTTATATCCGACATGCACTCTATACGAAACATTTGTTATTTGTCAAAGGAGGATGTCAATCGAAGCGAAAGTGACTGCAAAGATCGCCATGCGTCACGGTGCATCGCTTTGCTCGCCTAGCTACGGACTTACATCGCTAGTTTCCTCTTCCTGCCTTCGAACTGTTTGCAAGTCGAATAAGTATATGTACGAATACGCGACTCCACGGACATTTCTGTGAAACGTTCCTCGAATAAATGGAATTCCAATTTAGCCACTGAAATTTCCTGCTTCGAACAGCAAACCTTGAAACATAATAAACATATTTTACTTCAAGCACTGACGTAACCATCGTGAACCCTAGCATTTATTGCTGATTTTATTTTTCTTTGATTTCAATGTAGAATTGTTTTTCGATCGCAGCAAAAGGAAAATCAAATTCCACCGTCTTCAATGAGTACATTATAGAGTAATTGGAAAATAAGGATTTATATTCATCTCGGAAGACAATTAGTTCACATATGTTCAGACAAATTCATATTTTTGGAGGCATAGCTAAAAAAATGAAATTTATATAGAGATTTGTTTCACCCTCTGAATATAACGACGTGACATTGGTAATGCGTATCGTAACTATTGATTTCCTTTGCTGAAGTGAAAAGATCGCGACGATAGTTATATTATTCGCAATGATACAGTTAGTCAGATAGAAATCTTAACGAATCTTTTCACAATCAATAATTACGACTAGATGATTTATTATTGCAATAGTAAGCGTTCGTTTAATATCGCACGCATATACTCTAACTTGATCTCTAAGTCGATTAATGTACTTTCCCTCGCTATTCGCAACGATTCCAAGTTTCTACAAAAATAAAATTTCCATTTTCACAGGAATCTCGGCCTAAATCGATAAGAGAAATCGTGACGATTTCTCCTTCGGTCCCAATCTATTCGATCCCTTGTACGAAATCAGAAAGAAGCGTCCTTCGAGGCGTCTAGTGTGGCTCGCGTGGTCACATAAAAAGAAATCCCACTCGATTGTCGTAAATGGCGCGAATGTGGCCGATCGTGACATCTTAATCGATGCCACAGCAAAACTGCTTCGCACAGGAACAAATGAAGCTATTAGCGTCGCCGATTCGTTTCTTCTTTTTCCCTTTCTTCTCTATTCATCTTGTTTCCTCGTTATCGCTTTGCGTCGCGTCTTTTACGCTAATGGGCTGCCTAACGTATACATCGCATGGTTGCGCGAACGCAAAATATGTCGGTCGCAACTTTCTCTTCGTGCAGCGGTTCTCAGACACACTTCCTGCTTTTGGCGGACCGACTATCGTGCATTCACGTCTGGATAGAAGGCGACAACGCGGAACAGAGAGGTGCCTTTGGGAAACTTTTCTCGCGTCGCGGCACGTTTCGACCCATTGCGTAAGTTCGATGCTGTTACGATGCCGCGTTAAAATCTTTCGATTGAATTTTCAGCTTTCCTTGTCTTTACTCTTTTCTCTTCTTTTCTTCTTCTTATATCTTTCTATATTCTTTTTCGCTAGATTCGTCTTTGTTGTTTTGACAAAGTGGGACTTCATCGTCAAATAATTCGTACACTCTTGGAGGACAACTAATTTACTTCTATAAGTTTATTTATTACCGAAGCGATAAACCATTTACCGAAATAAATAATTCGAGGTGAATATTAAAAATTAAAAAGAAAATTTGCGATATTGCACATTTCTCTCACTTTTCAATTTATAGAGTTGAGCAATGGAAAAGTGTGACTGCCGAGTTGCTCGTATGCAAAAGTATATGATCTACTGATCCAAACAAAGAGGTAATTATCCTCGATCCAATCTCGAAAGCTGCTGTATAGATGTTATTTGTTCTCCTGTTAACGTCATTCCATCTTTTCGGAACGCTATAAAGCAGCCATTTCTATGATATGAAAAAGAGCAGAAAACAATAAGGAAAAAGAAGAAAAAAAGAAAGGAACACGAAGAAAGAACAGCTGTTTGCCGTTCGCAAGAAAAACGTCACTATTTTCGGCGACGCCTACGAAATCGCAGCAAGACACGGTGTTCGCTCAAAGCTAACTCTCTCCTCGATACTAGGAACGGCTTTTCCAATCCCGGCCGTGCGCACAGAGAAGCGAGTCTTGCGCCCGCTCGGTTTACGTAATGGTAGAAACATCATCGTTAGTCGCAAGACAGTATAACGTCGAGTGCGTTAACCCCGTGAAGCCGAACACAGCTTTCTCCGCCTGGCGAGTGTTCCTCCGTTCCTCCCTCCTTCAACTGCCTTCGTCGTTCAACACTTTCCCCTTTCCTCCCGGCTGCGCTCGATTAAATTCACCTTCCCCCTAACCCCTTCCTCTAACCTTCTTCCTACCAACGTATTCATTGTCTCTGCTTGTTTCTGCTATTTCTTTTACATTTTTCGTCCTCTTCCAGTCATTTTTCCGTCCGCGGATATCCATTCGCACCTTTTGTACATTTGTATGTTCGTGAAACGTGTATCCAGATTCTTGGCTCCTTACTGAAAGTACTTACAACGCAACACAAGAGAAAGGGATACTCATCGAATATATGCGGGGACGCCTGGTAATTTATTAGGGCGAACTGGAAATGTTGCACCGAATCAGTTGCTTCAGGTTGAATTTTAAGCTTGATGATGTGTATGTAAGTTTGTGACGCGTTGTGACGTTTATTTCGTAGTAGTGGCAATTTTATAAGGGGAATTGTTTAGTTGTGTGTATTATGTTGTAGTAAATCGATGTGATTATAAGAACATTTAGATAAGAGATTTTATTTCCATATAAAAAGGTCATAAATCAAAAATGTCTAGTTCTTAGAGAAAAGTCTTAGGTGCACATTTGTTATTCTTCACACAATTTGTATGTTTTAATAATATTTTAACGCAACATTCTTGCGTTATTTAAATAATAATGGGCGATTTACCGATAATCCCTTCGGTAGTGTGCTCTTGACGGTCTATACGTCTATCGAGCCCGAATTTCCACGGTCGGCTGCGCAACTCAGGAAAGCAGTTGTGTGTGGGCCCGACGCTCTTGCGGTGCGTGTGCTTCACGGAAGAGGAAGAGAACGAGGAAGAGAAACGGGGATGTGGAGGGCCGCGGTAGGGAAGGGTGGGGGAAGGACGCCCTTGCCCTTGGCATTGCCGCTCGATACGAATAGTCAGGGCTGTCCAAAACGGTGCCGCAGCGATTTAACGGTGCGCTCGGACCGCCGCCGGAAACCGAGCAGAAAGGGGAACATCAATTTCCGTTTCTGTAGCAGGCCGCACGATCGTAGTTTCCGCTGCTCACGGGGCCATGTCATATTTTTCTCGCCAAATTTCCAAAGGGGGAGAAGGCTACGGTCATTGATCATTTTTCAGGTTCGTTCAAGGTTCCTCGTATGTGCAAGCGTGTGCTTTAGCTGTACACGCACCTTTGGACCTCGATGAATTGCAAAATATACAATAAGAAGCGAAAGCATGAACTTTATGGTGTTAAGATTAACGATTTCTATGCACGTACGTTAGCCTGCGAAAGGTAGTAAAATTCATTTGATTTGATCATGACTGATTTGATCTGTCGAATAAAATATTTTTAGAATTATTTTTGGTACATATAAATATTTTCGAACAGACGTATTGCAAAACTGACCAAACCGACAAACGATAGCTGCCGTATGATAAATCAGTATACATGTTGGTATCCAATATACGAACATAAATGTATATAATATGTGTATAAACATACATATTTTTCTGTATTTCTGCAAGTGTGGAAAATTTGCTGCTGCAAATTCAAACATCTTTGTGCGAAGTTTGGAAGGAATGTGTCATACACGCATGCCCTCGCCCTTGCCCTTGGTCGATACTCATCCCCTTGTAGGCTGTCTTTTTCCGAAGTGAACGCAACCCTCTGGCAACGTTGGCTGATCTTCTTTGGCGACCACGTGGCGGCCACGTGGGCCATGCGCGCATTCTGCGCAGGTGCCGACCCAGGAAAACTCTCCGTGGGGGCGAATACACCCTTCCGCCGGTTGAGGTGAACGCACTCGACGAAAGTAGGCTAGGCGTGGCCTAATTGCGAATTTCCGATACTTAATGAGAATCATTCGAATGATTTTCACGCAATCAACGTAACTATCTATGTAACTTATCAGATATTAAATTCATTCATTTCAAATTATTATGTGAACCATATATATATATATATATATATATATATATATATATATATCGATATTTATCGAGTATCATATTATATTTTTATGTAATATAGTATTTTAAATGGCTTTTACAGGGATTTGATACATTTGTATTTCCAGAGCTGAAGCCTCTACTCGATGATATTATAGTAAGATGAAATTAGAAACGATTAATTTTCGTACAATTTACGTAACAATTGTAGATATAATCGGTCACCAAGCATAAGATAACAGTCCAGAATAGATAGGATAAGCTGTATTTAAATAAAAAGTACAATATAAATTGCAGAATAGAATGACTTAAAACCACGTCGACCACGACGGCCTTGGCAACGGCGAAAAGTTATCCCCTTCGAAGATCAATGACCTTGATCGGTTCTCCCGCCGGGATCGAAGCCCTCCTTCGTCCGTAAACTATGAATCAGGATGCTCTTTAGGGTCGATTCGTTGACATCTGGCTTTACTAAAAACCGCACGTCGATTAATCAATACAGGAATTATCAAGCCCGCTGCAATATATTCTTTACGATGCAGAGTTTATATAGATCGGCATTCAAAACGAATTGGAATCTGTGAAGATCCTATTTACAAGTTCCACAAGTTTCATAAGATTCTCGAAATTGGAGTAAAGTGGCAAAATACGTAAGAAGATCGTTTTTTAAACGTACACTATGGGTGCGAAGCCGGTTGTGAACTTGTTTCGAACTTGAGGTAACTTGTGCTTCTATTATTCCGTCGCTTCTTCGTATCTTGCCAAAGGTACTAATAGAGGTATAGTGAAACGTTTCAAGTTCTCTATGCGTTTAAGCTTTCCCAGCTAGTAGTAGAGGTCTCGGTTTAACTTACACCAAACACAACGAAACGCACAGGAAATGCTTCGGTTATACCGACACAACGTTTAAAGTCGCACTTACTTTGTGCACGTCACGTACTATAAAATGAAAAAAATGCAAAAATTGTTCTGGAAATCGTGACTAAACGAGGCTAGCATTTACTTATTTCAGAGCGTTGTGCTCTGTTAAATTATTTGGATAAAATTTCAATGAAATTTTGAAAAAGGAAAACGTTTCACGATTTCGTCTCTGTTAACCCTTAATTTCACGACTAAAGGAATTCCAATAAAAAATCTTTCGATTTAATATAGCGAGAACGAATACGATAATCTGGTAATCTTCTGGATTGATTTATGTAAATATTTGAATACTCGTCCACTTCGGACATATTATGTCGAAATGGAAGTAACGGAAAACTCTACGTAACTATATGGCGCGATGTCAAATCCTAAGCAAACAAATCTTGCAATTCGAGCAAACAAATTCGATGAAAATCATTCCTTGGCCGATATTATTTTGTGATATGCACGCACTTAGCAAAGATGCGTGCGTACACGTGCGCGTTTCTTTGCCTGTCGTAACGTTTTCCGACGGTTCTTCGATGACCTTAACCTTTTTGGAGGGCGAGGTTGCTATACAGACCGAAACAAAACAACATAATTGTCATATTGCAAGAAGAGATCGATCGAGAAGTGTTTCATGAGATCATTTTCTTCTTTTGTTTCAGGTAAGCCTGTATCATACTTTTGGATTTGAATCTTAATTCTACATACATATAATTTTTCATCCGGCCAATTTGTCATTTGATCGTAAGTACGAGAAATCGTTGAAATTCACTATCATTTATATCGAATATCTTGCGAACAAGCATATGGTAAATAGGTAAATTAATAAAGAATGGAGATGGTCGATTTGGCTTCTGTCTAAGAGGTTCGTATGAATATTTAACTTCTAAGTCACATAACGTTACAACGGGTTAAAGAAACTAGGAGCACTTGCCTTTTGTATATAATCTTTCAACAAACAAAATTCTCCGTGGCTCGAGAAACGAAGTTGAAGAGAAACATTTGCATTCCAAAGCAATCTCTCGACCAGTACTCGATCCAAATCCGCGAAGAATATCATCTCAACGAAAAATAACGGAGATGATCCGACTAGTTGGATCTTTTTCATAACTTGCTTTATCTCGCTTCGCCCTTCTTAATGCCTGACGTGTACCCGTGGGGTCAAGTACAGACTGTAGAAGTTCTTAGATCGGGCGCGCATCGGAAGCAGAAAAGAGGAGCGGAAGGCAGGGACACGAACGGGAGAAGAACGGAGAATCGGAATCGAGTGTGTACGAAGGGTGAACGACCGAAAGGCAGGGGCACTAGGCTGCTACCCTCTGCGACGAGAGAGAAAGGTATATAGGGGTTACACGTCGTTCAGAAAGAGGTGACTATATCGGGAACCGTGGGCGAGAGAGGAAGAGCGAACGTGGGAAGCTTTCGATAGAGAGAACACATCGGTCGACCTCCTCTCCTACCCCGTTCACCGCTCTTTCTCTGTTTCTCTTTCGCTTGCTCTCCTTTACCGTGCCCACCGAAGAGGATCAATACGAACCACGTGGTGTAACAGCAACGCCACAGAGAACGACCAACCTAACCCTCGTGCATGCAACAACCTAAAACCAAAACCGACCAATACCACGGGGACCAGAACACCGTTTGACCCTGGGCTGACATTTTTCCTGGCAACGTTTCTTGACTTTTTCTCGAGGCCCTCGGGAGCCTACGCGTTCTTGTCAAGGCAAGACGATAGTCGATGTCGACTCTCGAACGTACAATCCCTCGTAGATTTGATCGTTACGTAATCATCCTTGTTTTTGTCGCACTTATAAGTTGCTCTTATAACGATTGGAGTAAATCTGAAGGAACTTTGTTTGTTTTATTCGTTAAGATATCGCGGGAATACCTAGATTTATTGCAAGATATCGCGAAAGCTCTAGTTAACTAGAGAGTAATGATTTCATGCTCCCTTTTTTCCTCTTACTGATTATTACATATTTTTCCAAATTCGAACCATCCTACGTATACATCCCTATTATACACGCGCATCTACCTGTTCACCTTTCTTAAACGTAAGTGATCGAGATTACGCTTCAAATTAGGCAATTTAATCGAAATTGAACAGACATCGTTTGGCGATATACCTACCCGAAGCAACTCTACGCTACATACCATAGACTTTAGACTTCCCTAGACTCTAGACTAGCCTTGGTAATTTACGACACTGCATTGTGTGCGTATTCCATAGCGGTGTTTCGATCGTCTCGTTGGATGTAACGAGAGCGCTGCATCGAGAAAGCATTTTCTAATAAAGCTTTTACGAGTCCGCGGCAGATCCTATTTTTGGTCAGCTATCGATCGCGTTACCCTATTCGTGCACTCGATTCACCCCGGGCTTAAACCCACGTCAGTTTACCGACCAGGGAACGGCCTTTATCTTTCTGGGACACGAAGTCATCGGTGCACAGAAGCACCGATCTGCATCGATGATCTTCTGACCTCGAACACCATAGTCACGGGACTAGCTCGTTGAATTTCGAGATCACTGATCGGCTTCAAGCTCTCTGTTTAATCGCGATTTTCGACTTTCCCAAGCGCCAACGTTTACGCCCGTGGCCCTCGTTGTCGCGTAGTCGTAATCGTCGCCGTCGTCGTCGTCGTCGTCGTTGTCGTCGTTGTCGTTGTCGTCGTCGCCGTCGCCGTCGCCGTCGCTGTCGCCGTCGTCTAAATAAAGAAGCTAACCTGTCTGTTTATAAATAAACTTCTAACCTGGAATAGCGTACGTAGATGACGAAATGTGTAAACGGAATGCGATATCGTAAAACAAACGGGAGGGGGTAACGACGATTCGTGCATGTTCGTGCGTATTCGACGAGTACACGGAAAAACGCGCGATAAAATAGCAACGACAAATAAAATGATAGATTGTCTACTGATTGATAAGATCATATCAACTAGCTGTCTCTTCTGTCGCTTCACGATCCTTCCAGGTGAAAACAGTTAAGAATTTAAAGGTGGTTGATGTTATTTTATTAATCGATTCAACGTAGAATTATAGGTATCGACCCAAAAACATTTTCGGACTATGCATCTTTTCCCCCCAAACGATCGTTATCTTTTTCTTTTTTTATTTCGACTATAGTTAGCATAGAAAATCACGATTAATTACTCGAATAACTATATCCAATTGATCAATACGTAAACGGACCCACTAATTGCCACGGCAATTGTGTAGTTAAACATCTAGAATCGCAAAGTAAAATACTAATTTCGCCAGAAGTTAATCGTATAAAATAACATGAAATTTATTTTATTTTAAAGAAATTTCTTATACGCTATTAAACATCTATCGTCCATTCGTCACGTGATATGTAGAAAAATTATAGGCAAATATCTGCGTCAATGATTTATCGTAGAAATGAAAGAGTTGATAAAGTTAATGATAAAGTTAGTAAAAAGAAAAATGTGTCTTCGGCAGACCGTTCCGTTCGTTGAAACACTTCGACTCTGACGAGTTATGCGCCAGCATCTCGCGTCTAACGGACATAGGCAGCGAGAAGAACACAAACACGAAGAAAGAGGGTGTAAAGCCTACCCTTGTAGATTGCTTTGAAGGAGGGTTGCTATTACGGATGGTTTCATACATTGCACACCCCTGACTTCGAGTCTAGGTCGGTCATTCACCCCGTCACCATCCCCAATATTACCCGGCAACCCCTACTGACAACTCCCCACCCACGATCCCCTGCCACCCTTTGCACACAACCGATACCCCTCTATCGCTGCTACGCTTCCACCTCCATACCAGCTCGGTGACGTCATTGAGATGGTCCCCACCGAACGGGGCGAACCCTCCCTCTGTGATACACCGAGGACATGGAGAATGGTAGTGCTGCTCGTTCAGAGGGGCTGGGGGAATGGTTCGACGAAGAGGGAACATCGACAGTGGCGTAGACCGAGGGGGTGCATCGAATTTAAAAATTCACTCATCGATAAGGGCAGAAGCGTACCAGCGATCTTGTATACAGATGTACGAATCGAAGGTTCGAGAAAAACATTTTTGTTGCGAGCTGATTATCAATTCGGATCTCGAGTGACAGGTTTCTTCGTGTAAGATTTCCCGTGTAAGATTAATTTTACACTTTCCTTTATATAAATTCACGTAAAACGCAGACTTAGAGTACATTATAAATAGTTTCTGTCGTTTAAATACCGTTGCGAATAGAGAAACGAGGATATTGAGAGAAGAGATGTTCACGTGGAATTATACGAAGTACGTTTCACAATTTTGAAGTTCGTTTATTGAAAAATTTGCGTAGCGACGTTTCCAAAAGCTATCTTGCATCTTATCGTACCGTTAGTCTTGAAAAGGTTAAATATTAACTTCCTGCATCTTTCGTTTGCTGCTTTCACAAAATTCTTAACATTCTCGACAAAATAGATCGATAAATCAAAGTCGGCGAGTTCTATCTCATTTAAGACGACACGATTTATACAGACTACTCGGCAGATTCATTAAACGAGACTTCACGGTACAATAATCCAGCAAATCGAGCAAACCGTGAAAGGATTCGAAAAGTCGTCGAATTTCACTAACCAGACGTACCTCTTAAAAATCGTAATCCTTGCTTTTCGACTTTCGATTCCTTAATTACCGCATAAATTTCAGTACCACCTGTTTCGCCGAGCGTAAACGTCAGCTTTCCGCCACTATTGCGCTGTCCTACGCTAGGTAGATACACTCACGGAAATAGCGTGCCTGCTCCAGGGTAAGGTATACAATTTTTGCCTCATTATCATTCGATTATGCTAATAAGCAAAGCCAACGGGACTCCTTTCAGCTCCAACAACGGCGGCTCCTTTCTCCCGATTTCTCGTAACTTTCCTGCTCTTGTCCTCCTCTTATCAATTTCACTCTCACGCGTTACATCGTCCCTTCCGAAACCGACTGGGAAACTTTGGTTTCCACCGCGAAAAAAGTAGTCGCAAAAGAATATATATATATATATATATATATATATAAAGTATATGTTCGGGAAATGCTAGACAACCGTGACGTAACAGACTCGTCGTCGCGCTGGTTCCTCGCGAGGGAAAAGGAATTACTGGAAATTTAGTTAGCTCACTCGCTTACGTAAGCACGCGTATGTTTGCGGAACGTACACCGGGGTAGGTAATTCCAATCAATAAGCAAACTTGAACGTAAAATAGCAGCCGAGGCCCAATCGGGTCGCGTGACTCTTCGTGAAATCGCGCATCATCGGAATGGCAATCGTAAATCGACGAATCTTACGACTCATTTTCGCGCAAAGGATTCGCTATCTTCAGCGTTTCTCTCTATTCAAATCGAGACTTTTCACACAGACACAGTCAAACATGCACGGTGAAACACGACGTAGTAACGATTAAAATCAAATCGATCGAATTTGATTTCGTCGAAGGTTTGATTTTAGAAGGAAAAACTTTTATTTTACATTTTCCATCCAACTTTGCTTATTTTATTCTAAAGCGAACGGAGTACGATTCGAACGTTCTCGACAAATTTTCAAATACAATTTTCTCGAGTACGATAAGCGTAATTGTCAAAGAATCGTTTAGTCGTTTAACTATTGACGACCGGTTGACTCATAAGCGGTGGGTAGATCGACTATTACCTACCACAAACGAAGGCGTATATCGTTGGTTAGCAACGGAGACGGGAAGAGAAAGTTAAAGGAGCATAGTGCACGAGATGTGCCTATGTACGCCGTATGATTGAAAAAGTACGTTCGGGTCGGCGGCGATCACATCGTGAGAAACTCTATCCAGATGCAGGAAAGTCTGTGATTCAGCCCAGGATAGAGCGCATAGTTAATCCGACACCAGTTCGCGAATTAATACCATCGACCGTTGACGATATTGTGTTGCGATTTCGAAAATCGATTGCCATCGCTTCCGCGACGGATCGTGTTCCAGTAATTCGCTGTTTGTTTCAAGTTTCTGCGTGAACCGATCGGTCCAGTGACCCGATTCGTTATTATCAAACTGTACTGTTCTCTTTGAAAGAAATTACAAGAGATTATATGTATGTAGAATTCTATTGAACACGATGTTGGAGCAAATTTTGGTTTCAAAGCAAGTTTATCTGGTCCGGCGACCATGCGATATTTTCATAAAAAATAGTTTAATAACTGATTGCAAAATAATAAATTGATGGTGAAATTGGAGAAATAATTTTTAAATATATCTGAAGAAGGTAATGTTTAACATGACGTATAATATTAATATGGTTTTTAAAAAAAACTTTTTATACTTTTCGCTGTGTTAGATTTTCTTCAAACAGCACCAGCCTTAGAAGTAAAAGCTAAATGGATCAGCAAAAATTGTATAAAAATCCAGGACGATACTTTGCGAATATGGTATTAGAGACATTGCATCGCGATAGCAAAAGTATGTCGATTCCAACGATAACACTCGAATTGATAAATCTGCTGTAATGAAAAACGAAAAGGCATTTATTTAAAGCAAAGATAACAGACATTCGTATGACAGCATGGCTTTCAAATCACGCATCTACGACTAGCATTCGTAAATTCTATCGTACCGAATGGAGAGCTTCCGGAACACGTGGTGAAAAGTGCTAGCTGAACGCGCGCGCACGCGCGCGCGCAATCTCAAACAAAACGAGACCTCGTTCGAAAATCGCTTCCAGGCTATTGCGATATAACTTCGGACTGATCTCGAGCGAAAAAGAGGAGCTGTGAATTCGCATCATCAAAACCTCGTTCGTAAAGCAGACAACGCCGATATTCCAAGTCGTTCGATATACCAAATCGGGCGAACCTCCAAGCCGGGAAATTAATTTTCGAATCGGTCGTTGAATGTACGAGGCTGTGGCTTTTCGACGGTACGACATATCGCTATGATGAGAACCGCTGCTCGGGCAAGGCTACACTGTAAGCGCAAAAGGTGAATGCATCCGCGCTTCCTACATTTACGCAATCGATTCCTCGAACTTCGGTTTGCACATTGGAATCGACACGTTCACCATCTTACGTACACGTGTGCACAAGTCCCGCGATATCGCGTGAACACTAACGTGAAAATAATCGTTTCTCATGGATTCTCGAAACGCATCCAGGTCTCATTCAGACGGTCACAGACAATAAGCGTGAATGAAGGAACGGTTTGATCCGAGTCGCGACTTGCTACCATTTGATGGTTAGTCCTTTCACGCTCGTATATCGCGTACAGGCAATATTGTATCACTATGATTGAGTTATCAATTAATTGAGCGACAAATATTTTTGTGTTTAGTAAAATTGGTCTCAAACTTTAGTACGTTATTGATTTCTAAACAATTGTTCGACTAAAGCTACTTCCTACCCAAATTTTCAATTACGATACAGCCTCTAGACAGAAGTTTCATTAATTGCAAAACAAATTTCATTCAAACAGAAGCACATGTGACAGTTACATTCTCTTCAAAGTTGTTGCCAGTTAGTCCGGGCATCCGGATTTTCTTGCTCGTTAACCCATTCTCCAAAGTCGACAGCCGTCGAATACGAGATCTAAAATCAAGTATTCGATAGGCTAGGCGAATGGTTCTCGCTTGCGGACGTCAAGTGACGCTACGTGGCGGAAAAACACCAACCGGAAAGTTTAATATTTGAATACCATGTTACTTCAGTCGTTTAGCTGCTCTATATACAATTCATCATAATTCAATTAATATAGATTCTTATTACACTAACGGTCGTGTGTTATGTTGAAACATATCGTTTACCATTTGACGGAAATACGAATTTGTAATGTAATAAACAATCAATGAAATATATATTTATAAAGATAAATGATAATGGTCAAGGTGGCAGTGACAACATTGTAAGATACATAGAGCTATAGAAAATTTTTGGAGCATATAAAAACGGTCATGTAATGTTTGCCAGTTTCGAATGAATTTCTCGTTAATTAGAAATTCGTTCAGATAATCCGAGTACCAAATCTGCGCTCGAACGCTCGAGTTTCTGGTGAAAGCTGCTGTTCACCAGCCCTTGACCTTCCTTCGGCCGAATTCCAGCCGATCGTATCGTCGAGGACTCGTTTCGTAACGAGATACAGTTTCGAGGTAGTCAGAGGCCCGGTGAAAGGCTTAAAAATATTTTCGTGCGACAAGCTTGAAAGCGACCGATGACAAGCGAAAACGAAAGGATTCTCCAGGAACACGACGCCCCTGATAGCGGCGCGTTCGCACGTGATCACACTGTTACAGCCGGTGCCGTTGTTTTCGCAAGACTTTCCCCATTGTTTAAAAAATAAAACGGCGACCGTCCCTTGAGGTCGTTCAACCGATTCGAACAAGCGCGTTTTATGCAGGTCGTTCAACTTTACCGCGCGTTTGCGACTGTTCGAAGTCATCGATTCGATAGGCCTACACGAATTTCGACGTGATCCGTCGATAGAAGTTACAGATGAGAAACGATGTGGCTGATAGTGATATGTATTGTGTTTAGAAATTACGAATTTTTAGCGTTGATAATTGCAACAATTCCAATATGACGAATATTATTTGACGATACGTTCGTCGAATATCGAGTGATTTTACACTCTGTCTGTGAAATCGGCCATATCGTATACAACCACCTGATGTTTGTTAAATTCCGCTAAGCTGCCACTTCTTTCGATTCCTCCTCCAAAATCACCGCATAGTATTCGCAATCCGTATGCGGCATACGCCAAGCAGAGGCGATATACCGCTAGCCCGCATTCGCATGTCGCAACACAGAGGCAAGTTGCGAATAAACAAAGTCGAAGGTCGATCTTTCGGCGTGGATTCAGTCAACTTTCTCCGGTACTCGTCGGTGTCCCTAAGTCTAGAGCGAATCGCATCGATTCCAACACGACAGGAATCGAAGAATCGTGGCCGACTCGAGTAGGAGGCGAACTTAACGATCTTGAGATGCGATCGCGCTGCTCGAGGCCCTCCTTTCACGAGACTCGAAGAAAAGCAGAAGCGGAGGGAAAGGTCAGACCAACGAGGAAGTGGCCGAGCAAAACGCGATAATAAACGAAGGAATACTTTCTACTTCGTTGAGAAGAGGTCTTCTGCAGCCTCCTAAATGGAACGTGACGCGATGCGGTGTTAAGCGTAGATTCGTGTTTCCAAGAAACTAATGCGGGCACGGCGCATTCGCGGTTCACACTTCTTGCGCCCGATGACCGAGCAAATGAAAGCGTGTCGAAATGCATTTCGCGCTACGGAAAATAAAATTCTCGATGTCAGAATCGCTTGTTCGTCAGTCGTCCTATTACTTTTTGTTCCGAAAGTTTCAAATCATCAAACTCCATGATATTTAGGAATGGAAAAAAAGATATATATATATATATATATCATATACATTAGAATATCTTTCATTAAATCGTTCATATCTTACAAAACAAGGCAACCTAACCATCTATTCAACGAAAGAACTCGTTCACCGAAGAGCACAAAGAAGCTTACCGCGTATTACAAATCTTCCTCAAACCCAACGCTACATCCCGGCCCTCTAGAGGCAAATTATCAGTGAAATCCATTTAAAGGAAGCGTCGCGCCGCGAATCTTCCTACCAGCAAGATTCTATTCCTATCCGACAGAAAAATTCTTTAGTCCGTCGCGTCTCTTAGTCTGCGCTTAACTAAGCGAGTTCGCGGGCTTTCTCAAAAGCTCTCGTATGTAGGACGCGTCGCGTCGGTAACCTCGGTATCGGGGCACACGATTTCGAGGAGGTCTATTTCTCTCTCCCATGCTGTTCCACTCCGCGACGATCTGCGTAATTACGTACTCTCCTAGGCTAGGTCTAAACGCGTCGATGCTAGGCTAAGCGAGCGTTTCTCCGCGCAATGTACAATGGCAACGGCATTCGACCCACGCTATTGCTGGCTGGCAGTGAAACCTCTGGTGCACCTTCGTCCGCACGCATCCACTTATTCCGCGAGCTGCGTCGCGCGTATGTTCGTCCCGCCTTGTCCGACCAGCCATTCGTAGAGAGGTAAGTACTGGCCGTTGGATAAGATCGGAACGTCTTCGAGTTTCCTTTATCCGGTCTTCGCCGTTTGTTCTCTCAAATTTATTTCTGAAACACGTACGCTACTGTCCATACCTGTTTGAACGCTTGTTTGTTTTTAACACCATGTAAATTAAATCACAGACAGAAGGATATACAACGATTTTCTTATTTAATTGTTATTATCGTAGTTATATGCAAGCTGTTTAAAAGATTTTTCGCCGTTTATACTAGTTACGAAGAATACTTATATAAATAAAAGAATGTTCCTTAATTGGTATCGTTTGATCGCAGATGACCCGTAACATAAAAAAGTTGAGTTATTTAATTATAGATCACTTCATTTGAATTTGAGTTCTGCACTTTACGCGATAAAAACTATTAATAGCATTTATGCAACAACGTATGCTACAGATCAACCGTGTATCCAAATACTTATAATCAGCATCTTATATAATAGTCTAGCTACTGGATTTATCTGACCATCGTTCAAATCCACAGACAACGACATTCAACGTATGCCGCAAGTCACCAAATATCCGTGTCTTATAATCGGTACATAGTTTATATAATAATCTATCGACATATCGCATATACGATTATTACTCTTATTTTGCGAAGACATTCAATTCGATAAATCGAGCTATATAACGTATCTTACGTTCCTGCGGACAACGCTGTCCTTTTCCCACAATGTATATCAGAGACAAGGATCTACTCTATATCCGCGATGATTAATTGATCATAAGCGGATGAAACGATGTACACGTATGGGAGTAAAAGAACGAGTGAGAGCGCATCGACGTCCCTGTGAGGGGAATAGATTTGGTATCGACGATCCACGGTAACGAATCACAGTTGTTCGTGACTAATGGGCTACCGATTCTGTATGACGAGAAGCTTTGACTTTGGCAAACAGCACTGAAAGGAAAAATGGATGTTGAGGTGATTATAGCGTGTAGGTGTATTTAATAATGTAATGAGTGGATGAATTCGTAATAGTCAGATGTATTAAAATAAGTACAAGCATAAGTACAGAGATAGTGTGCGTAATCGTCGCTCGCTCAATGATACTATACCAATCGAAGAAAGGATAATAATACGAATGACATAGGAAGCACGTTTATACATTTATATCAATGTACGTTACCACAAAAAAGTTGATCTTGTTGTGTAACTCTGACTGAAGGTTACAAGAAACGGCAATAACAATCTGTTCTAAGTTCTTTTACCTCTAGATCCTGTAACCTGGAACAACGTTAGCATTCAAAGGCACGATAATACGCATCTCTCCCAAATTTGAATTTTCCGTTTCCACTTGAACTCTTTCTACGCTCATGTATCGCTACAATATGTTCGATTAGTCGGGCAATACACACTAGCACGGAAGGGTAATTGTCTTAATTAAACACGAGACTTTTCTGCGAGTAGTGTAGGACTTCGAATGGTCCGACCAGAGAAGTTATTTTTGTATCGAGTATGTTGTATCCGTTACCTTTTCCATTCCCGGAAGAATCTCTTCTGGGCTGCGTTTTTCGCGTAAGTCTTTTGATATTAGTTTAAGAAAGTAAAGAGCTTTAGAGACACGCCTACTATAAATTTAAAAATCTTTTTAACGCATAATAGGAATGTTCTGACAACCGGTATATAATAAACAATAAAGAATTATCGTACTAAAAAACTATTTATGTTTGGAAATTTTGCCGTTATTTCTATGCCAACTAATAAAATAATATTTAGGCTAGGTTTTGCTAAGTACACGTTTCCAATTGTGTCGTTATTTCTCCGATATGAATACCGTTACGTTTCTAAACAATTTATTATTGAATTTTTCAATTTTTCTTAGTATTTTCGCACATTTCTCCTTTAAACAAGAAATCAAAATCTTGATTGACCTTTATCAATTAAATAAAACTCTGTTTCGTTGCTAATCGAAACGCCTATGATGCACTTTTTGTTAAGTCTCAATGCATCGAATAACAAATTCTTAAACATGCGTTAATCACGACCTTCTTTCACGAAACAATGCTAATTTTCAAAGTTCCGTCGACCTTGTTTGTGCAAACGAACGAGTGATCAATGCGATTTCTAGTTTCATTAAAGCGTACTATCACGCGCGAAAGTTATCTCCCTGATTATGTATACGAATCATTACGGACTGTACGGAGAGTCATTACATCGAGTCGACGGTTCCCCGATTTTAATTAGAGGGCAGAACGTACGAGCCATGCGTGAACGAGTTTGAATATTGGAACCACGTTCCGATCGTGCACGGACCTCTTTTTAAAGTATTATATTACATATATTTCCTAAAGTATCATGCGGAAAAAGACGCCAATCACAGTTACGACACCGTGTGATAACCTTTAAAATATCACGTGCTGTCTAATTGAAAAACGCCTGTCGTCAAACTCCGGAGTCGGGAAGAAAAGATTACGAGTGTCCAGGTAGTGACCGTTACACATTTTCCCGCCACGTACGACAGTTTTATTTTCCTGTTATCGTTATAACTATTTTTTGCGTTTTGCGTTTCCAATGCCTCGTAACGGTTACGCAAACGCGTGTGTTATATAATATATAAGGGACGAAAAAGTGATACGGATTCACGCATCGGCTTCTAATAATCGTGTAAATATAGTGTAAATCGAAATATAAATGAAATACATAATTGTCCCATATATCTTCATTGATTGTCATCAAATACCGATATGCAGCATATAAGATTTATATGTAGGTATTTATACAAAATTGATTGATTGGTTATATTAAAATTTTGTATTATTTGGATATATTTAGATAGATATTATTAAGATACTGTATATATATATATATATATTATTATATAATATATATATATATATATATATTATTATATATATATATTATATATATATATATATATATTATTAAGAAGCTACTCCAGATTTAAGAATGTTACATTAGAAAAGTTGGTCATTGAGTTTAAGATTCTTTATCTGAACGAGATCTAACTATGGAATCGAATGTTTTAAATAGAAATATTTTGGTGCAGCATTTGTAATTCGTATTTAATCATCGGCGATGGTAATAAAGCAACAATTTATCCTTGACGTAATAAATGTTGCAATTATTGTGGAATGAATAGAAAATGCTTTTTATGTACGTCCTTTGTTAGCTTTTTGGCGCTCTATTCGAATAAAGTGGAGTTTAGCAACTCTAACAATGAGTTCAACGAGTTTTGTACGAAAAGAAATATATTAATTATTTTTGTATACTTTAGTGCGTAATGAATTCTTCGGGCCAAGAGAGATAATGTGGTCGAATTTTATACCGGAATTAAAATTATGAAATGATACAATATACTAATGTATTTGAAAAATACTGTAAATAATTTATTTAAAACGAAATTTCTATAGAAAAGACTTTTGAGAATTTGTTATTATTTAATTAAGGTATGAGGTTGTATTCTATCAGGTAAATAAATTAAAAATATTTAGAAAATGTCGCTTTCAACTTCTTTACAGTCTGTACAAGCAATTTCGAAACAAACTGAAATAGCAAAGTGAAATTCATAGACTCGATAAAGTTTCATTATTACATAAATTTTGTATGAAAAGGGGATGATATATTTTAATAATTATTTTACACGCGAAGAGAAATTTTTACGTGGGCTGAACGAACAGTCGCGTTGTTCCGTGGGAAGGCAGAGTTAGTACACAAACGTTTCACTCTCGACGAACTGGCTGGATAACGGGGCTCTGTTCACGGTGCGGCGCAGCGGAGGTATGTAGTAGGTAGTACCTCGTCGAGAAAGAAGGGAAAGTAGTTCTGTGAGTCAGTGGGGCTTGCGGTACCCCACGACGTTCAACGGTTAAGCAGCCTCAAGCTTCGGAACGGGAAACGGTAATCCAGATGAGCTGTATTATTTATCCTTTTGGAAACGTTCGTCTTCTTCGGGAAATTTATTCCAGCGTATTCGATGCTTACGACTATTTTTTAGCGTACTTTCCGTTGGTATCATTTGTATTCTTCTAACGTCTCTAACGATTCGAATGCTCTAGCTTGCACGTTCAATTCTGCACGTTGAAGTACGCTTGCGTATCTTGCGGCTAGTAATTTCAATGCTTTGGTATTTTTGTTACAAACGCGTGAATATTGTGAAGTCTTTAGAAGGATTTGATCGATCTCAAATTAGGATTTTCCATGGGGAGAATTTTTCATGACCTTTTGGGAATTTTTGGCATTACGCGTGCGTTTTAAACGCATCGGTCTTGCATTTCTTCCAATATTTTTCATAGCGACAATTAATTGATTTACGATTCTATGTTGTAATATGATATGTTATCCAACGACGATTAAGAAACTCCACTTTCAAAAAAATTAAGGACCGAAGGAACAACAAACGCTTCTCTTATTACAAAAGCATTTATTACTTTTCACAGAAACTTGTATTAAATTTCTTAACTTTCCCTAACATCACTAACTTTTTATAACTTATGATCGTGCTATGAAAATACTACCACAAGACTAATTGTTTACGGGAAAAAACAAGCACGCCTATTATTAACGGCAATGGTTAATCACTTTTTAAGTCACGACAAAAAGAAATCAAGACATTTATATCTGTCCTAGGTGTGCGCAATATTTTATTGCTCCCTCTTGTGTACTCTATTCATGCCGCATGCACGTTTTTAATCTCCACCGCCTTTTTATATTCCCGAATATACGAAGAAGTCGAAAATGTAAATTGAACCATTAATACGTTTCCTAATGGATTAATACAAAGAAAGAAGACAATAATTAAAAAGCTCAAGCCTGGTCACTCGAAAGGGATACTTCTGTAACGTCTATTCATGAGGCTACCTAATTAGAATGTCCACCTTCGTTTCGCAAGCTGATGCATGCTCTCTCTCCAGATAGCTCGAAATCCACGACGCGCAGAGTTACATTCTAAACCACGAACGATAGCGTTGGCTTCGTTGAAAAGGAATTCGTTAGGCGCTCCCGGGAGCGTGTAATTTTTGCTTTCTCCCGAGGACCGGCACGGGGTAATAGTGGAGCGACGAGTGACACACTTGCCGAGGAACGAGGGAACGGAAGAGGGAAAGAAGGAAAGAGGGAAAGAAGGAAAGAACGAAAGAACGAAAGAACGAACGAACGCGGCGCGCGGCAGTACGGGGCTTCCTAGAAACGCGCGCGATAGAGCAACTAGCGAATAGAGAGCCTGACTATCCGTCACCGGAAATAGATTGTTCGTTGGTGAAGCGGTCGCTTAATACCGCGACAAACAATAGTTGACCCGAATATGCAGGCTGAAATGACGAACGAGTCTCGACCCTGATGAGACGAAAGCTGCTCGTTACGAACAATTGCACGCTGAAAGGTCATTAACCGCGGCCGATTACCGACCGTCGTGAATCTAGCGTTCCTACTGCCTTAAATATTCCCAGTCAGAAATCACGGAGAACACACTGCGTGCCAGTGATCCTTAATGGGCCCTCAACAACGTGTCGCTTACGTGAATAATTTGCCGTTGAAACGATCGACAGAACGGGGATATTGTTCGGAACAGGAAGCGTCGCGTCGCATCGCTCCTCGCATCTGGGCTTTACATCATGTTGAACGCAACCTCCAGCCACTGGTAATTTATGATGGGATGCTTGTGTGTGACTGGCGAATCGCTCGCTGTTTGACGATCCCGCTGAAAGTGAGAAGCCAAGTCTTTTGGAAGCAAGAATTTAGAGAAACTCCTTGATATCCGGATGTTCTACCTATGATCCTGTGACGGGTTCGCATAGATAACATAATACTGCGTGAACGTAAAAGAGATTTACAGAAACGAAGCGTATGAATATTGAAGAGAATTTGTTAAATTGCTTCTAGGGAATCGATGACACGAAATACTCCAAGGGATGTTTCGACCAAAAATATTGAAATTATCGGTTGAATATTGGAAAATTCTTTCGAAGGGTTATCGAAAGGCAATTAGATAGTTGACTGTCATCGTTTAGAAGCTTATTCTAGTCGAGTACTGAGAGATCGTAATTGTAGCGGCGATAGCGAGAGTCAGCTAGTTTTGAGGTCAGGGCAACGACGCGACGCGACGTGGAGGATCTTTGTGACGTACACTGTTCCAAGGAGCGCTCCGGTTAGCCTTCCACCTGAACGATCCCCCACTCAGCCACCTCCTTTTCGCAGCACTGTTCTTCCTGTCGCGATATTGTCCGACAGCTTTAAACGAATTCCCTTTGATTTCCAAGAATTGAAACGAAGCTCTCTTCTTCTTCGGAATATAAACCTTCCAGTATCGACTATTCCGGTATCAATTATCTCCTGTTTTCGTTAATTTTAATCGAGCGACTTAAATTTGAACGTTGAGTTGCGATAATCCAACAGGTATATTTGATATAAACGATTGAAATGGAAAAATCGTAAATTAATTTAACGGAGCTACGTTTGTTACGCGTAAAAGATAATTTTACCGTGAATATGATACACTATAATGACTATTTCGATTGCGTGTGCTTTTTATAATCTTTTCGTTGGTTCTACTGCCCGAGATATTTGGGACACGTTTTTATATAACGATCTGATCAGAAAGATCAAGATCAAGAGAGTCGAGCCTGTGTCGTCGAGACCGAGCTCGGTCGCTAGCAGCTGTGCTAAAACGCACGGTGCGATCTTTGGTCATGGGCTCGCGAGTGTAACGTGGTTCGGAAGGTGAAAGTTTTTCGGTTATCGAACATCGTGGCCTAGACCGTAAAAGAATAACAAGAACACACAGTATACAGTATAGAGGCTGACGAGAGTTCTCGTAGTCGTAGGCAGTTTATGTCTCGCTGCTTTCTCTTTTCATTTTAAATACTTCCCCCCCAAATTGTTTTCTTAGTCTGCTTTCGTCTCGAATCTTGAACGGTTCGTTGTTCCTTTCTATGTGTACGCTCATATTAAAATCGATAAATATACTATCTTCGTTTCTTTTGTCGGAGCTAATTGCATTCATAAGATTAATCTAATTAAAATCTCCTTATACAAAGTACGCAAACAGACATAATAAACAAAGTAAATATTTCGGCACTCAAATAACGTACGGAATATAAGGGATTAATGTAATATAATAGATACGTTGAGATATAGAATTGGCTACAACTTTCTTGAACACTCGGCAAAAGTCAGGGCGCGGAAAATCGATCGATCGATTTTATTTCTAAAAATATCAATCTATTGCCGCAACCGACTCGGATGTCTCGTCTAAACCATTATGAAAGAATAAAATGCACCGACACGACGTTTATAATCTTCGAACGGTATTGTGATCGAAATCCACGAAGAAATTTTACAGCGATGCATTCTACTTAAGACAACAGCCCAGTTCGTGGCGACAATATTTCGTAACACGCGTGTCACGCAATCACGTGAAATTCGCACGTTCAGCGCTTAAAATTGGTGTTTCCATCGAGATATCGACGGAGGCTGTGTCCTCGGAATTCCGCGATACGCTATTAGTTGCAGCGAATTTCGACGGATAGAGCGAAGGCAGCTCTCGCGTTTCTGCGTTTCCCATGATTTGTGCCGTGACGGCACAGTAACGACGTTTCTATCAACAAGGCGGTCCGGTTACGTAACAAAGTTTTCATTTACGAACGATAAGACAAGCGTGTTACTCGCTTAATTACAACTCTATGCGTGTTAATGTTGACCACGTATTCCCATGTTTCTTAGCCTGCGAGACTAATTCTGTTTAACGAACGACTCGATGTTGAACATTTGATAAGAATCAAATTCGTGGCAAGTTAAAACGGTAGAAATCGATCACTGAGTAAAAATGCAACTCGTCGGCCGAGTAGAGGAGTCGAAATGAAAAAAAGAAAGGTAGGAGAGAAAAAAGAAAAAGAAAAGAACGAGCGAAGGAAATGTCATGCGACTAGGTGCATAGTGGAGACACGGGAATAAGAGCGAAAAGCGAGGCAGTTTTCGATCTGGTAACACGACAGTGCTCGATAGATAGCATGCGGATAGAGTCTTTCCGCGAGCGGCGTGCGTAACGCTAAGCAATCGGGCTAGGCTTGTTGCAGCGGTATTAGAGGTTCCCCTACTGGAGAACGTAGTACAGCAACGCTGCCGTTTTACGAGGAGGGTTCTCTCTTCCACTTCCACAGTTCCTCCACCGCACGGCGCACGGGTTCCTCGTCGGTGAGCGCTGGTGCCCGTGGCCGCTGTCCCAGTCGTCGCCCTACTTTGTCGAAGCCAACTCAGCTCGACACTCGGTTTACACCTCGGTACGACGAGAGAGAAACACGTCCACGCACACGCGCGCACACGTGCACGCGTACAGGGACGGGCCACGCATACACGCGACGTACGTACGTAGGCCACACACGGACGTGTTACGACGAACTCGGCCAAGAAGGAACGTGAGAAACGGTGGAGGTGGTGCCGATGGTGGTGGCTGTGATGGTGATAGTGATGGACGTCGTTGTTTTGCCACAATCCGGAAGTGTCCCGCGCGAAAACTCGAACTGTCCCTCTGTTTGCACGGTTCGACGCGTGGAACCACGTGCCTCGACCGGAAGTGCCAGTTCGAAGGAACGAAACAGACCGTTCTGCGACCTACGACAACCTGCTACGTGTCCCTCGCTCCGGCTCCAGTGTAATCTCGTCGTGACAGCTCTGTTCGCCTATCCAGCCACCACGATGGTTTCGAACAGTGATCGACGTGAGAAAAATTAGCCCGGCTAACTTCTCTAGAACGTGTTGGTTGGAACGTGGCGCTAGTTGCAATTTCTAGAATTATCAGTGTCAGACATTGCCCTCCGATACAGCGTATCGCTGAATCGACTTAGAGTTTCTTTGTTGTTGGACAAGTTCATCGACAAATCGAACGGAACAGATCGCTACTACCGACTTGCACTCTGTGGTTGTCGACGTTTATCGCGAGACGATCGTCACCGTGTATTTTGGACGAACGTGCGAAGGAGCGAGCAAGCAAGAACTAGAGAACAAATTTGAAATTGGATGCTCCGTGACCCGGGGATATGCGCGGCACGAGAAATCGACTAGGATCACTGGGAAGCTTCTAGCAGGGAAACGATCGCTATTCGCGCTGTTCAGGAGAAAGTGCACTGGCTCTCGAACCGGAAGTGCCATCGAGCAAGAATATTCAGCACCATCGTTCTGTCCCTTTCTCTCTCTTCTGTGTTCTATGCACGCCACCTCTCTGTTCCTTGTGTCCCGCTGTGAAATATTTGCATCGATGATTTCACGAATTTCGAACGTGAACACGCGTGTGCTTCTCTCTCGTGCTCCGTTTGGAAGAAATTTTGAAAGGAAAGTGTTCCTTCCCGCTATTACCATTAATCGTCGCGAAAAGGAAAAGCACGCTAGTGGATACAACGGCACGCGAGTGGCGCCGAAACGATTAACGAATCTTTAACGACTGATGAACCTACTCCTCGTTTGTCTGATCTCGAAAACACTGCCAATTGCGACTAATCGTCGCCGGATCGGCGATTACTTACACCTTACCCTACTGCCTGTGATTTTATTTGTTCTCCCTTTTTTCACTCTCCGTCTCTTTCTTAATCTACTGCTGTCGTCACGGCCAAAGTCACCGTACATCCTCTCGTCCGTGTGTGCCAATCCGCGGAGCATGCGCCGATCAAAGGAGCCCGCAACAGCCGTTTGAAAGGCGCGACCCTTGAAGACTGGTGGAAAGGATCGCACGAGCGCCAATCGATCGACTTCGTTTTCATTCTGAACACTGCCATCGCTCTCGAGAGTGTCGAGACCTTTACAATCGGCCGCTCGATCGGGAGTCGCACACTGCCAGTAACCCGGAGGAAAATCCGTCGATCACGTGACGAGGTCAGCCAAAATTGGAAGAGCCACCGCTCTTCGTACATTACTCTAACGATTCGATATTGCAACTTGAAACTGTCTGATCGATAATATCATTCTCGGTAAACGCGGGAAACAAACACGTTTGTAAATCCATGCCCGCAGCCCCAACACGACGACGACGTTGCTTTAATCGCCGATTTTTATCGTCCCTTTATCCAACGTCAAATTTACGTCTGCTTCGTGTGTACGCTTATTGTCAATTAGAGACGCGTTCTCGTCGAATCATCGTCGTTCACGTTCCATGGAGTAACGCAACGAGTCGTGGCCCCATAGTCACGCGTTGATCAATCGTTTTCTGCGAAATCCACGCGCTACTTTACCGATCTTCGCGTATAGATAGAACGCGCGCCATTTAATTAAGAAAATATTACGGCTTCCTACAGAAACTGAGCCGTGTAATGGTCATAGAGAAATAGAGAAAAAAAAAAAAAAGCGTAAGTCGTTATGCAACTGCTGCATGGCTGCCATTTCGGTCCACGCACACGTATGCGTAAGTGGTTGCACGCGCGCGAGTGAGACGCGAGTGATGCTGTTTCGCGCGTCTCCGTGCAAAACTGGCGCATGAATGGCGATGGGCTCGCGTAGCGTGCAACGCGATAAGAACGAGTCTGTTTGATAATGTTGTTGCAACAGAACAGGGCTACCGCCACTGCCGAATAAACTCGGCCCGTGTTTACACGTAAATACTACACGCGCGGCGCTACTTCCAAAGTTTACATCTCACGCACAACCCAAGGTGCAACGAACCCTAGGGGAGTTTCGTGTAGTAGCCATCGACCAATGACACGATGGATCCTGATCAGCTATTTTCGAAAATGCATACCACTGAACGAAGAATGGCTCGTCGAGTATGAAACGAATCGAACGAGAGAACAGGCTCGAGAACCTTTTTTCTAACCACCTGCGGTCTGTCAAAGAGAAATTGCGGGTGAAGAATTACATTGGACTCGTTGTGTATGAGGCTCGATTGAAATAATTGATATCTAAATATCAAAGCCTCGTTACAGAGAAGAAAAATCATCGTTTTTTTTCTTTTTCTTTTCTTTTCTTTCTTTTTTTTTTTTTTTTTTTTTTTTTTGACGGTTTAGCGTTACGAATTACCTGCATTTAGTGCATTTCACGAAGAACGTGTTCAGGCCCAGATCCTTTGGATTACCAAACTGCCGCGAATGATTCCATATCTCGACGATAAACTCTATTGATTTTCAACGATTCGCTTATTGAGCAATAACGATGCTCGAAAATCGATTGTCTATAGAGCGTCTAAAATCCATCAACGTTCGTTATTTTTAAACTCTGCATACCACGTTCGATCTATGAGACTATCGTTGTTTTATTATTTCCATACATGTTCGTATCTTTTTCACACGACCATGCGCGCTGGACATATAGATTGGTGTTGTATTCAAACCGATCGTATCACATCGAAATACTTAATCAAACCGGAGCTGAAAGGAGAGTAACGTGACGAAAACTCGAAGAAACGACTACAACGTTGTCCACGTTGGTTGTATCGAAGATACAAAAAGGATTTTGCGTGGCAAACGAAGAAATAGATGGATCGACACAGCGTTGCTGGTTAAACGTCATTGGTCAGGACGCGGAGGAACCGGAAAAGCAGGAATGTAAAACTAAGCGTTTTCTGTTAGGACAAAGGATAACCCAATTTCGGGGGCAAGCTCGCACGTGCAAATGGGTCGTGCGTCTTTGCTCTATCGCCGTTTTGGACACTGCGAGCCTTAGGTATATATATACTTAAAAACCAATCGATGCTGAAACCGATTGGTTTGCTCGAGATTTCTGTCCAACTTGCTACCCTGCCACTTTGTACGCAATTTCGTACCGAATCGTCCGCACGGTCACTATCGTCACAGTTGATATTAAATAAATTTTGATCGACTCACATATGGACCTGATGTTCGCAGACAACTTGATCGGTAATCATTGCCGGAGCATCGATATAATTTAACGCCGTTGAACTTTCGTCCTCGTGCGACTCGATGGATCGTATTCTATCGCAGGAGACGAACAAATGAGGAACAAATGAGGAACAAGCGCACGTGCAAATACTTAAGAAAAGGGACGAGACGTGAGAAACACATCGTTCATCGTGCAAAACGAATTTTTGGCTAGAGGAAGCTGCGAGTAACATTGGTGAACCGTGTATACGTGTATGTGTGTCCTTGTGTGGATATATATATATGTGTGTATATATATATATATATATAAAAGTACGTAGATACATGTGAGTGGAAGTGCGCGCGCGCAAACAGTTGGTGTACAAACGCTAACGTAATACGACGTATCTTTCCTCCATACTCGATCGACAATCTGCATCGTCGGTAGGTCGATGATCTTTTGTAATACCGTCCCGACGCGACGGTATCGTCGGCAGGGATTTCGACAAGACCTCGCCTCTGCCAGCATTTTTCGTGTTTTGGATGTTTTAAACGGAAAAAAATGTAAGTCAGCAATTGGTTTTCTGGTCCCTGTCTAAACTTTCTCGTTTTGAACATTTATAGAAAAATGATGTTTACCAAATAACTTGTTCCTCGCGAAAAGCGTCGTTAGTTACGTTATATGGTAATTAATAGGCGTCCGTATCTGAATACTCGAAAGCGAAGTTAACGAATAGAAGAAACAAGAAAAGAAGTGATAAAATAATCAGGAATGGATATCGGACAGGTTTCGATCAAGCCGAAAGGTCTAGGTCGTTCGGCAGGTGACAGATGCCGACTGCCCGAAAATTCGTAGGAATCTGTTGAGCAAACTTCATCGGAGGATAGACATACTAATCCCCTCTCCCCCAAATACGTCATATATACGTTCGTCAGACCAGGAAGCGCAGTTTCGAAGATGAACATAAAATACACCGTGTCTTTCATAGTACAGCGGACGCTGATGCAAGCGTTGAAGATACGAAAATAATTTTTTAATGAATTCTGGTAACCTTGAGGAAACCATTAAAGCTAGGAAGGTTTATGCAGTACGAATAGTTGAAACCTCCAGGTATACGGTGTTCTTCCGAGCATAATTATCCAGATACTTAATCACGTTGAATCGAAATTTATTCATGAAAGAACCACCATACAGGATCATTTATAATCTGGTTAAATTCTGAACGGCGTTTTTTCTTGATGCAACGGTTATGCTTAAAGATTAAAAGAAACGAAACGTCGACATACGTAGTGATCGTTTCCGTTCGATTTCATTGATTCACAAGTATCACGTTCAAATTGCCTAAGGCTATTGTTTCTATTTAATTGGCTGCTATCTATTCTCAGGATCATCGTAGATCAATTTGCACGATCGTTCGTTCATCGTAGGGCAGAATGGTTTCTCTGTAATCTATAAATACGTGAGACGAGTCGATTGTTAGACAAATCTACGTATATACGGATCGTTTATTAGTAGTTCGGGAACGTCGTGGTCAGACCTTTTCCACTAATTACGTAAAGATTTACCAGCCTTCTGATTGCGTCGGCCGAATAAACGCGAGACTTTATGTGCCCTTCGATAAATATTTTTACATTATAGATATATTTTTCAACGTCCAATCATGGAATTGTTTAGTAGAATTTTATACAGATGTGTATTTCGATACGAACGCGAGAAAATTATGCGTAGAAAAGTCAGAGAATTCTCAAGCGAACATGAAATTCTATCGAAATTCGTGTCTGCTACGGTACACGCGAAATCCAATTGCCCCACTTCGGTTGCCTTGATAATCCGCGCGATACGAAGCCAAAGTTAACACAGTATGGCACGTGTAAACGCATCAGAAGTTAATCGGTCGAAGACAGTAGTTGATGACGGTTCCATCTCTGGTTAGATTCACTCGATGACGAGCAAAGACGTATGACAAATTACTAAACGTAAACGTCATTTTTTATACAGATATTAAACGAGTTGACCAACTAACGTTATTCCCATTGATTAAAGCGAAATAATCAAATTTTCGTTATACATTATAACTCGAACTCGAGCGTTCCGAGATGATGAATCTAGCAGAAAGACGATCCTAAATTTGCTCACTTCTAAATTTTTCCATCACGAAAAATTGTCTGATATCGAGAGCTTTATATTTCAACAACATGCGAAAATTCATTAAAAGGTTTCTACGAAGATTAATAATAGATGTATATTTGGTTAAGTTAATATAATCAATCTTTAATATATCTACAGTTATAACACATCGAATGACAGGCTTATTAACAGCATCCTGTAACAGTTGAATTAGTAAAGGTACTAAAATTAAATAAAGGATGATATTAGTGAAATTTTCAATGATCTTTCAGTCAGTAGGTTGCAATAAAAATTTGAAGCGTGACATGCCCTAAATAAGTGACGCTACTACCGATTGTTATGACGCAAAATATATAAAAAAAATTCGGCAACCGATGCGTTAACTTGTGCATCGAATCAAATAATTGCATCCACGGTGGACAAAAAATGTTCGCTAATAGGGTCATCAGCCTGATACTCGTGATTCTGGTAGGTGTCGTTCTTTTCAGACGATATGTCAAAAATAAGCAGCGCAACGCATTTATGCAAAGCGGTTAAAGACACGCTAAGTAAGGAGCACGCGGCACATGGCGGGAACTAGAGTTGTGCAACCCCGCTTAAAGTTATTCTGGCGGATGAGCGCAGTAGCTGGTGACGTCCCTAACCTAACCTAACCTCGCCATTCGACGCGCGCCCTCTCTCGATGACGGAGCTTGAGATAGGTCGGACACAAACGTCCGTACGAATGCACGTTACGTGCAGCCAGCCTGCTCCACTATAGTCGAATCATGCGTACTACGATCCGCGGCAAACGACAGCAGTACCCGTCGCATTTTTCAGACACGATACCATGACCTTTTTCTCCATTGAATTATCAACGACAACTCTTGCGTTTAATTATTCATCTGTCACTGATCGATAATTACGTTGAATTAGATTTTGCTAAATGGTACGATATATTGACCATTGATATATATCGATTATTAATAAACTGGACATATTTATATATTTATATTCGTAGAAGTATAAATTTATAGAATCATTCAAAGTTTAAACAAGGACAGAAGAATTTGAGTAAGACTGATTTAAGAGGAATCGAAACTTGTATTACCGAAAATTATTTATCCATTACATCGGAACACATTTTCATGTCAAGATACTGGGTTGAATCTGTATTTTCGCGAGAACGCAATTTGTTACGTAAATGAGATTGATTGATCCGCTGTTCTCATCATCAATAGAGATAAGTGTTTTTTAAGTTATGTTGATCTCGTTAAACGAAACATGTTCGATTCAAAACTGATTTAGCTATGCGTGTCACTAGTTTTCAAACACCGTCAACTCGTAAACAATCTCCCTGACAATGAGAAGAAAGATTAACTACTCGATCAACGAATGAAGGATGACAGTCGGTCGACTTTATCCATTAGCAGATCTCGGAGAACCTGATGTCAGGGTGGCTGGAAAGAAACCTAATCCCGAAAACGCCACCAAAGCGTTTCTGTCCTCTCATAGTGTGTCACCGATTATAATCGGCTAGATCTCGCTCTATAGAGGCCACGTGCGTAGAAAATAGATAACAACTAGCAGACTCTTCGCCACCTATGCCAATCTCAAACTAAATATACCGGCCAGTAATTGCGGCGTTACATCCACCAACTCCGCCATGCCTTTCGTATCTCAGACGCTGTTTTATCGCGATCTGACGTGGTGCGATGTCGTTGGACGATCGCTTCGACGAGCTAAAACCCAAGCTGAAGCCGGATAGTGTCGTGACCTAGCATTGAACGAACGTTCTGTTTCGCGATTGATAACAGTTGGAAAAGTTAACCTTCAAGCGTGAAAATTACTTCCCGAACACAAATCATCTTATATCTGCTCTCATTTCGCTCGTTGTTAAAAGGCTTACAGTAACGAGCGTTTGCACGCGTTTTTTTTTTTTGCGAGAAAATGAGCTTACGAAGAACACCAACTGTGTTTCATCATCTAAGCCTAAGCGATCCGCCTGTCGCGAGAAACTACGTTCACGAAGTAACTTACCGCGGTTTTTCGTTGGTTTCGAGTTTTCCGACAAAGAAAAGAGAGACAGAGTTGCAATTCATAACGAACGATTCACGCAGGATTGATGCATTGTAGGAAAAAAATGAATTTTGTGAATAATACATTCGTCCGATATGTCCGATGTTACCGATGCCTATGGTAATGTCGCCTTTACACATAGAAGAAAAGTAACTTAACGAGCGAATGGTCGACCGGACTCGTTAACCAATGAGATAGGAGTGCGAACTTTGCTATGTTACTGTTACGATGGCTATAATACCATTTGGCATAGGAACGAAAATAACGTAAGGATACAGAAAGTGGTTTGAACTATTACAGAAATTATAAATTAAAGGAGTACGTTATTTTAGGTTTGGAGAGAAATTATGACAGAGATTTGCTTTTCAGACTCAATCTGATCTCCAATAGAGTAGCTTGCCATAATGATTTCTCAATACATTACAAGAATTTTGAAATACTTGTGTGCCTTTTATTATAATTAAAGTGAAAAATGTACACTTATACAATAAAATAAAGGTTAAAGAGAGATTCGTCCACGAAATTCCCAGTTAATAACTTTTAATTGATTGCCACTATTATTAATATTATCATTATATTAATTAATAGTACTGTATTAATTAAATTAAGCATCGTAGACTTTTATACAAATTGTATGTAGTTTTTGTCTCTTCAGATTTCACTAAAATTAATTTTACTACGTCATATAATCTCAGAATCATCACTCATTAAGAGAAAACATTATTTCTATAATATTGTAACATAAATCGCCGTAGTTACTACTATTGTAAATTCAATTCGTCTTCATACAAACACTTCTTGCAACCATTCTCAATTGTGAAAAACAAGTTCCCAATTTTCCGATTTTATTAGTGATAATATTTCGATTCTTTCAATTCTAGAATTCCAATCGAACTCTTATCCAATAGACAAACAACCGAACAGTTACATCAACTTAAAAAACATCACTTAAACCGCTATAACTCGCCACAGGCATAAAAATTTTGAAACGTCTCTTTAGCAAAAATATAAACTGTTGCTGGATCATTTGTTTCTGTAGCAAGTGCAGTCAATGATGTAAACAAGTATTGGAGAAAATAAAGAACTAATCTTCCCAACTAAGATCTTTATGGTATCGAAAAAATATCGAGACGAAGAAAAATTAAGAATAGTTGGTCGAAACGGCGGTCAGTCAAAGAGGTTCTTGCGATTCCGTCGACTGCTACGCCGGCACTACCAGAACCATGAACGATCGGCGGGATGAATTACGACGACACAAACGTCGGCACACCATCACGAAGATCCTTGCGTCGGAATGATGTCATTTGACCCTGACACGTGCAGTCAGCAAGTACCGGTATTCGAATGGGAATACCTAGACGCCATTCGTCGTGAGAGAAACGCGTTCCCGAAAGGTGCATGACACAGCACGTTCGTGACTAGATATTAGAAACGCGCCAGGGTATCGAGAAGGTCCAAGTCCTTATTTTCAGTAGCCCGATATCAGTCAACCGCGAAAAAGGTTCGAACCACTGATTCGTGCGTTACGGATTATATCTACTAGACCTTAAGTACCTATATAGAGAGAATTCGACCGAAAGATGTTCTTACACCTCCTTCGTCACTTTTGGATAAATGAATCGTTTTCATTGAACAAGTATGATATACGTGTATAGTTGCTTATACGTGTATTTTTGTTCTTCTTTTCTGTTTTTCTTTTTTCTTTCTCTTTTTTTCTTTTTTTTTTTGTATTACAAATATTACAGAGTTGGGCTTTCGTTTTGATATCTAGATTAATTATACCTAATTTTCAGGAATACCGTTATAAAACCAAAGAAAGTATTAATAACTGTTATATGAATATTTTTATAGGCTTGATATTTATAAAGTAACTATTATTCGAATAAGATCGTCTTCAACGCTTCAGAATGAACATGATGACACGCAATGTTGTGACTATTCTGAGGTCGATTTTCACGGACGTTAGTTGGCCTTATAGCTTCAAACTCGTTATACCTCGCGAGAAGTTGTCGTACCGATATCTCGTGATACACGCCACGACTGAGCAAGATGGATCGTCTTCGATCGAAGGAAAGTCCATCAAGATCACGGACTCTTGATCGTTGATCAACGAAAGACTTTCAATGACACTCGTTTAATGTTTCTGTGAGAATGAGAGTGAGAACGGCGCGACGCGACGCACTGATCCAAGAAATATCACTCAAGATATCTGCAAACACAAACTGAGAGACATTGACACAACAAAGAAATATTATTCTTTGCCAGATAATGAATGAACATCTATAAGAATGGCAATATATGTTCGAGTATCGATACATCTAATTAGCAATAAAATACGAAGCGTTGTATGAATTTGTATCTAATTTGCCTTGCAAAAACAGCGTATAATTACTTCATCGCGAGTACTTGAAATTTCCCATAGACCGTCGAGGAATATCTTTAACGGTAGGAAAGCGTAATCAAGCATTTTTAAGAAACGGATAAAAACGCATAAAACTCCTCTTTGACTGACTTCTAAATATAAAAGGCAACGTATTATTAGGAGCGTAATGTGGCGTACTGTATTTGGCACAGGCTCCATCCAAGAAAACGGAAAGTAGACTAATTCAGTAATTATTTACTGAAACGTACCGGTCTTGTTTACATACGGTTTTGCCAACTTGCAGCGATTATGGCGCCAAGTATCAGTGGGAAACGTGACTAAGCACTTGATATTAACCGACTCTCCTGGAAGGAATAAGGTCTGCCAGGAAACAAAGCGGTTGAGGAACGTGCGACCAGTATACAAACTAACCTGCTATTTATACATGTATAATGATAACGACTATAAAGTGCGTTTTCCATCTCCCAAAATTGTTAAACTGAGTTTTTGTCGTGTTGAAACAAACCAAACGGAAGAAGGGAAAGGGAAGAGAAGCGAAACAAAATCAGGTTGAAAAGGAACGTTTCACAATCTTAGAGAATCATAGCAATTTTCGCTTAGAAATTCTTTGATCAATAATAGTTCGTCGCTACTACATCGATAATTTGCTCGAATATCTGAAAAATTAAAAAAAAAAAACAAAAAAAGAAGAAAAGAACAACGCGGGCTTCCTGTTCAATTACACGTATACGATAAACCACAAAATAAGCACGTTACAAGCGGCATGATATCGTATCCATGCGGTAGTGATTTCACTTTTCAGTCGTCCTAGATAAAAAAAGAACAATCGGCGTTTGATGATACGCAATATTCTCGTTGTCAGTGAACGATAACAAGCATACTAGCACGCCATCTTTCGCGGTGTTTCTTGCGCGCAACGGGAATCGGAAGGCGAGGGGACTTATCTGACGATTATTCGTGTGCCGGTCGATGGTCACGGTCCAGAGGCGCCCTTTTAAATTTTTCGACCGCTCCAGAAACAAAGTTGCGTATAAGGGTCGCCCAAGTTCAGACTCGGTTCACCGCGGCGCGGCGCGGCGCATCGGCACAGCTGCGACCTGATATCAATGGTCGAGGAAATTGCACGGGTTAAAGGGCAAAAGGTTACGAGATTCGATAGCGAGAGAAGCGTCTTCTGCGCGTGTATCCGCACGCATGCGTGTATTCCAACACGAATAAAGCAGTGCATGCCTGCCGGTGTGATTGACATCAGTAAGTATGCCATGGCCGACCGCTCACAACGTGCTGGTACGAACGACTGCAGCACTGCCCACACTGCCACGTACGAATACATCGACCGCGGCCAGTAACAGCACCATCCGTCTAGGCTGCTTAGAAAAACTAGTTGAGAAAATCCTGCTACCAACGCGTTTCCGACCGTAGAACGATCTTCGCGATTTTTCGAACGGGCCAATCTCGTCGACTGTCGCGTCTCGCTTCTCCATGTGAAAGGCGAATCACGCGACATTTTCGAAGGACTGTCTATTCTTCGTCTGGACTTCGGTAGAACGAACTACGATGGATCAACCGGGTCTGGTTATGCAACCGATAAAGGGGCATAACAGGTGATAGGTACTGGGATCGTGTAGTTTATTTGTAGTTTATCTGGAAGAAGAGTCCTGGAAAATAACATTGTACTCGGAGAACGGTTACTTTCGGATTAATAGAGGTTTGCTAATTGTTGGAGATCTTAGACTGGTGAAAAAACAGAGCAGAAAGATTTGGGAAGGAGAGTGAATAATATGATGAACTTATTAGTGAATGATAATCGAGTAAATGGCGGAGTAGGCAATGACTTTAAACTAGGGTATTTAATTTCGCCATTTACCACCGATATCTCCTTTCCGAAACCTTTCCAAAGTTAGTAAGTGAGCATCCCGAGTAAGTGAGATACCGAGAGCATAGATACGTGTAAGAATTAGCAGTATGTAGTAATATATTCCTGGAGAAAAAAGCCGCACTTCACAGAAGTGTGTTCGATATCGATATAAAGTCTGCTACGCGCCATTCACTTCGTATAAAGTCTACTGCAATATTGTAAGAAATTTAAATTCCTTTACGTTCGTCGTGATCGTAAGCCGGTTTACCTAGCCGACATTCCTACGCACGAAGTTACTACACCGTAGTTAAATGTAAAAGTTCATCATTCACGCGGTTATTGCGTAACTTGGTCGGCGTACAGATCCGTTAATTCACAATAATGACGCGCTAATCGAAAACGTTCTCGGTCCATGTCATAGTGGCCGTTGATTCTCGCCGCTTTCAATTACGCTCGCCGTGTCTAAATTATATCGGAAAAAAATTGGTCCGCGACGAAATATCAGCGGCGTGCAGCGAAACGCGGACAGCAATAACGTGACATGCGTGACGTAATGTAACCCTGTTCCACGAAGGACGTGGTTTTCACCAGGTTCAATCTTCCTGTAAGATGGTATCGTTTCGCCCGAAAACCGGTATCCCAAAACAGCGAGGACGGCCGTAACGAGGGACCAGGGGAGAAGGAAGACGCAGAAAGAGGATTCGATGTCATATACGATGACGACGTTCTACCACAAGGTCCTCTGCTACTTTTACTTTCGTCGAATAAATACGCTGGCACAGAGAAAAAGGAGACTAAGGAAAGGAAGAAAGAGAAGAAGAAAAAGAAGAAGTAAAAGATGAACAAGAAGAGGAAGAGGCTACTTCCCCGAAATCGAACGGCCACCGCACGAGATCAGCGTCGAAACTTTCATCCAAAGACTTTCCTTACTTTCTTATCGGTTACGAGTGAAACACTGACCAATCTAAGTACACTACCGCTCAAAAGTGCCTGAATTTTTGTTTTGCTTTTAACAGGATGAAATTTAATCCTAACATCGCAAATGAAATGCAATATCTTTATTCCTTATAATCATTACAACTGCCTATATACAGTGGTATATCGTGATGCGATGTCACTGATTTTTAAAGTTCATAGAATTATTTTGTCTTGTTTAAAAACAATTCTTTACATTCTAAACTACGAGCCGTTTAGGGGCAGAGGGGGGGGGGGATTCTTCTAAACTGACATTATTTCAAACGGTAATATTTAGAACAATATATTGACAAATTACTGAAACTACTGTCAAGTTTTTTTAACGTATAATCGAAATTTATAGTCAGTTGACTCCATAAAAACACAGTAAGTATATGCTACTTTTACTTACTGATCTGTCATTAATTCATATATTTTGATAAAATTTGTATCTTATTATCATATACCTAAATCCATAAAAGCTCGGATATTTATGGACGGTATTGTATATCATCGACCTATAGTGCCCTTTCTAGTTCGAAGATGCGCAACAGCGATCGCTGGTCGCACGCGCAATTATCGGGCATACATCGTACGCTTATCGATTAAAAGTGAAATCACAGCAAGAAAGAAAGCTGACGCGAGAGGAACATCGCTTTCTTGCGGTTCTTTATTTGGAGATGGATTTTTCCCCGCGTCTCGAGCATACGCGCGTCTAAATGCGTATGTTTATGTAACACGACGGGATTAGTCGGCGATTTACACGGACTCTTCCGCGTTGATATATTTTGTAACCGCCATTCGTGCAATTTTTCACGATCCGCTTCTCGCCAATGAACTAATTAAATTTTCCGACCGAGCACGATGGTTGATCGTCTCCATATCGCTTTCTTTTCTCGGCTCCTCTTACTTGATCTCTAGTACGACTTCTCGCTTCGTTGATCGTCTTCGAACGTCACTTTGAGCTGTCCGACGAATTGTTCGTTCCCCTTCATTGGTCTCTCTACTATCGAGTGCTCCCTCGGTGAAAGTCTTTAATCGAAAAAGGTAGCGTCAATTTTTTCTGCTCCAAGAAAGAAACGAACCTCTCATGTAACACTGCATTAGAAACTGACTTGTCTAATTTGAATCGCGTAACTTAAGAGAAGATCGTGTATTCGGTAGGTCACGTTCAAGAATCATTTCGACTTGTTATTCCCATCTTACGATGCTCCGCCACTTGAGTCAGCTATCACGAAGAACTTTGAGAGAGTGAAAGTTCTCGCGTATACGCGTGTCGAGTTTTTGGCATTGGGCGTTTGGATTGGAGGGCCTCGGTTGGTATCGAGGTCACTGGTGCCACCACCACCCAACACCGTGGATCCATGACTTCGGTGGATCGCGTGGCCCGCACAACTGGCTGCCCCAAAAACTTTGGGCTGTGCGAGGCGTTCACTTCGGGCTCCTGCGCGCCGCGACTGCTTCGTCGTCTCTTCCGGACTGCCAGGAAAGTTTATCGTGGCCGTGAGTTCCCCTTTCGATTCGTCGAATAATCGTAGAAACGAATCGTACCGATATCTTCGCCGATTTCCCACGTTTCACGATGACTCTGTTTCCCGTTAGACACTTGTTGTTGCGACGAACGCAGTGACGTCGAGATCTTGATTCTGGACAACGATTGTCGAGACTTGGACTAAAATGAATATGTGGATCTTGAAGGATAAAACGAATTCACGTGATCCGATTCTCGAAGGGACTGTTACGTGTGTTTAATTGCAGACGAAGTGACCCAATCGCGACTCTGTACGTAGTATCGTGTGGACGAACGATCGATGATCGAACGATATCGAGACGAGTGACGAGCGTGAAAGACGGTTGGATATCATACTTCGATAGAAGGCTTCGTTTCGTACTGTGGCATATCATGTGCGCGAAGATGAGTGTTCTACAAGGTCGTCACATAGGTAGGATTATTATTTTAAACTGGTCGTATAAAACTCTGTTTAACGATGTGCTACTGCCTTTACGTCGTTCCGAAGCTGACGAAAATGGTGATCAATAAAGTAGTAACCGATTAATATCACGGATAAATCTGATTAAATTTACGCGAATAGTCAATTGATTGTCGTTCCAACGAAGAACTAACTGTTCTTCGGGGAATGATAGGAATTCGCGAGGATTCAATCATTATCATTTGACAAAGTTTCTAGTGCTTTTTTAAATAAACCGATTCTAATGATAATCATTCGTGGACGGAATTAATTTCCAAGGTACAACGAGGTGTCAGTTTGTCAGCGTCCTCCAGGTCAATAACACTGCAACGCAATTTCACAATTGTACGTTTCGCTAATTTTGAATCGCAGTTCCGGCCATATGTATACCAACGATACAGAATGCTGCCAGATTTGTTCTCTTCTCGATCGTCATTGGAAACGCGAAACACGAATCGTTCGTAGAAATCAAAGTTGATCATCTTTCTCAGCAATGCACGATCTAGTCTCGGGTTATATAGCTTATTTATAATTTTTAAATTGGAAAATTATTGCAAGATTTTAAGTTACTTTTTTTTAATTTTTTATATATCTCTATATGTGATTCTTTGATTATACATCTCCACGTATTACAATTTTTCGATTGGAAATTCTTTGAAAGATTTCAAATTTGTTGCTATCGGAGAGCCGAAGCTACGAATAGAATATTTTGCTTACCGCAAAGTCCTAAGCGATAGTCAGAGTTCTAGTACGATCGATTGCGTAAACGATAGAAACCTGGAACCACGGGGTTCTTTGTAGCTTCGCAACACCGACTTTTGCTCCAGATTGCAACAGTTCGAGCCTCCATCGGTAAACTTCGTTGCACTGTCGTGGCGTAACAAGTGAACTTCACGCGCATTGCCTTACACCGAGCTATCAGGATTTTTCGTGAACGAAATATTTCTACGGGCTTCCTGCTGTTTCGAAACACCAGCTTGTGCCAACGTGTTGCAATGTTTAAAAGCAATTATGCGCTGATCCGACGATTCGTGCGTTCAAAAAATTGATCAAGAGTAACGAAGAATATGTTATGCTTCATAAATAATCTAATGATCCGTAAGAATCTCGTTAAGGTAGAATGTTTGTTGATTCCGCACGAAAAGCGGAGAAATACTCATGAAATTATATGAAACGAAAATTGATCACGCAGTACATCGTTCTTTCCTTCTAAAATGATCGAACGTCGATTGAAGTTCAACGAAACCGGACTTCTCGTTTTCTCTGCGGAACGACAAAATTGTTAAATCACGAGGATTGCTTCGGACGATTCGACAACGTTCCGAGGAACCCTGTCATTAGTGGTCTAGCTTACGTGTAAAAATTCTGGCTCGGTCTGAAAGTAACGGAATACGACGGAGACGATGGAACGAATTTCGACGTTTCCACGCCGCTCGTCGCCTTATGACACAACACGGCAGAACTTGCCGTAGGAAAAGTAAGGTAAGGCCAGTGGTATAATAGAAACTTTCACTGCGGAGGTTCAACGTACGGGGCTCTGACTCTCACTGGCCGTTCTCACTGGTTGCCCGACTCACGAGTATCCGAGAGACACGATTCCTGTGTCTCCTGCCTCGACGCTTCCCTTTTCCTTCTTCTGCCTCGTAAGAAAAATTAAAACGGAATACTCGTAACGTCGCCCAATTGTCGTACGAGCGCCGAACGGCATTCCCCGATGGGTCTCAGTGTATGAATAAACGACAAATCTTTGAAACAATGCTTTGGAAGAACGTTAGTGGCGGACATTATTGCAGACCTATTGTCGGTGATACGTGTATGAAGAACTTTCTTACACGACAATGCCGTTTCCTTAGTCCCGCGAGCGATCCAACCTGTCTGAGATAACACGAAATACACTCGAGGAAGCAGAGTTCCTCGTGCGTTCCTATTTGTTCTCCTTCCTGTCTTCCTTCGTCTCTCCATGCGAAAAAGAAAGTTCGGTGAACGTAGTTCAATCGAGAATCTTCTTTTTGCGCCACTAGGAAGGAACGCAGACTCGATCCAACTGCTTCGAAGCGAGACCGGGATCCGTTTTTTGACATTCTACGGAGATACGTTTCCAGAATGAAAATTTCATCGGTGTAAAAACTATAGCGCTTTTTTTTTCTAACTTACTTAAAGGTTAAATTGGTATTCCCGCAGGATATATCGTTACGCTAGCAGCGCCGTTTTCCTTCCTCCGATAAGTCGGTTGGAAGGTGGACACGGTTGGAAACGAGGTTTCACATCCGTGAGGACCTGGCCTGATAAGCGATAACTCGCTTTTTCAAATAACGGTACTACACACGGCGATAAAGTACGCGCAAAGCTCGCCATTCGACTTTTCACACGTTCGATTTCTCTCGTAATCGATCACCGGCTACATTGTACGTGCATAAGCCTTAAGCGGTTTTATAAATATTTCCGCGCATTGATGCACCGAAAATACTATGATTTTTAGAATGGAGATTCTGTTTGTATTCTGAGCGGATTACTTCGAATAATAATAATAAAGGTTCGTCGCGATGGGTTGATCAAGCTTTAGAGTTCGAGAGCTTTAGAGACCAAGAGTGAAGTTACGAGCTTTAGAATTTTGATTCTGGGAAAGCAGCGTTTTCCACGGGAATTAATCAATTCCACGATACGTCCTAAATCATGCCCCGAGAGATTTCCTGATCGTTCAAAGCGGCATTATTTTATCCGCGACTCATTACCATTGTCAGGAATTCGTTTGCTTGTAGCATGGCGCGAGAGCCAATCGCGCTCTTGAACGGGAGTTAGCCGAGAAAAAAAAAAAAGAAAAAAAAGAGTAGCAGAGCCTCTAAACACGAGAAACAGAGAGCCTAGAGTCGAACAGATCCGAGTGGGGAGTTGTAGATCTAGGATGTCATGGCGTGGGAGAGTCACTTTCACCATCGGTGGCCCCTATAGCGTTAAAATCTACCCGTGGTACATAAAATTACGCGGCACTGTTTCACTAGATTCGTGATGATATTAACTGGATAGAAATATGGCACAGAAGAATTCTAAGCTTTTTTATTTGTATATAGAAAACAGTTTGACGACATTCGTATCTTTACGGTGAAACCGTTGTTACGATCAGTTTCGTAGTAACAGTTAATTAAAATAACAGAAATAAAATAATAAAGGCTATAGACGTGAAACAGAATCTTTTGCAGCGAGATATTTATATAGATAGAATGATTTTGAATGTTTACATCTACTCTTTAATATTAATACTTTTCATTCAATCATCACGCGATGGATTATGCAGCTTAGGTACTTCCTGTTACGGTTACGCTCCTATTACGACCGCCAGGAAATAGATTTACGAAAATAATTATACCGGTTTACACGACACAGGAGAAAATATCGATACGAAGGAAAATGTAACATGCGATTACCTCGAAGTCGCGATCGATTAAAAAATATTTTTACTTTCCTGTTATGTAAAACAAAATCTCTAACCTTTCATTCGATTACATAAGCGTTGCTAAACCATGGCTATACTAAACGTTGCAAGCATAAATATTGTTGTATACGGTCCTTTATATTCTAATCAAAAGAGAAACATTTTAGACAAGATAAACACCGAACAAAAAGAGCACAAGAAGGAACAACTTATATTTAATATTTAAGTAAAATATAAATTTATAAGATACGAAGCAAACAATTTCGTCAAGAACTATTACCGTACCGAACGCATTTTTGAAATATTTTGACAAAGGAAATATAATATAAATATAATATATAGCTCGACTTTAAGTCCGATGTATGTAATTACAGGAATGAGCGTGCAAATTTAAGCAATCGATTCTAAGTCTCGCGAAAATCCCATTCAACAGGGGAATACGCCTAACTTGTGATAATAACGTGTTACACAACTTTCCAATTATCGAGCGACTTCCGATGTTCAATTAAAAGCCTCGTAGAAGCGATCGACGAAGAACACCGAGATAAAAAGAGGAGAAAGAGCATGATATATCTGAAAAGCCCTAGCGGTCTCCCTCCTTCTTTGCGACAGCGCCACGTTTAATGAAGCAAATACCACGAGTATCGGGGTAAAGCGCGAACCTCGAAAAAGCTTGGCCGAGATAGCGAGAGCTTGCGTGGCTTTGAGCCCGACACAGAGGCGCGGGCACATGCACACACTCGCGTATACACAACAAGATCGCTGCGCCGCGCCAGCGGCCTCGCAAGAAGAGACCGTAGGTTAGTGCATTGGCTGCACTTTCCGTCTCGGTGTGTGCATGTGCACGCCGCAGTGGCGGCAGCTGTCGGTCGTATGCATGCATTGGTTACGCAAGAATAGTAGCGTGTGTGAGACTGCTGACCCACATACGCCAGGGAGCAAGGACCCCGCTGCACCACCACGCACACCCGTTTAGTGCCGCTTGCCGCGAATATGTGAACGCGCAGGCGCACCAGCGTTGCTGTGGCCGTGGATCGTGGATGCGCTTCGTCCATGTAATGGTACACGTAAACGCCATCTGGTGCCGCACAAGCCTACTACGCGTATACCCGCCCACGTGGCTGTGAAGTTAGCTTAAGCTACGTTTACAACATCTGTGGCACTTAGCTCGTTTCTGTAACTTCGCTACACTTATGCTGCACTTGACCGGGTATTGGTACATTGCAGCGTTTCGCGACGAATCCACTGGTTTTCCGATGCTACCGGTATTTTCGATCGCGGCCAAGAGGTTCGTTCTCTCAGCTTCCTGCTAGAACTGTTCGCCTTTGCTCGCGCACAACCGCAGTACGCGACGCTCCAACAGCTACGCGTTCGAGTGGCGTCGTGTTTATCGGAAATACTTCGTGTATCGCTTGTAATCGAGTTGGATACTGCAAAACGGAAAGCGGTGTTTCAGAGATAAATATGAGATAGAATGTATGAGAGTAATCGATAGTTTGCGTTAAATTGCCGCGCTCTTGAACACGGCCAGCTCTATCCGCGCGAAACGCAATTAGGTGCACTTGCACGCCTTCGTATGTTTGCTTATAATCGAATTATTTCATTCTTTTCGTTTCCTTTCAATAAATTCGAGTAAATTGTCTCATCGATCATTGTGGGTAGGCAGCGAAACGCGCAGACATACGAGACAGAACGGGAAGAGGAAATATTTTTAAATACAGGCAATCTCGTGCAATTAAAAATGGAAGATGTAGTTAGACATGGAAATGAGTAACATAAGGCAAAATGAAACGTTGTAGAATTGTATTTAGTATGGAATTAATTTTATGCCATTTTATGGATCTCTGACTATTTTAAAAACACAGTTTGTTCGAATTGCGTACGCCACCCTGTATAAAACGTCCGACAAGATCGTACAAAAAATTGTGATTGTACAGAAAAAGACTGTTGCTTAACACGGAGCAGTCGTATGTAAGAGAAATTGTTCGATCTGCAAGAGTACTTGACATGAGAGAGAAAGTTGTTCCGTGATTTTACGATACGCGATTATTTGCTTAAGCCTGAGCGTAGAAAACTTGACTTGATTGCAAGCCAGGGGGCGTGGATGATCGTTATCGAATGTTTGTAAATTTAAACTTCCACAAAGTTGAAGATGAAATAAACACTGTTAAGGATAAATGGAAATTCAATGGACTCCACAGACAACAGACATATGCAGGATAAACGTATTTCTTAAATGATATATTTGCGTCAAGTGGACGTCATTAGAGCAACGTAATAAAACTTTTTAACAAAACTGTTGTCCAATCTTCAGCTGGTATACGTATTTACACTAATTTCTAATTCCTATCTGGCAGATCTCCTATTCCAAATGTCAGAAATGTTCGTAAAAATGGATTGCAGCTCCAAATACGAGCACCTACATCAATGAGATTAAACATTTTTTTATGAATTAATGCCTTCCTTCTCCCTTCCCAAGAAAAATCACCTGCCAACGTTAATATCGGCCAACATCAATTATCCAGTATCGCTCTATACGATAGATGGTTCGAAACGGCCGCCAGAACCACACCAAACGCACTACACGCAAACGTGGTTGCATGAATCGAGCGTTCGCATACGATTGGCCCGTATTATCCGCGACATCGCGTTTATTAAAACGACCCATGGTGTGTCATAGACCATTTCTCTCGCGTACAACCGTAAAACTGCCTCTCGTCTCTGCCGACCATTAATTACAAACAGCCGGCAAACAACGATAAGACGCGATTCATCATTATCAGAACACTTTGTATGAGTGAACGAGCATTGTTAAACTGACCTGGTGCACAAATCGACACTTATTCATCAACTTATTCGTTCATCTATGATATCTGAGCGATGACGCTGAAATATACATACGCATATGTACTTTGAATATCGACTTCAAATACTTATTACTCGAGTTTATTAACAAGAGCAAACTAGGTAAAATTCGATTTGTTCCTTTTTCTTTTTTTTCTTTCTCTAGATCGTCGACTATTGTTAATTAAATTTTATTTACGAAATTTATATGCTTTCCCGCCAAAAGAGTAGTTCCTTAATTTTCTGATACTTACCTACATCGTTTATGATTAAAACTCTACAGCTTTTATTGTTCATTATTCGTTGAAGTTATACAATTTCGTGAGATTTTTACAAGCTTATCGCGATTCTACGATTCATTTGTCGATTCTACGATGGATCGGCACCAAATCATATCGCTGCGTGTAGTGCCGCTCAAAGATACTCCCATCCAACGATCCAATTGCATGCTATTGGCTAAAGAGGGGTTAATGGCGAACGCTATGTGTTCACCGTAATCGCAAACGCGTGTGTCCGACACACGTATCTACTTTCACATTCAATCCGTTCTCTTTGCGATAGCCGATATCCTCGGCCAAGCGAGATGGTTTCCATCACTAATAGTCAAGAAGCGTCTTATGTTGTGGACCCACCGGCCCGCGCTCTCGAACGAACCACAGGAAGGGAAAGTCGTAATCTCGCATTGAGAAGCGTGAAACGGCTTGTGAGAAAGTTGTTCTTTAGTAATGAGTCACGCATGACATAATCCTTATCGTCGTTTTTGGTATCTTTATCAATAGAAATTTACAGAAGCAGATGCAAGTTTATGTTATAACAACATTCCCAAAATTTTCCGACTCGTAACCTTTTTTCATAGTAGTCAGACAACTGGCGAGTCTATCCTCGGTATAGATCCATAAAAAGGAATTTTTAGTAGTCAAACGAAGCTTAGCTTCAACGGCTATTATTAATTTCAGAATGGTCGTGATCCTCCGAAAAACACTTTGCGAACCTCTTAGACATCGCGAATCGCAGCTTGGAAATTCAAGCTTTCGATAGTTTTTTAAATATGTAACTTTGGTTAGCCAGTATTATTTTTAACATAAAAATAACAAAAACAACATTCTCCTTTTCAACAGAGTTTCGTAAAAGATGTACTAAATGTGTTTTATATTTTAACAATGTAATGATTTACGTAACAATACGTAGAATGTCCGAGCAATCACTGCCGTGTGAATTGCTCTTTATTCATGAATTCTGTGCTGAAACTTGATCCACGCGAAAGCTTCACCGTGCCATTCATTTATATATCACTGCTGTATAATGAAAGAGGAACGTGACTAGACGGTTCATGATTAATGAAGATGTTTTTCGTGATAGAGGCTGCCGAGGCATCTATCGCGACTTTAATTTGTACGATTCTTTGAACCTACCTTCATATATTACATTTATATACTTATTATAACAAGATAATACGTGTCGAACTCGTGTACCAACGATCAACCGATAAACCTAATCCTTTTCCTATCGTTTTATTTGCAGGAATTATGACCCTTACGAGCAGCCCGTGTGAGCTAGACAACATGAGCTTGTTTCAAGACCTCAAGTTGAAAAGGAGGAAGGTCGACTCCCGATGTAGTAGCGACGGTAAGAAATCATTTTCTCTTTCCTTTTCGTTTAATGACATTTATTTCGGACATACATCGTGTGTAAAAATCGTGTTACCCCTCATCGACGGATCAAAAAACGTCTCCTTATATTTTATCGACTTAATCTTAGTAACATTCCCCTTTCATTTTTCAACGATTAATATCCGAAAACTTCGGTTTAGTTCCATGTTAATTACATATAGCATCAAATAGTTTCGTCGATAAGTCACACGACGTACGACAGAATAGAACACTCACATCTCGCTCAGCGATCGTTCATCCTTGTCAGGAAATCGTTATCATGAGAGTTCAAGTTTTCCTGAATTGTTATCGGCGCATTATCGCGCGTTGCACTAGGTATCTTTGCTTTTGAAGGGAATTACATGGGTGACAAGGTATAATTCAACTCTGCGTTCAACAATGGTAAAACGTGTGATTACCAAGCTGAATGACGTTGTCAGAACTAGATAAGTTGGAACAATCGTAAATCTCTAATTGTTGAGCAGTAATCGTTAATTGTAAAACGAGCAAAACAATATCGTATCGAGATTTCAACAGCTGTCGTAATCGTGTCTTTGAGAGGAATCGTATATCATTGTCCGACCGAAGCTTAGCAAGCGAGCGACCTTTCTTGTTGAGAATACCTAGAACGAGCCATGAAAGTGATCAGCGCAACTGTAATGATTAGTTGCCGCCCATAATGCCATATTTGATACCCTTATTGCTCCGATTTTCATAACATGCGTACATTACACTACATATGTCGTATAAAACGCGTGTGTAACATCAATCATGCTTCATCTGTTCCGCTTTGAAAACCATGAACGAGTAACTGTACCATTACATTATATTACATACGAGAGCACAAACTTCTAGAACCTAGACTGGTGGTCTGCGCTACGAATTTATGTCTTTCCACTCAACGGGCATTTATCGAAATAAAATTTTTGGATCACCTCCAATGCTGCCTAGTGGTTTTGCAACGAAATAAACGCGAGTTATTCAAGTAATGGTGTCAACAAAGTTGACTCGCATTTTAGTTACGCGTGTAGTCGCATTGTCATCGTGCATCGGTCGAGCTACATAATTTTACCATGCATCTTTTATTTGAAGGACGTCGAAGCATATTCGTTTCCAAATACAATTGAATCCACTAAAATAACTAATTTAATAAAATAATTTCAAATCGGGAAATCGTAAAATCCGCGATAATAAATAATAAGCTACTCGGGATAATAAATAATAAATTGTACAAAAAGGCAAAAAAGCGTTACTGCTTGCAAAGAGAGACAAATGAGAAAAAATCCCTCATGGATCTACTAAAGACAAGAAATAATAAACTACATCAATTTTTATTTACATTACGTTACATTAATAATAGGACAAAAATACACATGGGCTTATAGACTGATACGTATCTGATACGTACCTAAATATCTATCATTTAAAGTAAGCAACGACAAAAAATTAATGACTTAACAAAATGATAGATAGACGTGAGATAATAAGCTGCTCTAATATCGTGCCAAGAGTGTCAACTTCTTACCCTCTTCCAATCATTGACAGTCTCAATCTTTAACACCTATAAAATTGTATGTTTTACGCAGTTCCCTTTCTTGAAAATCCTTATGCTCGGCTAGATCTAGTCATCGACGACTACCGAGAAACGCTATAGACGCCTTTATTATTGTGTCTCCTAAACACGATTTCGAGTGGTCGGTTATGAAGGACTGGTTGCCGTGGGGCTAGTTGAGGCATCGCGATCGCGTCTGTGTAGTGAGTAGCGCGAAGAGGGAAGGTAGTAAGTTCAGAAAGAGAGGGGGTGCTGGTTGCTAGCGGTGGTGCAGGGTTGAATATCAACCCACGCGGTTTCCCGGACGTGCACCGGTGCTAGTTCGGCTTCGTCTGAACTCGCGCCAGCACGCGATAAACCACCTTCCATCGTGTCCTCCACGCACAAGCTGTCGAAAATCTAACGAATATAGTTAACCACTGGACGAACAAAACGGAGGAGCTAATTATCTGTGGTGAAAGAAATCTATGACCAGCTGTGCGTTGATTAAGCTGCATTGATTCCTCGAACATCATTCGCAAACGTGACCGATACCAATGACCCTCGATCCACCGGCTAATAGAGGTCAGAGACTGTCGTTGGCCGGAAGCCGAATCGATGGTAACGACGATGAACCTGGATTGTTGTTATGCCAGGAATAACATCGATTTGGAAGGGCGTATGCGGGGTCGAGTTTCGTACGACAAAGTTGACGGTTCTTCTTCTCCCTTTACCGAAGACGGACGGTTCGTTCGCGAGATGGCACATGAATGAGCCAGTTTTCCGAGGGACGAGTGTTCCAAGCGAGCCATATCTTGGAGAATCATTGATCTTTCGCTGCGAGGCCACGCGCGAGCAACGTCATATGCGGAGGAACGTGCGACGCAATTACACGGTGACGTGTGCCGGCCGGAACGGCATAGTGTTTTATGAATGTAACAATATGGAAAAATTCTTGGACGAGTACCAATCGCTCTTGATATCTCAACTCGGTAACCGAGGAAAGTGATATCTTCTTCGTATTCTGGCAATAAAAGATCGATCGGATCGTGTTTAACGTCACGATAGGATACGTTAGTTGATTAGTTTCTCATCATGTTCGTGAATGTGCTGCGGCTAACTTGTTACGATCTGGTTAAATAATGTTAACACGACATGACACCTGTTCCTTTTCGTTTTGTTTCATTCTATATTGATTCTATTTTTTATTAAATTTATTATTTTATACTTTGCCTTGCATTATGATTGAAGATGAGAGATGTATGTTAAGGAGAATAGAATACAGACGGCGACATCAATTACTAGATGATTATTGAAACTCTAGTTTAGTGCCGATGATATTAGTCGACTGGTACCGCATGAAGGAGGGGATCGATGCTTTTCGGTGCGTCTGACCAATGATATGCTATTCTACTGAAATTCTGCTTCTTGCATAAACCTTATGTCAATGTAACTTTTTATAAACTTTCGAAAAGTACGTGATCGTTGTTATCAAAATAATATATCCATATACTATTTAATATATATTAAAGATTTACATATTTAATTTGATACAAGGTTTTTATTCGTGACAAGCAAATAAGTGAGATTAATAGCACGCTTTTGTACCAATCGAAGTACACAAAAATTTTGCATTAAAATTGAATCTAACATTTATCCATAATACGTGCCAACATCGAAGGATATCTTTCAACAAGAGTATTAAAAGTAATAGGCCCGTAATAACGTACGGGCCATATACCAATCGAACATGATCATTTTGAAGAGGTGCAAGAATATCAAAGTTACAATCGAGGATATCAAGGAGACAATCGATGAAGAGAATTGAATTTAACAAAGAACTGTGATACTCTACGCAACAAGTACTTACATATGTACATTCTACGAAGCTTGAGCAATCGTTCAATATCGACGATACATACATAGAAAACGTAATGGAGAAGTTGAATATCTACGATGACGAAACAATGGACTTTACGTTGAAAAATAGTTTGTTTTTCGCATCTGATCTTCACCGAATGGAGAATTGGAACTTACTGAACTTAAATCTAAGAACGCTTCAACCGCTAAGAACACCGTTGAATAATTTCCCATCGTATTCCTATTTGTATCATCCGTACAACGTCTTCTCAATGTCACCCTATCAAAATTATTTCGACTTCCGTCGTTACTTCAGATCTCACCTGATAATGGCCCCGTATGCGATGCTAGATCATCGATACTGCTGCTACGGTTCAAATAACCGTTGTTCATCGATATTCGGTAAACAGACGATTTTAAGTTTCGGACATTCGTGCCTGGAACAGTTTAAACCCACGTTCTTAAGAACTTTATCAGACCGTTCAGTTGATGTAAATTCTTTTGTCAGTTTTCAATTCTGCACCTCGAGGAAGAAGCATTCTCTTGCTCATATTACAAATTCAGGCTTAATTCCTATTTTATTACATATACCTAAAACAAACTTCAGTTTCTATCTTCTTTCCTTATTCATATGATTTTTATTCCACGCTGTTTTATCAGCAATGGAAAACTAGTTCAGCGAACTATTTTAGCTAAATATTTCTATTTTTCGACAATTCAATTATATTTGCAATTATATCAGTTTTTATAAGAAAACCAGCATATCTCTAAATGACAAAAAAGAATAAAAGACGTAAATGTGAGTTTATACTGATCCATTACGTGCCCCCACAATAGCGCCAAACCATAGCACGTCGGTACTCTGAGCGTTAAATATTAATCATGTAAGGACAGACATACGATCATCTTCGTAACATCGACATTATTAATTGTTCGCTGTGATTGTCGCGTTGTGATCATCGACTCATTCGCTGATGATGAATGAAGTTCTCGTCGTCTCCTACAGTTACGCGACGCGTGATCAGAATCGAAAGGCTCGAAAGCAGGATTGAATAACCGGAGGAAGGAATCGATTCCAACCGTTCCTAAGGGGGGAGGGGGGGATATCTAAACGAGAGGAAGACAATGAAAGGCGGTAAATGAATAATCCACGGGAACCGATTTTCAGGCTGATCGGTCTATTAATAGCTGTGAGAACTAGTACCTAGGTACCTACAATCACAACCCGACCTTGTCAACTGCATTCCTTCCTTGACCTACACGAACAGCCGTAGTCCCCACATCCTTTTCACGATCTAAGCACTCCGAACGGGTATTACACTTTCGTGTTGGTCGCGTAAATTGCTCTCGCTGCAAAATATCCTTGCAGCTGCACGTGCAATCTCGAACACTTCCCGCACCCTAGGGCACGGTATAAAGGGAAAACCATTCCACGACTGAACAATCTCAAACTAGTACTGCATGCCACAATGTTACTGCTCTCGCTAAATTTCTCATAGAATTAAAACCACGGAAATATTCGGATCGTTCCGTTTATGAATATCCAAGTTGATTTTAAGATAGACACCTTTTTCTATTTTGATACAAATATAATTAGAATGAAAGTAAAAGTTTTTATCGTACATATATATATATAATATTCAAAAACATCTTATTCTATTAATCTTAATCTTAATCTATTAGCAGTTTTAAAATGGAAATTATTTTATATGGAAAGTTTACCTTTTTCATCGCTAATCGATAGTTTTCTAGTATTCATTTTGTTATCAAAATTTAAATTAGATTCTAATATTTTTTAATAAATGTAAAGTTGCCATGGAAAATAAAAGAACAAGTATGCATAATATGATAATAAGGTGGTTATAACGTGTAGGCGTGTTTAATAAAGTAACGAGTGGAGGAATTCGTAATAGTCAGATGTATTAAAATAAGTATAAGTACAGAGATAGTGTATGCCGGTTGTAATCGTCGTTCGCTTCATGCTACTATGCCAATCGAAGAAAGGATAATAATACTCTGTCTTAGGGAGCACGTTTATACATTTACCTCAACGGACGATACCACAAAAAGTTAACCTTCTTATGTAACTCGGGCTGAAAATTACAAGAAACGGCGATAACAATTCGTTCAGAGTTTATTTGCCTCTAGACCTTATAAACCAAAACAACGTTAGTATTCGAAGGTAGAATAATATGAGTCTCCCCTAAATTTGAATTTTCCATTTCAACTTAACTTTTTCTACGCTCACGTGCAGCTACAATAGTGAAATACAAATATTTGTTCCATCGTAAAGCATGGTATTCCTTTTCTGCCACTATAATACACCGTAATTCGGCCAGTTAATATCTCAAACGTCGATATCGGAAAGTACAATACGATAAAAGTCGAAATATATCCGTTGTAGGTGTTCGATTTGATTTTTAAACAGATGGGTACGGGCAACAAACTATGACATGGTTCTTTTGTAACTCGTCTGTCAACGTTATAAAACCTCGGATTGGCAGCCCACCGTGATAAGTGCTATTAATCTTCGTAATAGACCACCAGGCATGCTTATGCGCAATGATTAATAACGTTTTCATATCTCCTAGAACACCAAAACCAAACCTATTAACGCGAAACATCGGAGTTCGAGACGGTTACGCGATCGTTGAACCGCATAGTTTAACCAGTGAACAAAGAAGAACCACATCTCGCATAACTTTTATAATCTCGTGCGAATCGCGCGTGAAAGCGATGGAATCGTCTAACTGCAATAATTGTTATTAATGCTCGGTGAAACGCGGTTGCTTAACCATGCAAGAATAGTAATGATCAATACGTTACGCGTTACGTTACGAAGTGTCAAAACAGAATGCAGCAACGTGTTCATCTCTATTAGGCCAACATCAGATCGATATAGAGATTACTTGCAGCGATGGAGCTGAATCTCTCGTTCAACGGTTTGCGCTTAGAACATTTGCAAATTAAGTTTGCATAGGCAAGCATTGTCAATTTTCATCCTGTTACCAGGCAAATATTTCTTTTCACATGATCGCAAAATATTTCGCACGATTACCGTTAATATAACTCCATCCAAGAATCTCAATAATCAATTTCGATTTTCTTAAATGGCAATCGCCGTCATTGATGCGTTTCCAGTTAATTCGTTCAAAGATCGTAATATTCGTTCGTTAATGAAATTTCGGTCAGAAAATCGTCCTTCATCGCCATCATCGCCATGATCATCACGACCGATATGGCAGACCATAATCATGTGTACATGCGTCAAGACTAATCACGCTTCATCCACGTCCGTAATCGCGGCCTTCCCAAGGTAAACGTGTGCCAAATGTTCCATCGAGTATAAACGTGAGACCAACGCCTTATTTCTCAGACTCCCCGGTATCCCTTGGATCAGCAGGCTCGCCGCTCGGGATCCAGCCGGCGGACGCTCCTTCACCCATAAACTTTCCTGCTCCAGGGGAGAGCATGGCAGACACCTCGACCCTGTCGCCGGAGGCTAACATGCCGAGCTCGCCGGGCTGCCCCGTGGTCAAAGTCAAAAGCGAGTATCTGCTAGGCATCCCGAGTCCGGGGACACCGCGAGATCCTCTTCGTGGAAGCGGGGCGGCAACTGGCTTGGAAGCTCGTGATACAACCTGTTCGGACCGTGCGTCACCCGATTCAGTCTTCCCTGATGCCACTTCGATGGTGGGCTACAGAGTCGTCGAGGAACAGCAGCAACAGCAGCAGCAGCACTATCACCAGCAACAGCAACAGCAGCAGCAGCAGCAGCAGCAGCAACAACAGCAGCAGCAGCAGCAGCAACAGCAACAGCAACAGCATCAACAACAACGTTCCGGTACACCCGTACCAACCAGATTGTCGCCTTATTCGCCGATGCAAGCGGTCTCCACGACTCCCATGCCTCAAGAAGCGACTTCAAGGAGCGACAGCCCCGACAAGGGTGACTTATCGTCGGCGCAGACCAAGGAGGAGTCCGATAACTCGGTTTTTGACGGAGGAGGTGGCGGTGGTAGCGGCGGTGGTGGTCGTTCGGAGACTTCCAGTCAACCTAGTCACCGGAGCAGCCCGTCTTCTCAATACAGCCCTAGCCAGAGTATGAGTCCTAGCGCGAGCGCGACACACGCTACTCAACAACAGCAACCGCAAACACAGCCAACACCGCTGAGACCCCGAGTGCCCTCGGTGCCGCCTCACCTTCTAGCTCACCATCAATTTTGGTCACAAAACAACGGTATACAGGGGTTCGCTACGCAAAGGCTATTGAACGGGGTCATCAGTAGCGCTGTTAACTATGGACAGAACGCTGCAGTTGCATCCACTAGTAGCAGTACAAGTTTGAGCAGCAGTACAGGGAGCAGCGGGAATGGGGCAACTTCCACGAGCACGGGGACAACTAGTACAGCTTCCTCGTGTAAGTCAGAAATCAGTCATAACGATACATATTCTTACTTGACATTTAATCCGAGTCTAATACATTAAGCACGTTGTATTAACGTAGCATCTCATTCAATCCTGCTCGGTTGATGGAACAGAAATTTAGAATAAGATTTTAATCGAAATACGACGTATTTTATTTCAGGCGAAACGATGAAACCACCGGCACAAAGGCCCACGCCAGCGCCCCCGAGACCACCTCCCACCGTGATCATGGGTGAAATCGGTGGCGTTCGGACGATGATATGGTCCGCGCCGCCATTGGACCCCGTACCACCGCCAGCGGCTTCGTGGACGGCAACGGCCGCGGCGGCCTCCTGTTCCTCCTCAGAAGAGTCGGCTGCCCAGCTACTTTTAAATCTCGGACAGGAGTCCAGGGGCAAACCATCCTCCGTTTCCTATTCTTCCGGCCCACCACTCAATATGGAGAGGTTATGGGCTGGCGATATGACGCAATTACCGGCCGCGCAACAGATGCAAGCGCTCAACTTGACGGCTTCCGGGTCCGGTCAAACGTGGGAGAGGAACGGAGGAGTCGTCAAGTCCGAGACGGCATCGCAGTCGATATCAGTCGCCCCACCTGCACCACCGATGCCACCTCAAGAACACGAGGAAGACGAAACGCCTATGATATGTATGATTTGCGAGGACAAGGCTACTGGTTTGCATTACGGCATCATCACGTGTGAAGGGTGAGTGGTGCAACGTTCTTCTCTCTTTTAACGATGCATTAATATAATAATAGAGTAACAACTATTCGTGGCAGACAATTAGCGTTTAATGGTTTCTGGACGATGTACTTGTTTGCTTGGTACATGTTAATTTTTTTTCCGAGATCATTTAGAAAACTCGAATCGATTTGAAAATATCTATGGAAATTGATTAGCTATCTCGACTTACAGAATCTTTTGACAAATTGCAATTATTTAGATAAGGTTATCTTAATGGAAAATAAATTAACTTGCAAATGCGAGGAATAAAATCAAATTCAGTAGAATTGTATACATAGTATGTAGAGATGACGTACAGAGATAAAGTCCTTTTAATCGTTCAATTTATTGGAAACTCGAATAAGTTATTAATTGAAAAAAAAAAGCTGCTCATAAAATCTTACGAATGCATCAACGAACAATAAATTGTAAAACAGAATTTAAAGTGCGAATATATCTCCTCTCGTTGTTAAAAATATTAAGAACGACGTGTATTACTTGTACATGTATGAATACCAAAAGGTTCTAAAATATCTTTGTCTCGCTATTTCGTAAATAGAGAACAAAGATATTGTCGTGAAAGGCGAGGAGCAACGAGTAAATTCTTCAAGATATCGCTGGCGATACACTCAAGCACGATGAGGTCGAAGTGTGATAATCAAATTAGTCGTCTGCAAAACTGATCACGTTCTATATCTCGAACAGCTTGGTCTGGAATGACATAGCGGCGACGCGTTACGAGTCAGAGATTCGGACGATCCGTTTAATTACAGATAATCAAGCGAAACTATGTACGGAAAGTTAAGACTAGACTAGTCACGATACCTCGCGGCTAACTCTGACCTTTCGATGGTGCTAAATACTACTTACGTTTCAACATTGAGAACAGAGAAATATATTGTTTCCAGAATCTGCGAGGTTACCACGTTACGCTTCAATTATGTATATAGATAGATATCCTCCTGTAGATATTATATCACCAAGTTTTTCATTATTTCCCCTTTCGTGATACGACGACACTCGGTCTCTTCAAGTGCACCTCAAGTCTTCAAGGTACTACCCATTCTAATATATCCTGCGACGCGGTTGATTAATCCCTAAGGTAGTACAGGGTATCGTTACTTGCTTTCATGCTTGTGCATTCAATGTCTATCGTCATATGCGACAAATCCGACAAATTAGTTGAGAAAAGTCGACGACCAATTTCTCCGCGCATCCCAGTGTAGCTATAATTCTCCAAGTATGAGTCTTTAATCGGTTTCTAGAATCGAGATACTCCCCTGAGAAGCAAGGAGAACTTTGAAACTTCATTCGTTGGATAGAAAATCCTTGATGACTAATTGTAAAATACCTTCCGCTCTATCTGCTCTACACTTCACGCTAACTAAAAGATCCGCGTTTCAAAAAGGAACGTGTCTGTTTGGTACAGGACAAGTACTTATTTTGAATAATAAACTATGTAAAAAGGTTGAACCTGTATCGCCAAAAATGAATTCGATACTGTAATGTCAGCCTTGTTTTGTGAAGTTGAACATAAATGTTTCACTGGAGATAATCATGATATAATCTTGAAAATGGAGCAGATTTCTATCATCTAATTCGTTTACAATGTACTGAGCCACGGATAACAGTAATTTATTATAGTAAACATAAGTTCTTATACTGAAATCTTCGGAGAGTTCTTATGAAATCTTCTTATGAATGTGCAATGTGAAAGAGCATGAAATTATGTGTGTGCAGGTGTAAGGGTTTCTTCAAAAGAACGGTACAAAATAGGCGAGTGTACACGTGCGTGGCGGAAGGTGGTTGCGAAATTACGAAGGCCCAAAGAAACAGGTGTCAGTACTGTCGTTTCAAAAAGTGCATTGAACAGGGTATGGTCCTTCAGGCCGTTCGAGAAGATCGAATGCCTGGAGGAAGAAATTCTGGTGCTGTATATAACCTTTACAAGGTTAGTATTAACTTGATATCTTCGATAATTATTAACACCATAAAATAAAGATATCAAATAATTAAAACATTATTGAATAAAATTATCTTTTCAAGAGAGAAAGGCATACGGAAGGTTTTTAAAAACACTAATGCTCTCTAACTTTTTGTCGACGATGTACGTGTGAATACAAGAATGAGAAACTGATCCTTAATCTAAGATATATTCACGCACTCAACGACTAATTGTCAATCGTTGTATTGTTCTCCAAGGTTTATGATTAATTTTAATTCCGCCTTCTTTCCCTCCATAGGTGAAGTACAAAAAGCACAAGAAAAGTAACAAAACAAGTGGAGTGGGCGGAAGCATGGGTGGCATAAGTAGCGGCGGTAATGTTGGCGGTGTTAACGGGTCGGGATCCCTTGGTGGTAGCAAAAGCACCATGGGTTCGACGATGCTTGATAAACACATGGCTGTAGCCGCAGTCGCTCACCACAGCCAACAGCAACATGTCCAGCTAGCTGGTGGTTTTCTTCATCATCACAAGATTTCGTCGGGCGACCCGCTCAACTCACAATCTACCACCAGTCACTCAAGTCACCCCGCGCATTCGGGACACCTTGTTAATGGGACGATCCTGAAGACAGCGCTCACCAACCCCTCCGAAGTGAGTTCACGTCATGTTCTGCATTTTCGCATCGTTCTTCTTCTGCCAGGTTGATTTTTTACTATAATCCCTAACTTTTAAGCGAAAGTCCTCACGATCTAGCGAAGAGATATGTAACAGCTATCTTGTCCAATGACGTATAAACGACATTCCATTGGCAGATAATGTTTTGTAGACTCTAGATACGGAAGAATTAAATCGGCAACAATGAGCGAAAGCACGAGAGAACAGACTTTAATTCTACTGTAATATTTGAATTTTTATGAGCCAATATCGCTCTCGTTTTAATAAATCTAGAAGACTATTAATGTTTTACGAAAAGCTCTATCATAAAATTTAACTTAAAGGTTATCTATTAATCTTATGAAAAGTGAAAAATATCGAGAAGTATTGATTAATACATACGCATAATGTTCGTATCTCCACCAAAGCTGAGAAATTTGTTAACAGCAGGAAGGGACCGAAGAAGGTTAAGCGTCCACCCAGCACGGTAACTTCCACTTGCTTCCCTGTTCCTTTGAACATCTCTTCGTAAGCAACATGACGCAACGTATTCGATTCCACGCGATCTTTCTGCATGATAACTCATGGAAGCGCACAAATTAGGTATAACGTCTAAGAAAGATTCCATGGGATTTCTCTATCAGCTCTCCATTAGATCGATTATCTAACAAACCAACCAACATATACGTGTGAAATGTTTTTTCCTCTGTTCGCGTCTTAACGAACACTCCGCGAACACGTATAGATCAACGTCGTCCGTGCAACCGTAACACGATTTCGAATGATTTATTCGAGACGGCTCGTTAGAAATCGAGCACGGGTCGACAAAAGTTGATCTTCGTCGAGAGAATGCGCCGTTGATGAGAACGTCCCGAAGGTATCTTCACTTTCACTTTCGAAGCAGCTGCACGCGATCGGATCACATGCGCCAACGCGATCTTTCTCGCTCATGGGGATTTCTTTCATCCGATTCAGCACGTTGTCGATCGGTTTCAACGCGATTAAACACCAGGAAAATACAATGATATCGTATTAATCGGATCAACTCGATCTTCCACAGATCGGAAACAACGGTGAAATTTCAACTCCTCGCGACCTTTCCTCCAGAAATGAATCCAGGAATGAATCACGAGTTCGCGCAAAAATGGTATTGGCTAGGTTACGGCATCAGTACCTTTGGTTTCGAGATCGTGAGGAGGCCGTTATGCGCGCGTTTAAAACAATCATTTGAGGAACGTTAGTCGGTCGATGAATTCTGCGCAATGACTACACGGCTTCTGGATTGAGGCTGAAGTCATACAGGAAATGAATATGTGAACGATTAGAGAATTATCGCGAATAGTATGGTTAAATTTTTGTTCCTGTTCGCCTTCACCACATTTCAATGATCGAAAAACCCGTTAACAATTTTGTAACAAATTCTCAAAGAGAATTAAATACGTATGATATGCGGCATTTGCAATTTTTCTGTTTACGAGACTGCACGATACAATCTAAGAGGTAATGGGAAGACGTTAAAACAAGTGAGCTAGTTGATAATACACAAAACCCAGAAATCGGTGTACAATATACGTGAGGCGCGTCCACTTTCCGATCAATTAATCAATTTTACGCAAAGAAATATGTTTATTATTGTTTAGGAATTGAAACAGTGTTTTACTGTTTCGGAGAGAAAATTGAGAAAATAGTAACAAGTTACAAAGAAACGCTAAAAAATATAGATTATGTTGCATGTTTTACGTTTGCGTGACGATCATTCTGTTTTCCTGATCTTTGAAATTGTCGGGAATTAATTAAAAATGATCGATCTTATAAAAATGTATTTGGTTAAGAAACCTTAAACATATGAAATAATCAAGAGCTGACATCTCGATATGTCAAGTTAACGATAGAAGGTATGAAAAAAATGTAAAAAAGAAAGCTGGAAAGCACGAATAATGAACTAAGTAGAGGAACAAGTGGATGGGAAAAAGTAATCAAATTCGACGGATTTCGACGGATTTCGACCATTTTCGAGAACGATCCTAAAATGAATGAACTCCATATTGCAATTTCACTTTCTTACGACTTTGCTTGCGCAAACCTCAAGGTTTCCCACATTACGAAAGCCGATAGATACCAGCAAGCCGAGTACTTGGTTGGTCGTCGTCGTCTCACATGCCTTTTCGTGCTCGTCTAAACATAGTACTATCTTTTACGTCGTGAAAGTGTTTCCTATTAGAGGTTCGAGCTGCACCAACCATTTCGCGTGGTTCGACGAGCTAAACCTTCACAACCAAAATTAATCCTGTAGACGATGAACGCTCGTTCGAAATAGAACTGCGCGACTCATCGTTGATCAGTAATGATCGAACTTCATTGAAATGACGCAATTGTAGCGATGGATCGTGGATGTTTATCAATATTCTGTGCCGTTCGCGTAATATTTTTCACGAACGTCAACGATCGATATACGGCATCGAAACGAACTGTGATAATCAGATCGTTTTAATTCGTCGCGTGAAAGCTCACGCGTTAACGAACGTTGTCGGGGACCATTTATGCGATAAGAGTATACACATACATACGTAACGTAGCTCGGTGCGCAATCAACTATCGAGAATATTCGAATGACGCTGTGTTACGCTTACAGACCAGGTGAGGTATGCAAACAACGAGAAGAATTACCGGGAACAGTAAGTCCGGTAGAGGCCATTGCCAAAAGTGAAATCGATGACTCCCGAACCGGATAAATATTGCCTTGTGGATGGAATACGATTAAGGAGGTCACTTTCCATCTCCAGGCGAATCGTTGCACACTCGCCACGATGCAGCGTATGGATTCTCATGAATTTCAAAAGTTCTCCTCCCGCGTTGGAAGAATGGAGAGTTTCGAGATGCATAAAGATTCGGATTAACGTGTTTCTCCAGAAACAAGATTCCAGATCTTTGCCAAGAAATGCGACAGTGCGAGAACGATTATTGTCCGTGGAGTTTAACAGAGCTTTTTCTAGAATCTTCTGATTGCGAGAAGTCGAATTTGTAAAAAGGATGAATTCACCGTGCTAGAGAATTGCGACTACATACTGTCATGATCATTTGTGCAATACGGTGGATATCTTCTAACTTTGAAATGGTCAACGGACGAATATTCATGTTCCTTAATTGCAACAAGATCCCACCTTAATACCTACAGTTACAGTTTGGTTACGGTTACAGTTGATTAGTCTCGCAATTTGACAAAACTTGCTTATAAACAAGTGATAGAATTATTTGATCGTGTCAGATCGCTAACGCGCGATTATTACGTAATAATCGCGAAACGAGTGAAAAAACAGAATTCACGATGTTTGGTAAGGATTGCGCGTATATAATATGTATACATCGAAGGAGAGGCGTCAGTCGTTATCGACATCGCATCAAGATGACGACGACTCGGAGGTAGGGACAATAGAAAATCAGCGACAGCCGGTGCCAAGGACGGGCAGTTCTCCGCCGCGCGCCGGTTTCGTAACTCGTGAAAGTCTGCACAAGGGACACTGACCTCACCCTACCTCCTTCTCTTCCTCCTCCAACACCTTCGTCCCTCCATCTCCGCTGCGAGATCGCCGTCAGCAACGAGAACGCGTGTCCCACGGCTGCATGACGTTCGTCAATATGCACGAAACTTAAAAATAAAGCCGAGCAAAAACGGGGATCGCAGCTTTCTCCGAAAGTGTCACCGGGGACCTCAGACTACTCTCCCTAACCGTATATACTTCACAAATACCGATCTCGAGGATCGAAAGGTCAATGAAAGGCCAGATCAGATTTACGTAGAAAGCACGACTCCACGATTCGTCCATTGACAGATTGAAATTATCAAAGTGCGACCATCGTAGATTCTGCCATCTCGACGCTGGATATACCGGAATGTTCAGCAACTTTATTTTCGTTGGTTCCAAACGATATGCTTGGAATAAAGTATGTGTACGATGTAAGATATTACATACGTATGTATATGGAATTGAAAAATTCAAATACAAAAGCGGCACATTTCATATTTAAATCTGTTTTTGGTCTTTTATATTTTTTTTTTTTTTTTTGTTGTTCAATTAACAACGTTAGTTCAATTAACAACCCATTAATGATTAGAGTTCCTAAAATTTGAAGCCATTCGCTCAATTTCTCGCAGTATTAAATATATTTCTTGCAATTAACGTAAAGATAATTGTAATTTTTATACAAGAGTGCTTTAAACGTCAGCACCCTCTGTACGAGCATCGAGATAAATGACAATTTAACAACCTCCATTAAAAAATTGAAAATTGACCGTATTTTTTAAATTTCATCTATATAATAATCTTCAGATTTGTACATATATAATTAGTTTAGTAATGTGGTAGGTCCTACATAATCCTATATTCCTTAATGCTCTCATAAATCGTCATGTTGGAATAGTGATAGTATAACACTCGGAAACGATAAATTTTAACAAATTCAAATAGTTTAAGAGAAAAATTTTCTGTGTTTAAGGTGGTACACTTAAGACAGAGGTTAGACAACACAGTAAGCAGTTCGAGGGATCGGTCTTTTCCTTTCGATGCAACCGTTGCTATGATCCAGTCTCTAATAGATTGCGACGAGTTCCAAGACATCGCCACGTTAAGGGTGCGTTTATCTACTTCATAGTTTTTAAACTGTTCCATTACCATTCGTGCAGCACATTCTCTAGAGTTCTATACGTTCCCTATTCGAACGAATAAAATTTCAACACAAATGGTGTGTCTCTGTTCGCACGTGTACCTTCTATTTTATATTCCAGAACTTGGACGAGCTACTGGACCATAAATCAAACTTAAGCGACAAGCTGTGTCAGATAGGGGACAGCATAGTGTACAAGTTGGTGCAGTGGACCAAAAGGTTACCGTTTTACCTTGAGCTACCGGTCGAAGTTCACACGACGTTGCTCACCCACAAGTGGCACGAGATCCTGGTGCTGACCACTTCCGCTTATCAAGCGATACATGGTCAGCACAAGTTCTCCAACGTCGGAAGCGACGTGATGGGAGCGGATTTTATGCAAGAAGTAATTACTTTTCTATCCTTCGTTGCATTTAAATCCACTACTCCTCGATTTAGCAGAGATTCACAGATAAAGAACTTTCACTTTAACCAACGAATACAGTACAGCAGATTTATTTCATGACGTGAACCGATAGTACACACCTGTAGCCCACGGCTCGAGCATTTCTGTTCAAAGAATAATGTAGAGTACGCTTTTTATCGCAAATAGTATCGGATAAATACGATCCCTAATAGAATCGTAATTGGTTGCATAAATCTTAGCCAGACAGATATGGTTCTATACGGACATTCGTGAAATTCAAGCAGTACTTTCTATATTTAAACAGGTGGAGATCATAGATAGAAGATTTATTTGAGAAACGAAGAAACTTTCTACTTTGAAGAATATAAAAAAGAATTGCGACACTGTATTAATCAAACGTGTATCGTCTGAATTAGATTAAATAAATGTATTCGTACACAGGTTTCAAACAACATGTATACGTTGCAAACGTGCCTAACGAACATGATGGGCCGACCGATAACCATGGACCAATTACAGCAAGACGTAGGGCTCATGGTGGAAAAAATTACATACGTCACATTAATGTTCAGGAGGGTGAGATTACGAATGGAAGAATACGTCTGCCTGAAAGTAATCACCATGCTCTCGCAAGGTAAGTATTCTCATCAGATAAATCATTTAAAAATGCGCAAATACCGTACATGCCTGTTTTTTCTTTTTTTTCTTTCCTTTTTTATTTTATCGAGATACTTAAGATATAAAGAAATGCATCCTTTTTGCTAATGCTGCAATTGGCGAAGCAAAATGTAAGTTTGCGTGTAAACACGGTATAGAATGCTAATTTTTGCATATTTTTCATTTGCTTTACATGCCATATGTACAGAGTACAGCTCGTAATTATTCGAACAGTTTCAAATCGAAAGAAAAGTACCTACATTCTCCATACGGAATACATTTATCGACCATCTGAATATAAGTAATGATATATTTATATTCTTTATATTATTTGATATATTCTCAACAAATTTGAAAGTAAAATGATGCTCAAGGAAGGATTGATAGTCGTCGAGTAAATTTTAGAAAGACATCGCGAATTACTGAAAGAATTAAAATTTACTAACGATAGAATAGTTATAGTTACAGTGAAAAATAAAATTCAAGACTTCAAAGATAAAAATATAATAGTACTCAGCAAATGAAGAAAAAAGATCTTAACAAACATGAATCGAAAAGTGAATATACAATCTTTGAGAATCTTTCGAAAAATTTCCTCACGTCTGGTAAATCTATCCATCCTTGAACTTCTGAACCTTTTTTTTTTTTATCACCTTATATAAACTGCTATCAGCACATGTTCACGATTATTTTTCTTGTATTTGTCCTCTCTTAGCACGTGGAGGTACTATGGAATTAGAACATCTACAAGAACGGTACATGAGCTGTCTACGAAGTTTTGTCGAGCACAGCGCGCCTCAACAGCCGAATCGATTTCATGATCTTCTCGTCAGATTGCCCGAAGTAAGTCAGCCATAAAAAAATTTCCCCCGGTCGTTCATCGTTTGTCGCGCGAATCGTTTAGATTTTCACTTGACCAGATGGGTGTGTAATGTAAAGTACAAAAGAACAAAAAAAAAAAAAAAGAAAAAAGATAGACTAAAGTAGATAAAAGAAGTAAATAAATAGAAATATGAAAATATGCACAATTTTGTGATCGATGATAGAGAAAGATTCAAGCAATAGAGTATCGTCCATGATAGTACGACCGTATTTGTAAATGTTTTCGTGAGATACGAGTTAGAGCAGTACCTACAATCTAAGTCGATCCTGTTTTCTTCCTGAATTCCAGGTACAATCGGCGGCAGCTCTTCTACTTGAGAGTAAAATGTTCTACGTTCCTTTCCTATTGAACTCAACAATTCAAAGATAGTAAATAAAAAACAAACTGACGATAAACGAAGCTGAATACCTATATACATACTATACATATAAATATATACATATATATACACACGAAAGATTATATTGTATGTATATATGTATATATATGAAAATAGAATCGAACAAACAAACAAAAGCAAACGGGAGAGACTTATAGGAAAAGGGAAAAGGGAAAGGCTTTGTTTGCGTATGTATAATAATTATATAAAAAAAGTATATATATAAATAATATAAATAATATAAATCTGTGTGTTCGTTGCGTTGTACAAAACGAAGAAAGTCGAGAAGAGAACGAGGAACCTGCGAAAAGCGTGATAAAACAGACAAAAGCGTTAGAAGGAAAAAAAAAACAAGAAAGAAAAGAAACTAGAGAAAAACGAGAAGATTTGAAAAAAAAAAAGAAAGAGACGCAAAGGATACGAAGGAGGAGAGAGAGAGAGTGCTTTAGATAAGAATTAAAAAAAGCAAATTAATGAAAGAATATAAAGAGTTCGAAAGAGAGCGAGAGAGAGCGGGAGAGAAAGAGAGGGAGAGTGAGGAAGCGCGCCACCTCGAGATGGGAAATCAATCGAGGAGGGAACTGAACTTTTTTATCGAAACTGAAAGACTATAATAATATATTTCTGTACGCAGTACCGCGCAACTACGTCATTGTGTGTTCACGTTGCATAATTCGATCGATAATAAAACTCTCGTTACGTACGCTCACTGTAGGCCACCTATTACCACCTACTACTATTGCTGCTACTACTACTGCTACTGTTATTATTACTCTCCACCACTATCAAACTAAATAGCAGACTACCATTAAAACGACCGAAAGATCAATCGACCGATGTTGATGGCAATGGTGATCATAATAATAACGATGATGATGATGACGATGATAATGGTGATGATGATAATCGACGACAAGTCACCAGCAACAACACAAACACAAAACAATCGATCAGTGAACAAATCGATCGCCGCGTATCTATGTATCTTTACACGCGAGTATAATAATTACAATATCACAGCCAAACGAATACGCATTCTCGATAACAAAATAACACTAAACGCCTATAAATACTTAAATACTCTCGTCTATGTATCCATGTGATCCTACCCTTACACTAAACGACGTTGCAGACGTAAGTGTGATATTTCAATTATCATTCTAATTAAGAGAAGATACAGGGAACACGGCCGTCGTCATTTCTAGAACAAGGACTAGCTGAATGGATGTTTGTAAAAACGATGACGATTTTTGCATAACTGTTGAATCGAAAAACAGAAAAACCGATGTTATTTGCATGAAGTGATGCAGAGACCAATTTGACGTCTACTGAATGGTGCCCTTCAATTATACGAGGGGAAAATATGCCAGACGTTGAACACATTTGGATAAAAATCTGGTTAGACTCTGGGCTACAGACTTATTGACTCGTAAATCGTCCTCGTTGTTATTGTCGTTCTTGTCGTCATTCACCGCTCCGAATCATGGTCCAAGCGCGCAACACAGAAGACTATATTATATATACATATATACATATATATATATATATATTCACGGTTTTGTTAATTTACATTTTATCGTCATCGACGTAAATCTTTACGCGTGTAATATCGTCGCATCATTCACCGGTCGATTTTTGACTCGTCCTTCGAACGATCCGATCCTCCACTTTTCTCGGATCACGAGATCACGCGATTCTAGAGCTTATGAAAAGAGGGAAGTGTCGCGTAGACGAAACTCTTCTCGCAAACGAGACGCTTCCGCGAGATTCTCGACGACTTTTAAATAAAGTTCGATTCGATGACTTGCAAATATTTTGCAAAATTTTTGTAACGGACGTTCTTCGAACTGATACTGATTTTCGATACGTAAGACGAACTTTTTAAACGTTTTTATATAGTTCTAATGAATTCGTAGCCTGCCGTATATCGAAGTGATATTTTTTCTATTGAAAATCCTTGCAAGGATCTGATCGTTCGAACCTGCGCGCTTGAGCGCGCGCGCTTCGTTTCTCGTTACCAAGCGTTCCCCATTGATTCGTGACAAAAGATTGTTTTTTATAATTCCTCGTTAAAATGACTGCGATAATTTCATAGTATTATATACAAGAAAGGAAAAGGAGAAAAAGAGAAGGTAAAATGCATAAACGAATGGAAAATATGACTAGCAAGAGACTTGGTATTTCTTTATTACGAGGAAGCTTATATTCGTAGCAAACAAAAAAAGTAATAGAGTAATAAAAGTTCGAGTATACCTTTTTCTTCTCGCGTGAGCTTTTATCGGACTTACGGAAAATTGTTCCCCATTTTGGCAAATGTAGATATACATATGCATATACATATGTATAATAGATATTTATGTGTCGCGGACACGTGTGATATTCGGTTTCCTTGCAATTCAGAAATACCTGGTTCTCCAGATTGGCTCAATTATTTAAGATAGCAAAACCAATTGTAGAAAATGGAAATAACAGTAGGAAACAAACCAGTGGCTGACGCCAGTCGAAACGTCTTGTTCGTGTCTTGGAAAAGAAAAAGAAAAAAATGATGAATAATGCTCCTTGTATACGCATGTAATGATTAATTAGCGCATGTTCTATCACAACGTGATTGTTTCATCTTGCCTCCATAGAAGTTATCGTAAACACGCGCTAATTACCGCTACGCACACGATCACGAGTACGATGAAATCGAATTCCCCTTTCTTTGATCCCGAAGGTCCGTTGTCGAGTCTTCGGATGCCTTCGGTCGTGTTGCATTTATCTTCATTCCCTGATCCTTAATTTTTTCTTCCTCTTATTTTCCTACACTACAAATTACAAAGCGAATATTCTGCTCAAAGCAAATTCCACCGAAGCTTTCGCAGAAAACTTTTTCTACTATCGTCAACCTTGATGCCTTTTCCACATCTTGAGACAATTTCGCCGGACTCGTGATCGCGAGCGCACGTATGAAAAAAAAATCAACACGAGAACTATACACACAGACCTTGGGCCTACTAGCCTAGGGATACTTGTCCATACTATAAGACTTAACTAATGATGGGATACTTCATACGGTAAACAATGTATATTATTTGCGGTTAAGGAACTGGGGGTAACGGTTCCTGTATTCCCCGGACATCATCGTACACTTGTTCTGTGTTCAATTGGACGGTCGATAAGGTCGCAACCGCGAGTGATAGAAAGAAAGAAAACAAGCAAGATAGAAGAACGAAGAGAAAAAGAAAACAAGCTCGCTAAATTACGTTAAGAGAATATTTGACATGATATTGGCTAACGCGTATTTCTTTTTCCTTTTACTTTTTCTTCGAAAACATAAATCGCTCGTAATTTCCTCACGTTCACACGCGAAAATTTGCTTTGAAGTTACCGTTTAGTATAGTGCAATACGAAGAAAGGAAGCAATCGTGTTAGCATTTAGACCAATACATTTGTTCCTTTTGCTCTCTTTCTTTTGTCTCCTACCTTCGTAGACATTTTTTACGCTCCTCGTTCCTTCCTCTTCCCTGCCCGTTCCCTCGAGTTAATCCACCAAACCGCGACTGTTCACCCTTATGTTCCTATAACCCTGCCCATCAACCAATTCTGTTTCCTTTTTTTTATTCTCGTTAGATAGTAAAGATAATGTACTTCCCGCGGAGAACTCTTTTCTTGTCGCCTCCTATTTATTGTTAGCATGTACATACAGCATCGAAACAGATGTTAAAGAACGGCGAGGGAAAAAGAACGCCGCGTTAAGAGAGAAAAGCACCGAGTTGGACTGTCTATTATATTACATTATATATAAGTATATAAATATAAATATAAGTATATAAATATAAATATAAGTATATAAATATAAATATAAATATAAATTATAAATATAAATATAAATATAAATATGAATATAAATATAAATATAAATATGTATATTGTATAAAAAGAAATGTGCACCGATGTCTGGGAGTACAGCAGCTGCTTACGGGAGAGCTATACGTTGGATCAGCAAGACTTAGGGCATTATACTACCCGCGAGTATTATCATGCCCAACCTTTAATATTTAAGTGCGAGTGAGAGTCTATTGAGCAAAAGTAAAAGAAAAAAAGATGAAATTTAAAAATATAAAAAATACATATGCCTCTCGTTTGTGGGTTTAACTTTGTACATATTGTACGAAAGGTTTAATAATAACTACGTTGAAAGTACTAGTCCTGTCTCTTTGTATAATTCCGTGTTATACCTATTCTTATATAGTGTCAAGCGGTGCAACAGCGTTTCTAATCCTGTGTAAGCTGTACGATTGAGTCTGATTAAAATTATGCAATGCAGGATATGTATGTGACACTACTTTAGTTACACACGTTTAGAATTTTCTAACGAAATAACACGAATAGGATATATCGTTTTGCCGAGTTGTTCATGCTCTGTTCACAAATGTCGGGATAGTAATAAAAACTTGTATTTCTTTTGAGGCATTGAATCATGACGATAATATATATATATATATTGTTACATATATTGCCATATATATGTATATAATGTTATATATATATATATATATGGGGCAATATATGTAACATCTGAAACAATTTGCCTATGTGCAATGTACATTTGAGCTACAAACCGCGACATCAAAATCGTTAAACATTGATGTGATATTGAAACAACGTTCGTATTTATATTGTCAGATTAGGACGTTCTTATGTATTTCATTCACCGAAATATTTCCCTTGGCCCTCAATTTACTGATCTCTAGATCTCTTAAAAGTGTCAGTTTGTTATTTTCTTGTTAAAATGACGAAACTTTCAAACGCGCACCATTACTTCGAACGGATTGGTTAACACTGAAGTATGCTGCTTGTCACGGTATAAGCAAAGAAGCGCGAAATGCAAACGTTAACCCAAAAACGACGGGCAAAAAGAAAACACGAATGCCGGGCTGGCAAGAGGAAATACTTTTTCAATGAGTGAGTCAAAGTTACCAATTTCTACCTACGTTTAGGAAGTACATTTTTATCATCTTGTTTATCTTCGACTATTCCTTTTGTAACTGAGATTTGGGCACCGTGTGAATTGCTGCTTTGCCAGGAACCGGATACTATACTGCTGCTAATCATTTTTTTTACCAACTTTTGCGCGCGAAATACGATTTCTCGTTGATGAACGTAAACATTCGCGAAATTGCTCCATCTAGCATTTTTCGAATTTTTACACCTGATTTGATAACGATTTCGAGCTTTGTATCGCGCATGAATGTATTTTCTTAATGAATATTATTTTATTAGGGATGATACAAACATCATTCACGCATTTCTCCTATTTTATATGCACACTACATTTTACAATTTTTTGCACAAATTGTTCAAAACAGTTGCACATCAACATTTTATTATAATGTGCAATTTGACAATTTGGTAAGAAGTTTACTTATCGTCACAAATATGGGATTTATATGTGTAGTCGGAATTTTTCTTTTTAAAAGCAAATACTTAAAAAGTAATGCATAATTAAACAGACTGAAAATCTACATATAATCTTCTGTCAAAGTCATATACTTAATTAAATACTTTAGTCGATGTAAAAGAGAATATGTTTGTATAATAAGATTAATACAAAAATTTACATATTTTATTTTTTACCGTTAGCAAAAAATTTTATCAAATACCAATTTAGTTTATTCGTTGCATTTTTTTACCGCATTGCGTCTTTCGTGCAATGAGTTCTAAAATTCGTTTAATCTTTTATCATTTTACTAAGTAACAAATGATTATTAATAATGCGATTATACACGAAATACGACGAAGTACAACGAGAAGCATAACACGGACGCGCTTGCAGATTTATAGTCAGGCAAAAAAATTATCGCTTTTGTTTTCATAAAGATGTGTATATAGATGAAGTTGATAATCACAAGAATAAATTCATTGTTCCCGCAAGGATTAAGCATTGTAAGATATAATATAATAATGTTCATCCGACCAATAAATCGGAAGCTATCGGTTCTGGGCAAAACAGGCTAGACTTCACAGGTGACGCGTAAACCCCCTGTATTTTTATGAATAAATAAGATATTTTAAAAAAAAAAAGTAAATCTGAAGTCTGTTTGGAGATGCCTTTCATAGGGATTATATAAATGTAGATAATATATTATACATAATGAACATAAATACACTATATTATTATATATAAATAGTAAGGAATAAATAGAATTATTATATATACGATGAAAATAATATTATTACAAGTAAATAAACTAATTAAATATGAACAAATTTGGTGATAACTTTATTATTCCACACCCATACCTACATACGATAGTTTCTTCCTTTATTATTTCACGGTATATATATGTATATGTACGTATATGTGTATGCGTGTTATATGTATATATTTGTACTTTACTTATCACAATAATAACGGGAATATTATTGATAATGTCAGTTGCAATTTTTGCGCATTTTTATTACAGACGTTTCATTACATTAACATAACAAAATCTATACTTTCAAGGTACATGATCGTTAAAATGTTGTCTACCTGTGAGATCTTTAAGAATTATGCGCAGTGTTCAAGCTCCTGCACAAAACGTTTATTAAGCTAAAGTAGTCTCATTATTTAATGTCATTGTCTTTATTCCTGTGAGCTTACCGATGTAAATCGCCGCAAGCGCTTGGACACTTCGATAAGATTAAAGCGATCACAGACAGAGGCATTTCAAAGGTGACTGCTGTGAATACCTAAGTAGACACAGAAGCTAATACTTTTATGATTCCTAGGATATCCGTACTACGTAGGCATTCTCGTGCATCACCACCGTTTTACGATAATAATAGAGGCTGCAAAACCGACAGATCGAGTTTGTAACGTAAACTCCGTGTCTTGCCTTGTGTAATGATCTATCTAATATAATATCAATAATGTAAATACAAAGCAGTGATTAATGTAAAATCGTATAATTGCATATTGTAACAATCTGGATATATTATATATATATATATATATATATAAATCGTAATTTTTATCGATAATATTGTAAAATGTAAAAAGTATCGTGTAAAGCAATCATCGAATTGGACGCCGAAATATCTTAAGAGATAATAATAAAGATCGAAATATGATAAAGTAATTGTTAATGATATTTTCTGAAATATAAAAAAGTGAAGAGAATTCCTTACACACGCCTTTGTTAAGCTCTCTGTTATTTATATGATCCGTCCTAGTTCGTCTATGATTATCCGTCAGTAGAAAGTATTTACTTCTAGTAGACCGTCGTGTTATAGTTCTGAAGGCACTGTTCAAAAGTTGACTATTTTTATTTTTTTTTCATTTTTTTTTTGAAATAACAAGTCTTCAAAACATTTTCAAACGATCCGACATGGAAAATCGTTACAAACATCGATGCAATTTTCACATGCCTCGCTTGAACTATATCACAAAACTCAAAATAGAGTAGTTTCAACTTGACAGCCAGTGCCAATGCCAATGCCATAATTGTCGGGTCTGTGATCGGTTAGGAATATCATGAGCTAGTAAATCGATGGTCAGAATTCAGGCTTATGATACGCAATGGCCGGTGCGTTCCATTGATTATGTATCAATATCGTATCATTATATTACACAAACGCTTATTAATTTAGAGGCACATTGCTAAGGGTCTTGGTTCTTAAAAGTTGCTCCCTACATTAATGAACTTATGACAGTCTAGCTATTATAATTATTCAGTACGACAGCGATTTGGCATATAATGTGAAAACTGTACAAAGATTCTGAGAATATAATAATATTCAAACTATTGCTCTGTACACATAAAAGTAGAACATAGTTAAAAAGGCCGATATTATGAAAAAATTTCAATACCTTTTAAGATATTTTGCAAATAGTATTTTGAGCCCGTAAAAGGAAAAAAGAGAATGAAATATAAAATTGTCATGTGCATAAAAATAATAAGAAAACCTCTATTATATAATACAATTTTTCTACTCAATTTCCTTACCTAGGCAGGAAAACTTTGGCTACTGCTACATACTATTTGTACCTCGGCAGAACCGCCGACTTTATGCTGCTAAGAACACTGATTGCGCATCTAGAATAAAAAGAATTGCACGCAGCATATACAGTGTCTAAATCAGAAACAGATCAATTACATACTCAGGAAGACCTTAACAGTAGTATATATGCTCACGCTTTAATAAACCTGAATTCTACGCACAACGATTATAATATCAATTAAGCATTCACTATACTCAGAGACTCTCCCATTTCGGAATGTTTAAATGGTTTCTCATTTATTCATTCATACATTACTGAACCTGCTGTTGTTTGTGTTCGTAACTTATTTTAAAGCTCTTAACCTTTAGAACGGTACATTCACAATACTGCTCTGAGATACGAATGCTCTAGAATGTCCACAGTAGACAGCAAAAGCGTCTAGACCACAGTGTTCACATTTCAATGCGAAACATTTTTCAAACTAGGAGAATCAGGCTGATGCAATGGCAGGCGCAATTATATATAAAAGTTAATTTCTTAATGTACAAAAATGGATAAATTTCCTAAAAACTGTGTAAAATCATTCCCTGAATAAGTAATCACGCGATAATCCTGTTCTCCAAATAACATGTAAGTATAAAAACATAAACAATATTTTTTTAATTAAAATTCTAAATAATACTTCAAAATTTGATGCTCCGTCAAAGTATCAGCCTGTATCCGTCAACATGAAGAAACAGTCATGTAATTCCGTAACGTCTAGACGCAGATACCACCTTTCTGCATCCAAACAAATGGAACACTAGATTAGATCACAAAAAGTATGGTGTAATAGTTAAAGGTGGAATTACTCTTTCAGAATCAGGCACTGCCTGAAATAGCACTGGGTTTCTTTGATCGACAGTTGTAAACTGTAAAATACTAGCTACGTTACCACAACGATAACAATAATTTGGAGCTGACCATACTGTTACAAGCTTATCATTAAACATGTACCTATAACCTGTAAATAAGATAGATAATCATAAAGTTTTTTCGTGTGCATTTTACGCATAACTAAATACATATAATTTGTGCAACAATATATACCTTCATGAACCAATTGATGAGCTCTACAAATAAGTTTAAGATCGTTGATTTCCATAAATTCATACGTTACTTTACTTCCAAATAACCAACCTGCTCCACGTGGACTAATAGTCCATGATTCAACATCTTCTGGATCGGACCAAACCAAATCGCAAAAAGCACCTAAAACAGAAATCGAAATGTATTCAAGTATAATATAACGTAACATGTTAAAAGATAGTAAAAATACCTTTATGCGGAATTTCTTGATTTCTTTCAATCGTTCTAATTTGATCTAATGTTTTAATGGCTGGGGACAATCCACCATGTACACAAAGTACTTGTTCATCAATTAACTAAATAAAAATATCCACATTTTTATTAAACATCATAACACAATATTAAATTCATTTATTATTTACAAATACTAACAGCAGCAACTGCAAGTAAGTCGAACACCTTACAACAGTATTTCCATGCATTTGCATTGCCATATTTGTTTTGACATTCATCTGCATAGAATATAATAAATCTAATTATCATAATTATCAAATATGCAGAGTAATAAATCACTATCAAATAATCTTTTAGATGTTATATTACAATAAATACATCACATTTTTATAACATAATATATACTAACCATAAAAACCATAAACATGAGTGATTTGTCTGGATTCGTGATTTCCTCGAAGTAATGTTATTCTATCAGACCATTTAGCTTTAAGTGTGAGTAGGCGAGTAAATGTTTCTACGCTATAATACCCTCTATCTACAAAATCTCCCATAAATATATAATTTGTTTCTGGCACAGCGCCTCCATTACGGAATAATTCTTCTAGATCGTAAAACTAAAAGAAAATAAACAATCATAAAAACCGATTTATATAAAAGAATCGTACCTTTATCGTTGAAATAGTTATCGTTATCTCTAAAGATATCGATATCATGTTGAGGTTAGAATAAAACTGTGAAGTTTACCTGGCCGTGAATATCTCCACATACTGTTACCGGAGTAGATACTGGTTGAATATTAGACTCCTCTAATAATATGTCACATACCATGTCACAAAGTTTCTGAACAAAATTAATTTTATTGTTAAGAGACATGTAGGAGATTCAAATAACCTATGAGTGTACGTTTAAGGTCTTGTTACGTATGTTAACAAAATACAACATAATTGGTAGTATTATTATTAATATTTTTCATATATTATTTACCTTAAGGTCATTTTCAGGAAGATACTTGCACTCTTTTGCAAGTTCCATCCATTTATCGATGTCTGACATTTTGGACTCGTATCGCAGGAAAATACTGATCGCGCCCTCACTTACATATGTGTGCACTGAATTTGTAGTTAATTTATATATTTTTAAGAATTGTTTTAGCAGATTAATGTCAATTAAACATCTGATCTTTATTTATTTTACTCATAAGACTTTAGACGTCCTATTTAACAAAAAATGACTATTTTTCATCGTGTTAAACACAAAATTAATTAACCTACTGTGAAGTAAGATTAAAAAAGACCAATTTTCATTCTGTTCAATCCTTTCATATTATTGGTCCTAAATTTTCGTACTATAAAGAGAAAATATATTTGAAGCTGAAACCATTTCAATAAAAATATATCGAAATATCTTTCTACTCGTTGTTAATAATGCCAATAAATGCAATCGTGTCATATCACAATATATGTAGCTGCTACTTAATGATTTTAAAGTAGATGTTACTTTTAGGAATACATGATGTATCTTCCAATAATGTCATTTAAATTCTAGTAATTTTTGTTTTCCTCTCGTACGCTTAATAAAAAGTTTGGAAGACTATTTGATAATTTTACTACGCAAACTCAAAACTACTTAGTAGAAAATTTAAATTTATATGATTCCAATGTTTTCTAAAATTATATACTATCTGAACATTGTATTAGCCGTGAAACATTTGATGAAATTACATTTGCAGAAAAATAACTATAATCAGTATATTGGAGGGAATACATTTTAACAAAATAAAAAATGGATTTTGTTTAAATGTTTTTATACAATTACATAAAATAATTAGCCAATGCATCAGCGCATAGCTAATAATCAGAAATTAATAATTATGATATATATTATTACCTTTAATTAATAATTAAAATGATAATATGACGCAACCTATTAAAAAGTTTTAATATTATATATAACTGTATATAATTATTGGACCTTTGGAAATGAATATTTATGGATTAAATATTTGATTATCGATTTTGCAATATATGTAATAGACAGAATCTAGTATTCTTATTGGCCACCGTCTATTTTCTTAATGGTTATAAATGTTCCTCGCCAATAAAAGTATTTACCGCGTAATATTTTAAATGAATAGATAGATTCAGGAAGAAAATGATAATTTATCATGACTGGATTGGAAAAGGACAAAAGGTATAATTTCAGGTTCCTTCGATAGCAAATCAGTGTGGGATGTGGAAAAAGGTCAGCAGCAGGAGGACGATATGGATTTTATCTTGCAACGAAAAGTGGGTCACAACGAAAACGCCTGTGCGCACGCTTCGATTATCGATTGAAACGTTACGTTTCTTGAGTTCGTACGTTGGATCTCATTTATGTGAATACAGTGACTGTGGATGTTCGTGGAATGAGTTCCTCACAGTAGGCCAGTTGGCTGACATCTCTAGTTCGTTGTCCGTGCGCGATCGCGAGTTTTGGAAAAATGCGGTGAAATTCGATGTATAACAACGTGCCTTCGTGAAATCGGCCATTTTGATAGTGCGTGTTTCACGAAAACGGATAAGATCGTTTCTGGCAGCTACCTTCGACGGTTGTGCGTGGAAGTGGTGGCAGCTCGGTGTCGACCACAGGACACAGCCGTAAAACTGAAAACGATAGTGGTCTTGGGCTAGTAAGAATATAGCCTCAACAAAATGGCAGGAAATACGGGTATGGAACAATTAATCCCAATCGTGAACAAGCTCCAGGATGCATTCACTCAACTTGGGGTGCATATGCAACTTGATCTACCACAGATCGCAGTGGTAGGTGGTCAGAGTGCAGGAAAAAGTTCAGTTCTTGAAAATTTTGTTGGAAAGTAAGTATCTCATGTCCTGTCATTTTAGCATTTTTCATTCGTGTAATACTTTCTGATATGTTTTAAGAATTAGAAGAATAATCGAACGTTTGGCTTAAAAGGCGTGGCGAACTACGTCACATTTTAATTCTAATATTTATCATTAGTTATATAAATTTGACTATTCCTCTTTTCTATGCCCCTTTAGGTTAACTATTTTAATCTATCGATCGTGACATCAAAATTAACTATATCTTTATGATTTGAGGCCGCCTACACAGCGACCTGTCAAATGGTTATTTTTCCCGTTGCTGTAATATTTAACCTTCTGATAAATTGCTCAAAGTATACGTGTGTAACTAGGAGAATTATTAATTTAATTGTTCTCGATCTAGATCGCTTAATGTTATATTTCATTAACTTAACATTCTCCGAGAGCTATGAATATGTATATTAATGTGATAAAAATGTTAGCAAATTTTTTTAGTACATCCATTTCATAAGCATCTTATGCATAATTTTGCTTTGAAAGAATAATTATTAAGATGGTATCAGTAATTACATTTAACTTATTCAATTAAGAAAAAACATAAATGTTGCTAAATGTAAAGGTATAATAGTTATAAGATATGTTAATTTCTGACATTGTTCTTTTATCTTTCAAGTTTTAATCTTTAAAAAGTGAAGTATTCATTTAACTTTATTATGTAACTTCTATATTATTATATTTAAATAAATAAATAAATAAATATATATATATATATGCTTTGACATATCCTAGTACATCCTTAATTTTATGAGATAATTACAATACTATTATTATAGTAATTATTAGATGAGAACAATATTTTTTTGTTTTCAGGGACTTCTTACCTAGAGGATCTGGTATTGTAACCAGACGACCACTTATTTTACAACTGATTAATAGTACAACTGGTGAGTCATCGTAGATAAATAGATTGTAAAATTTGTTATATTATGAATGAAAAAAAAAAGTTTGACATACATTATGAATTATAATTGCTTTCAAGGGTTTTAATATAGCATAAAACTTTTAAATTACACTATGCCAAATTATACAATAACAGTTTATTTTATTATATATTTTAAATTGTTTATACATTGTTGATTATTTTCTCTATAAATAAAATATTTTCTTTTGAGAAATACTAAATACAAATTTAATACAAGTTTTAATGGCTTGGTATTTAATACTATTTATCTGTAATTGTTGTCCGTAAAATTATCATATTTCCTGTAACAAAGAGCCTTTGATAAGCAGGAAATCAAGAATATTATCACTTTCAGTATGAAATAAAGCAATAAAAACTGTTTCGGTAAGATATTACTTAGAAAACTTTACATATTAGCAAGTAAATTATTTCTTTATTGTAGAATATGCTGAATTCTTGCATTGTAAGGGTAAAAAGTTTGTGGATTTTGATGAAGTACGGAAGGAAATCGAAGCAGAAACAGACAGAGTTACAGGCAGTAACAAGGGTATTTCTAATATACCAATAAATTTAAGAGTATATTCACCTAATGGTAAATACAATCTTTTATAATATGTTGATTTATGTTAATAATTTCATTAATATATTTATTATTATTAGTTCTAAATTTGACATTGATTGATTTACCTGGCCTCACGAAAGTACCAATTGGAGATCAACCAGTAGATATAGAATCTCAAATTAAAGCTATGATCTTTCAGTTTATCAAAAGGGAAAACTGTCTCATATTGGCAGTAACACCAGCAAATACTGATTTGGCAAATAGCGATGCCCTTAAACTTGCTAAAGAAGTAGACCTTCAAGGTACATGTTTTTAAATATTTTAAACTTAACAGATGTATTATTATATATTATATATATATATATATATATATATATTATATAAATGTTAACAAATACATACAGAGAATTATTTACATTGTAAATTGTTTAAGGTGTTCGTACAATTGGTGTTATTACAAAATTAGATCTTATGGATGATGGTACTGATGCAAGAGATATTTTGGAAAATAAATTGTTACCCCTAAGACGTGGTTATATAGGTGTCGTTAACAGAAGTCAAAAAGATATAGAAGGTCGAAAAGATATAAAAAATGCTCTAGCAGCAGAAAGGAAATTTTTCTTGAGGTATGGATCAATCATAAAGAATAATTGCATAAATCAATTTTTTAACAGAGTGTCTAAAATTTTTTCTTTTTGTACACGTTTAGCCACCCATCTTATCGACACTTGGCAGATAGGTTAGGAACACCATATTTGCAACGTGTTTTAAATCAACAATTAACAAATCATATTAGGGATACTTTACCAGCATTAAGAGACAGATTACAAAAACAGCTGCTTGCGCTAGAAAAGGATGTGGAACAGTACAAACATTTCAGACCTGATGATCCTGCCATAAAAACTAAAGCTATGTTACAGTAAGTATTTCTTTCTTCTTATAAGGTATTATATGTGAATTTATAATTTCTTTGATTTTGATAACTTTTATCATATTAGAAAATGAAATAAACTTAATAAAAAAAAAAAATGACGCATATATAAACAAATAATAGATTAATAGGCATTACTTTTATAAACTCTTTTCCTTTCCTTAAAATACATTATGGGTGGAGGGTCTTGATATTTTAGAGCCTTTATTCTTATTTTTCAGATCAATTCAAATGTTTCTGTAGGTATCATACTTTTTTTTTCATCCGTGTGTATCATTTGCATGAAAATTTTAATACATCTTTATATAACCAACTAGAGAGTGAAAAATAACAAAAAAATTTCATTAAAATTAAACATTTTGATGTATTAATGAATTATGTAGAATTTATTTGGCTTTGCAATACTAAATATCATGACTCTCTGCCCATACAACTAATGTTGAGGTTTAGTGCTTGTTTTTATACTGATTGAAAGAAAAACATTTTTAAGGATGATACAACAGCTTCAGTCAGATTTTGAAAGAACTATAGAAGGTTCAGGATCTGCACAAATCAATACAAATGAGCTCAGTGGAGGTGCTAAAATAAACAGATTATTCCATGAACGTTTTCCATTTGAAATAGTTAAAATGGAATTTGATGAAAAAGAACTGAGAAGAGAAATTGCTTTTGCTATTAGGAATATTCATGGTAAATGATTATTTCAGTTTTAATAGTTTATCACTGTGATTTCATTACATGTACATATTGAGATAAGTAAGTGACTTCAAAAATAAGTTATTAACAATAGTATAATGTCATAGGTATCAGGGTAGGTTTGTTTACTCCTGATATGGCCTTTGAGGCAATAGTCAAAAAACAAATCAATAGACTCAAAGAACCTAGTCTGAAGTGCGTGGATTTAGTTGTACAAGAACTCAGTAATGTTGTACGCATTTGTACTGACAGGGTAGGTACAGTTTGTTAAATTTGTAATGTATGTTCCCTTTTGATAACATATTTGTAATATAATTTTTATTTTATGTGATAGATGTCACGTTATCCTAGACTGCGAGAAGAAACGGAACGTATTATAACCACTTATGTTAGACAACGAGAACAATTGTGCAAGGAACAGTTAATACTTTTGGTTGATTGTGAACTTGCATATATGAACACAAATCATGAAGATTTTATTGGTTTTGCCAAGTAAGTTACCTACATTTTGTTACGTGTTTTTGTAGCTACTCAGCCAAGTCAAAAGAGTAAATAATATGATAGAAGAATTTAATTTTTGATAATCGCACATCTAGCGCTATATGTTGCTCTTATTATTATATTCATAACTGCAGTTATAGATTTTAGTGTACTTATACATATCTACAAAATTCACTACACTATGCTTAAATAATAAATCTTCAAAACATTAAAAATATTTGCCAGATATAATAATAAATATTTTTATTACTATGAAATTACTCATATTTATATAGAACATTTTAACGTAAACATAATAAAATAATCTTCTAAACGTGTACAGTATTATCATTTAGAAATATAATATAAATTATGTTTTTTATTATTAAAGACATATATACAAATATGTTCATAACAAATATTAAATATTATCTTTGAATAAATATAATTTTTGCTAATTCCTCTTTCTTTGTAATGACGATGATAATAATAATAATCTATATTTTTAATATTGAATAAACATTGCATTTCATATCATGTAGATTTTTGATATGTGAATTTTTTTTTTATTTATAATTATACATCATGAAATGCTTGAATCATCAATTCATGATGAACGTAATAGACAAATTTAAGTTTTTTTTTTTATAAACCTTATGAATCTTATGAAATCATGTATGTCTTGAACATTTCTTTATATCTTTAACAATGAATCACATAATAATATGTTTTATTTCTGATTACTGTACATGCTTAATTAATACTTTTGAGAAACTCGAATTTGCAGTAATGAATTCTATCTATCTTGCATGACTAATGTAAATTCAACACATAATATAACTCACATAATGACAATGTGCTTTACCAATATAATACTTGTAAAAACTAGTTTCATTAGTTTCATTATGGTTATAACTTAAGCTTTTTATGAAATAAAGGAAAAGATGATAAGAAAATTCACCAATTACATATACTGTTAGTTATATTAGTTTGCTTGCAACCTTTCTTTTTTTTTTTTTTTTTTTTTTTTTGCAAATTAGGAATTATATATGTTGATTTGCATTTTATTCTATATAAAATACATATCAATGTATATAATACATATATTTTATACCGTGTTTTCCTGAACTAATATGACCCAAAATAATTTACATTTCGAAACATATTTAGCATAAGACATTTAATATACATTCGACTATATTCATATGACTTTCACAATCAAACTTATACGGTATATTTTATAATCAATGCATGCTATGCCAAAATCAGTTCACATTGCAAGCTTTAAAATAGCGATTCTTAGTTTACTTTGTTCTTTAAAGCTAAGGCACACATTTTTAGTATCATTAATAAATAGTAGAATTTATTGCTATTTTCTCTACTTCATGTACATCTATATGACCCATTGTGTCATATATATATTGTCATATTAAATTATATCTCACTTACATTTTTTCTCTTTGCAATACGCATACTTCTAATACTTTAATTCTCTCTTTCTGTATAGCAAACATGAATTTTATTTATTTTTACATTTTGCTTATTTAACACTTTAACATCTTAAAGATTGTAGTTCTCAAACGTATCGCGAGAAACGGTTTTAAAAAAGAAAAAATATTAGAAATATTAAAATCATTAGCAATTTCAGTTCAATTTTTATTTCATATTCAATAATAACATTCTATTTCCGTTTTTAACTTTTTAAATCATATTATGTAAATTATAGAAAAATTTACATGATAGGTTTCCTTTATGTTATATAGTTTGCAATAATTGAATTAGGGAATAAGGATACTGTAATTACTGTACAATTTTTTATGTCATTAAAAGGTAAGGCATACTTAATATAAAAAATTATCTATGAATATCAACTGGTATACATATCTTTCACCTCTTTTATACTTATTGCATTAACGAACGTATGTCTTTCCTTGAACTACATGGCATATACACATTTCGTGACATTTCTTTCCATTCATTAATACTTTATATTTCACAATTAAAAAAATTATTTAATTATATCGGCAGCGCGGCAGCCAGTAGCCATAATGCAAGGTAAGAATTATAAAGTACATTGGAACAAAAATTTACACTACATTTTTCTTCCTTTTCTATTATCACGCTCTTAATTTGTTATGCTTATTTTTTATTTAACTTTTTCTAGCTTTCAGTTTTATAACAAAGAACGGAATCCTTAATAAGCAATATTGAACTCATTTCCCATATAGCAAAAGTTTGAAAACTATATTTTTCTAGTGTACTTTAAAGTCTTTTTCTTTTGAATGAAATCAAATTTTATGTGTTTCTATTATTCAGTATTTCATTATTAGTTTAGTGTATAACATCATAAAAGGTTAATACCATTCATACATATGTGTACATGTATACACTTTATAGATCATAAGAATGGCACTTGAAATATCATTTTTAATTATTCATATACCAAAAATGGGAGTGGTTTGTGAAAATAAAGAAATAAACTTAACCATCATGAAACATTGTATGCCATTATGAATAAGTTATTATTGAGTTTCCATTGGCTATATATTTTTTTATCTAGTTTTATATATTGTAGAATACAGCCATAATCTATCACAATTTTAAGAATTTGACCTGAATATTTTGTACATAGTTGCACAATTTAACTATATAGTTAAATAGACTATTCATTGCCACAGTCATTCATGAATACTCCAAATCGTATATTTCATACAGCAGCATTAGATTTTAGTTCCATCATTTTTTACATGATTTCACAATATATGTAATATTTGCTTCTGCAATTTTTCATGTGTTATGATCTGCAAAGATATTACAATGTTGATTAAGTAGTAACAATATTGTGTGTATTTATATGTTACAAATAATGTTTGACCGCATATTCAAAAATATTCAACTGCAACATTTAAAGCTGTATGAAAGAGTATGTGCATGGAGTTGTTGTGGCTGTATGTTATAATTCTTATATGCAACTAAAATCAATGTAAAAGGTAAATTTTTGTTTAACACATAAAGATTTCGTTATTAATTAGTTATAAATCAAAGATATAGAAGCCATGTAATTATCCTCTCTATATTGTCATTTTGTGATCATGTCTCATTTTCAATATTTTGTATTATAAACACAGATATTTTGAAAAATTAAATTAATTAATATTACTTACATTTAATATATTACTTATATTTTATGATGTAAGATTAAATTTGAATATAAACGTTTGTGTACGTTAATACAAAAATTATTGCTAGGTCTTATTCTGCTAGATTTTTTACACAGTAAACTAACAAATTTTTGTGGCAATTTATTACAATGAATTTTGTACATGGGTACTCAAACGTATTTTTTTTATTAACATTTCATTATAAATTATACGTTATGTTACAGTGCTCAACAGTCCTCAGAAAATGCTGTTAAATCTGGTCGTCATACATTAGGAAATCAAGTAATACGCAAGGGATACATGTGTATCCACAATCTCGGTATAATGAAAGGTGGTTCAAGAGATTATTGGTTTGTCCTAACGTCAGAGAGTATTTCTTGGTACAAAGATGAAGAAGTAGGTATTTTTTTTGCTATAATATAGTTAATAACACGTTAATTATGTAAGTTTTATGTATTATTTCCTTGCTTAGGAACGTGAGAAGAAGTATATGCTACCTTTAGATGGATTGAAATTGCGTGACTTGGAACAAGGATTCATGTCCCGACGTCATTTGTTTGCTTTATTTAACCCAGAAGGCAGGAATGTTTATAAGGATTACAAACAGCTTGAACTGAGCTGTGAAACTCAAGATGATGTTGATTCATGGAAAGCTTCTTTCCTCAGGGCTGGTGTATATCCCGAAAAATCAACAGAGCAAGCAAATGGCGAAGGAGAAGTATGTTTCTTATTATATAATGATGTTGTTTATATTGTTTCATATATGTACTCAATTAAGTATGTTGTATGGTGGGAAATATAACATATCTAGGCCTGGGACACTCGAGTGCCATTCGTCTAATCACTACTCGCGTTTATTTTTTTAGATACAAACAAGATGACAAATTGTATCACGTGTAAATTTATTTATATAAATTTATATATATTGTTGAAACGCAATTGCAGAAATGACGTATGTCACTCGTGCGCGCCGATTGTAACGCAACTTCGATAAAAGTATATTGATATATTATGTAATTCTTATTTATAAATTGGTTATTTAATTATTTGTTTTGATTAAAGGGAAGAATTATTTATTATTATATTGGAATATATTTTGCTATGTTTATTAGAAAAGATTATTTTGGTTTATTTTAGGATATACAGCGGGTGAGTTAGTACGAGAAGTGTAATTAAAATATTTTGTTTGAATTTTATATTTTTAACTGTGTGGTGATGTGATGCATTAGTTTGGAAATATTTTAAATTATTATAGTAAATTATTCTTAAGACTATTGTTAAATATCACATTGTAAAAGTATTTCAATTATTTATCAGGTTTTATGACTGAAGTTCTATTTTAACATCGCAATGTTCATAAACTTTCATTTTATATTAAGTACAATAATTATATTGAGAGAAATTGATTCTTTGCATCTTTTGAAGATATATTTAATTTAATAGCGTCTCTTTTTAATACAAGTATGAATTGCGCAATTTGCACATGTTTTATATTATTCAGAAATTAATTAGATTCCAATATTACATTCACAATAGTTATTACATTTTTTCGCTTCTAATTAACTAAAGGAAGGATATGAGGTTCGTACAATGTAGAAATTTTGTAGTTGTACAGAATACACAACACTTACATGGGTATGAAATACCACTACACTTAGCTTTGCTTTTTTGCTGATAATGAATACGATTAAAACATGTATGAATTATTTGTGAAAATACTTTGTTTTTCCCTGCAAGCAAAGTTTCCGTTTAAGCACAAGATCAATAACACTTTATTAATTATTGAAATGATGTATTATTTTTTGTTTTTATTTATATTAACTATGTATGTGACGTTATCTGAAGTATTGCTTTTAACTTCATCATTTCAACAAAGAATGCAAGAAATTTATTATTTTCATATTTATAGGGCGGATCGGAAGCTCAATCATCAATGGATCCTCAACTTGAACGTCAAGTGGAGACCATTAGAAATCTGGTGGACTCGTATATGAAAATTGTCACAAAAACAACTCGTGATTTGGTTCCAAAGACAATTATGCATTTGATTATAAACAATGCAAAGGATTTCATTAATGGAGAGTTACTGGCACATCTATATGCGAGTGGTGATCAGGTAAAATATATATGAATCTATTATATCGTAGTTTTATATCCACAAATAAATTTCCAATGTTCTCCTAAGTTTATTATTTAAAATTTTACTGTTTATTTCCTAATGAAATGATATTTCAAGGAATACTTTTTATTTTTTTCCATTAACAACAACTTTTTGTAAAAGCTTTGCATACACTAAATACTTACAGTATTCTAGTCATTTCTGCCAAATTTATTGTATACATAAAATTTAGAAAAAAAGTATATGGACGTGAATTATAGGCTTCAATGATGGAAGAATCACCCGAAGAAGCACAAAAACGAGAGGAGATGCTACGCATGTATCATGCATGTAAGGAGGCACTTCGTATTATTGGAGATGTTTCGATGGCGACAGTGTCTACTCCAGTACCACCGCCTGTGAAAAATGATTGGCTAGCATCTGGCGAAAATCCAAGGTAACAATTATGTTATTATTTTCATTGTCGCTTATGCATTTAACTAATTTATTATCTTTCAATCTTATACTGCCTGCTTTTGCCTCATACACTTGAACACCATTGAAACAGTCTTGGGTAAGAGTTACTATGTACATTTATTATACTAACTAAACTATTTGTTCCCTTTTTTCAAATGTACGCTTATGTCTCTGCTTTGTAGTTTTATTTCAAATATATAGGTCCACCGATATTTACTTCGAAAAATTATCTTATCGTTTATACGTTTCTTATGTTTTGCATGAACTTAAAAAGAACCTCCTATGATATTTTTATTTGCACATAAATTACATATATTTGAATATCTGTTAAAGTGAAAGTATTTTAAAATGTTTTTAATATTAAATTGTAGTACAGTGTAAATTATAAATAGGAAAAGATTGTGTGTTCTAATCTCAATTACGACAGTATAATAAATATATAACCTTTATGGAAAGTAAGCTGTTCAATGTATAGAAAAGTCTTTAATAAATCAGTGAAAATTTATATTTCATTCGTCCCCTGATTGCAAATTTCAACTGTGATAAGTTAACAAATCATACAGAAAAGAGGCTATATAACTTTTTTTTAATGCCCTACATACCATGAATATTTCGTGTTCTGTTATTTTTATTTTCTGCTTTCTGTATAGGAGCAATAAATATAACAGCTATTGTTCATTTTATGTGTTACAGGTTATCACCACCATCTCCTGGTGGGCCAAGACGCGGAGTGACACAGCCACCACCTCTTTCTAGTTCTCGAGCCCCGCCTCCGGTTCCGTCTGGTGGTCGACCAGCACCGGCTATTCCTAACCGACCTGGACCTGGTGGACCTCCGCCAGCCCGTGCCACACCTGGCCTACCTCCTCCTCTTATACCATCGTGAGTACTAAGAATTTAATATAATTTTCATCCAATTTAACGGAATTGTACCTTGTGAAGTAGTACGGAGAATTTAAAGAGACAAATCGTTTGGAACACTCTGTACTATCGAGTATCTTTCGATTGTCGAGTTTCTCACAAATTTTGCACAATGTTCTGTTAGTTTGTGTTGAGGTAGTCTTGTGTCTTAACTACAAAGTAGAGGTACTTTTTTTTCTTAAACGTCACAAAATGTTTTAAGAAAGAAATTTGCAGTTGCTTGTCCTCCATAGCTTTGTCTAATTGGGGCTTTGGTGCTAACTTCACTTTCTATTGCAGGCGCCGACAATAAGTCATCGCACTAACTCGCCTATTCACTACTAATTAATATACATATATACATATATCAATTGCATTTAGTCAGTGTATATTTTACACGAGATACAATTTCCTAATGCTATATGTTTTGTCTGCAAGTATTATGAATTATTATTGTTAATTAGGGGTGTGCAAGTTGTATAAAAATTAATGAACTTGTCAATATTTGTATTAGTTAGAGATAAGGAAGAGCTTCCAAGAACTTTGACGGGCGATTTATCTTATATGTATTACGCATTATATCAGTAATATACCAAATTATTTCATGGTCCAATTACTTCGTAAGAACGAGCGAGGAATTGTTATCCGTATTTTTTCGTCGTTTTCATTTTATTTAATAAATATTGCAGAAATATGCTGCTCGTTTCTTGTAATCATCCTAAACAAATTTATACAATCCCGATGTAATGTTACAAAATTGCACACCTCTAATTAACAATCTAAGTGTCTACGATATATTTAATCGGTACTAGTGACAAAAAGTATGTATAAATAAATCACGATTCATTCGCGACGAACAAAGAAAAATGAGGTAGAATGACATTTGTTTCATTGTAAATTAGTTGAATGAAATTGTAAATTATATCTGTATATACAACTAATAACGTTGTAAAATAAATGATCTTGAGTTCTTATCACAGGTGGTGGATAAGTATTCATTCGCTTTACTAACAGCATGACATTTTAATTGTCGCGTAAATGAAATACATTTTCAATCGATTCGCAGAGCGATATTTCGATCGATGTAAAAACCTGTATGAGAGAATGTGATACATGAGAATATATACGGAGTAAATTTCTCCATAACGTGTTGCATTTGCATTTGGCAGCTTCTGAAACTCTCTTAATATTACTGCTTTCTTTCCATCGTTGATTCAATTACTAAAATCACAGAAAAAGCGAGAAAAATTGATTTTAATATTTGTCAACTATCTTGTCATTATGAGGGATGAACGTGTCGGTGCCTGCATTGAAAACATTCTTTCTGTTGAACGAATATCAAGCAGTTGATCGTCAACGCTCTATTACTCGTTACCGAATTCCCGCGTCCGTCGCTTAGTAGAACCACGCGAGAGATTACACATACTTCTTAGGACATTCGAGGATGCACGATATCAGTCTAAAATGTAGTGCATCATGCAGATATTAATTTAAATTACCATATATATTAGTCGAATCCTCTCTTTATATAGTAGCATACTATTGATAAGACATTGAAAACAAATAAGATCTGTAGTAAAAGCTGAGTGTCCGTGGTGTATGTTTAGTCGTGGGGGTGGTCTTCAGCAGAGGGTGACGCAAGCTGCGACGCAGGCCGCTGCTAATGCCGCCGTGAACGAGCTGATGGAAGCATTCAAGATCAAGTAAATACTCTTGCTGCCTCATAACTCTTTTTTTTATATGCGAGATATCTTGCTCTTTTAACCACGATAATGAATTATTATGGGCAATCTTATTTAAGTTGCGCTAGATTGGTAGACTGTTCAGGGTTGAGAATGAACACTAATTTGATGTCTCACTGTTTTCCGATAGTGTGTTTCGATAACCAATTTTTGCGAATTATAACCAGCTATGTTTTTTTATCCCCTTCGCTCTCTCTCTCTTTCTCTCTCTCCCCCCTCTCCCCCCCTCTCTCTCTCTCTCTCTTGCATGATCCGAAAAATTGAATTAATAGCGATGATGTTGCCTTCAACGTTATATATCGTTATTCAACATACATATGTGTGCGAGATATAGACATTATATATACATATTAAAAGAAAAGAGAGTGGACGTCCCTGTGCACACGCCATAGAAAAAAAAAAAAAAAAATATACGTGTGCAAGGGAATACCTCTGTATATTTGTAAGACATGTAATTCGCTTCGTTACATTCCATATGTATATTGTTCTTACTTCGTAAAGTAGTTTATTGTTAAAAGGAAATAAATATTCTTTCATGAACCGTAGAATGGTGACGTGTATTGTGTAATCCCAGAAAGCAGAAAAAGCTGTAAGACCTGATATAACATATAATTTATTGCTGTTTCGCTTTGAATGCTGATATCAAGTATTGAATACTTGTACATACATATCTTCTTGCTTAGAGATATTTAAAGAAAGAAGGAGTTCAATTTTTTTAGATCGATATATTTATATCTCCAGTGATTCTATATCCTGGAAAGTCTACCAGAACCCTACGATGTGATCAAAGGTAGTTTCGATTAGGCGAAATTCCGATTCCGATTGCGATGTTAAAATTCATTCCCTGAATTTGCATAAAATAAAATAAAAAATGTCATGCTGTTGGGCAAAAGTTGTCGACAATTATTATTGAATGTTCGTTTTATCGCATCTGTTCGATCGATTTCTAATCGGCGACAACTGCGTTACAAATAAGTTTTAGTATCTGTAATTATTAATTGCGTGACGCAAACACAGTCGCATACACACACACACACACACAGATACACATTACACACTGTTTCTCTACCTCTTTAGATGTCACCACATTTTATTCCATTCTTAGCCATTAATATTAAAACTGTCATATAGAGTTATATATATATACATACATAGCTAATCCCTAATGAAGTATTAATGAAAAAAAAATGTGCTCAGACATAGGATGTGATATAGCGTAGTGTGCTTCAAGGATTTTGCATGAAAATCCTGAGTCGCGAACTCTCTCCCTCCCTCTGAATAGTCTTAATAAAAGAAAATTAATACTAATGATACCGAATGAGAATAATAAATATATATTATATATATATATATACAATACAATATTAATCGTATGTCGTTATAATGTATAATGAATGTATATCACTCAGCATGCGTTCAGGAGCTGCGTTATATTTGGAAAAGGTATTTGTTGTTTCTTATGCTCCTCGACCGTGTTTAGCAAATTAAATCAATTATACGTGTACATATATAAGGAAAGGGAATATGATTATTATTATATTCTACTACATTCTTGTAATTAAATCCGCGGGGCGCGATGTGCTTTCGGATTTGTGTAGTACGCATGTTTGATGATCAAGAATCCTCCTCTCTGTGCTATATTCGGAATATTTATGTATAAACTTTTGAATAAGATTATATAAAAAGGAAACTTTTATTGGTAAACGGATGAAACATTTGATGATACTTAATTCTTAAATAGCTGCAGAATCGTTTGTTAGAGAAACGCTTAAATTAAAAATTATATTAGCTTTTTACAAAAATGGCGTATGTATTTCATATATTATTTTCACGAATTTATCTTCTACTTTTTCACTTGTTATAAATAATAGAAGTTTAGTTATCAATATTATCGTAATTGATTGTTAAGAAGTTTCGACGCATTTACCGACAACGCTATCACACTTTGCGTTATAATTAATCGACCTAAAGTAAACTTTGTTCCACTTCAACGTAACCTTTATATATTGCATTCATGTATGTATAAATATTTTTTGACGAGCAAATTATTCGTCATTGCAAGAACGATACCATGCAAAGAGAAGGATTAAGTCTGTTACCAGTGACGCGCCAAGTATCGAGGGCAATGATCGAAGTGCCACTATGAAAAAAGCAAAGACAAAGAAAGGGAAGAAGAAAAGAGGATATGTATTACTTTCCATTAGAGCGAAATGTCGAAGGTCTCTCTTGGGCAAATAGTAACTATAAAAGAGCGTTGAGGACAATGATTCGCATTTGCCGCGCCACTATGTCTTTCGTTCTGATTGATCGAATAAAAAAAGAGGCAATCTCGATGATGTGCAATTCTGAATGGCGTGAAACCCATTGTTAACTCGTTCGTTTCAGTATTAAAAGAGCCTAATAATATTCATTGATGTCTCTTTTCCAAAACTTTGTAATGTCCGCACACACAAATCGATATTTTGCCTTAAAGAAAATGGCTTTTGAAAACAAGATTGAACGAGGATCAAACCTACAGCCTGAGTGAAAGCACATCGCATTCGCAAATCGAATTATCTATCGCCTGTTAATACTGGACACAACCTTTAATCCGTAATTTAGATTATTCGCTGAGTACTAATAGATTGAATTGTACCGTGTACGTTGTTCTCTATCAAGGAAATGAAAAGAATTACGGGAAGATAAACACAGCATACACAAAAAGAACAAGAAACTCGGAAAAGCGAGCAATCACAAGTGGTATTATTGTAATGTTATTGTACAGATCTATATACATATGTCTATTGATCATTTTATGCACCGTAATCCCAGAATTAAGTAGATCATACGTTGGAACTACCGAGGTGATTGTGATTACGATTCACAAATTGTGAATACAATTATAATTATTATAATTATTGTTATTATTAACGATATCATTATATTGTATACTGTACAGGATAAGGAAGATAACGTTATTCGTTTCAGTAGCGTGTCAGATTTCTTGCTCGATAGATCGTGAATTTTTATTTTCGTAAAGTTACATACTTTAGCATGGTTCCTTTAGACACAAGTCTTATGAGTATTAAAAAGATGATAGAGATACAAGTAGATGTACGAGCCTCGTAAGTACGCGGCGTTGCGTTTCAATAACACCGGGTGTATCAATTAGTAGAAACGTGCAAAGAAAAATTGTTCTTCAGTATGTCCAGGTTCTTATATGTTCATCAACAGTATTCTGCGGTTCCACCCTTCGAGATTATATTTCAATTTTTTTTACATCGCTTCTTGTACCTTTACGCAAATGCAAACACTTTTCTCTAGTTCGTCGAATATCAGTTTTTGGCCTTTGGTACCAATATACATTGCACGTTGAAACTATTTGTAAAGATTGGGCGAAAAAGATTTTTACGTTCACATTTAATTTACGATTCGTACAAATTTTGATTACTATTGGCAATAGCCGATTGGGTGGAATCTGTATTTCAAGTGTTACAACGAAAAACGACAAGTGAAGTTGCCATCAGCGAATCGTGAAGTAAAAAATCTTCACGGTTTCCTAGTTGATGCGTCTTTACGTTCGTACCGTCAATTAACAATTGTTCGATTCCTTTGTTTCCAAAGAAGAAAAAAGGTGAAATCTCCGTACATTTTAACTTTTACTTCATGTTGTACGATCTATGATAAATACATTTTTTGGGTATTGGGCCTAAAATGAGATCTTTGAGAACAAGCTCGGCTTTCGTGACTAGATCCAATGAAAATAGCGTTAACTGTGTTTAGCGATTACTCTATTTAAAGACCGATTATGGATGCAAAGAAAAGCAAAGAAATCGTAAGCTCCTTTGTGAACATAAAATACAAATATTGTTGCCGCACTTTAGCATTTAATCGTCCAATCGAAAGGCGATCCTGAACGTATCTACGATAAAATTAATTGAATACTTTTCAAAATCAGGTGCAGATTTTGTAACCTAATAATTATATAATGCTCGGTTCAAACGTATAGTATTACTTTATCTGGATTAAAAATACTATCTCTTTACCGTGTATGTTTCGATTGTTTAATACCATCCTATGCTCATAAAACTACGTTCAGATCGTCCCACGTTCCAGAGAGAGGAAGAGAAGAGAATAAATCGCGCAGGAAAAAAACAGAAGAGAGCAGATCGATGAACGAGGTTTCATGACTGCAACACGCATCCTATTCACGCGACAGATTATATTGTTACATGCTTCCATCGAAAAGCCTTAAATACAGAGAAATTCTAGTTAAAAAGGTTACTTTGCGTAAGACGGATCATCGAGTAATAAGCGTGATTCTATTGTATATCGCGGGTCAAGCGTAAACGTATCCAATCTCACGTAAGAAGAACGTGCGAACGATGAAAATGAATGATGGTAAATGAGCGATAAAGACGAATATGTAATTAATAAAAATCGATGGAAATACTATTCGTGGCTGGATTCGTCGCCGACGTTATTTTCACGTGGTTAAAATTTAGATGGACGTCGGAACGAATCGTAGACAGCAGATCTCTAAGTAACCCACGTGTTATCAATGGGTCGATCCTTGATAAAAATGATTCGAAAAATTAAAGGCAAATATTCAACGTTTCTTGTGAAGATGTCAATAGAGCTTACTGCTAGTTTTTAATTACATTAGTAAATTTTTCATAATTTTTATACCCCTGTTATATCCCTGATTTTGATAGAAACGATGTTTTTCTACATCTCACTACAAGAGGAAGCGATTGTTCGTTGAACTCGATCACCGATATTCATCCTCGAACGTTTGTTACAAAAAATATTTCGTAAATTCAAAACAAGGAGAACATTGACAAGGGGGGTTACTTAGCAAATTATTCTATGTGGATTGTGCACCTTGCACGATTCACCATATTGTAATGTCGCGCGATGCTCGCGTGATATTTGCATACACCGTTTTATTGCAATATAATTGTATATATAGAAAAAAATAACATGTTATAAATTCAAAATGTATATCTACATATATACATACATACGTACATATAGATATATTCGTATATGTGCAAAAATGAAAAGTGGGAGAGAAGCGTGTGTTATTATCTGATGAACGGAAACGCATTTCCGCTGGGGAAATTAGTATCCAATGAGATTAGTATTCGATTACTGCGGCTGGATAGTATTCTTATTGTGTTGTAACATTTGTGTTTAACGTTTTTTACATGTCCCATTAATTCTTCTCTGATTCTCGCTTTTAATTCTACGTACCGTTGCGTGCAAATAACAAATATTATTTTTAACAGAGAATGTGCGAGATTGTCCTGATTGTTCCCGCACGCTGGGATGCGTATTCGCGTTCTGCGTTATTTTTTGTTTTCTTTCTCTTCTTTTGTGATCAAATCACTGTCCAATGTCTGCCACCTTTTTAATATTTTCTCCCATAAAAGCATCCAGGATCTTACCTCGTGAAGTATTTTACATACGAATCAATTCAATTGTATTTATCTGTATCCAAAGGACGTTTGAAAAGATGCAATTAAAGTTAAGGTTTAATTGAGAATGTCTAGAGGTATGTAAATTTAAAAACGGTTGCAAAAAATTATAGAACGAACGTCCTTTTTATACATTCATTTCTGCATGCGTTTTTGCTACTGCTTGAGCATGTGCAATTGGATTTTTTCTTTTTTTTTTCTTTCCTTTTTATTTTTTTGCAGATCATCATCCCATGTTGTATTTAATGACGTCATTTACTCGTTTATTATTATAAGTACTTTCTTTCTTTGTGCGCTTTACAGAACAAATTCGTAGTGTATTTCTATCGTTATTATTTACAAGCACATACATTCATATTGGAGGAGACGATACGTCTGTTGCATTTCACTCTCTGTTATATATTCGACAATTATTGTTACTTCTCTTAACCCCAATTTTATAACAGAAAATATATTCTATCTCATATAAAATACTCTCATTCTCATATCATAGCTTAATAAAGTAAATATCAGCGATGCCCAATTGGATTGAATTTGTTAGGTATATAATTTCTAAGGTGAAGTAAATTTAATTGGTCATCGCATAGCTTTATTCAGTCTCTCCAAATGCGAATTAAATATATACTTAAAGAGTAGAAAATATCATTTTGTTAGACAATATGTCTTCGATGTTTCAAGAAAAATGAAATGTGACGAACACTTGCAATACAAATAAACTTTTGATTTTACGTACAATTTGAAAATATATGAGAACTATAGAATTCAATAAATTTTATTTAAAAAGAAATGTACAGCATTTTTCGCAAATTATATGATTATCTTCGCATTCGAAGGGCAAAATTATGTTTCGTGTTCGCGCGACGTTCATCACCGCTTTACTTGTTTAAAGTAATAATCAATCGTCGCGTCTCAAACACTTTAGTGGGAAGCACCGAGTACTTAATCACTGTCTGTGTTATAGGCGTCCTGTACCCAATATTCCTCCCCGAATTCCCGACAGACCGTACTACGGCCGATTAAACTGAGCTAATCCATGGAAAGCACACGACATCTGTGCACATCCACGCCCGAAAGTATTCGAAGAGTTTCGTTCTGAAACAAGCCGATGACCGGGACACGAAAACGAGCTCAGGACGAAGAGATGGAAGACGTTACCCAACATTTTCAAGTGGGTGATAGATGAGATGAATTCGGGTGAGAGATCCTCTCCAGGATCAGAACGCACGTCCTTTTCAGATCTGTGTCCTCCTTTAATTTCGGTTAATGTAGTTGCACAAAAATTGTTGATCGTTTTCGTCCGCGTAAAGAAGAAGATCGGAAAGGAGGGACGTGATCGATGAACGGAGCAGGAGGAACAAGGCTGTGCCACAAAAACAAAACGGAAGAGGAAGAGGGACCAAGAAATGAACAGACGAGAGCCATTGTAAGGGAAGAAGACGGTTTACTAGTCTGTTACTATTAGCGATCAGTCGACAGCCAGAGATCCAATTAGTCACTTCTACTTCTTCTTTCTCTCTTGATATTTCGTCTTCTATGTTATTTATAACGTCGTTAGACGTGTTAGATTACATGTTAGCTGTTAAGTATTAAAAGAATCGTCGATGTGCTGGATGCGCACGACGAATGCTGGAGGAACGATTGTTAGCTTGTATAAGATGCATCTTCCGGCAAGAAGTGACGCGGTTATTCTTTTAAGACTCGTTAGCGACTTCGTTTTCTTTCATTAATGGTTATCAGTATTATAAAACAAAGGGAAGAATCGAAATCGAAATATGATTCATACTCATGGATCATGATACATAGACTGCGGATGTTATGAACACAACTAAAGAGATTTCTTCTAAATGTATCTCCTAAATATTCTAAATGTTATATAAAGAGTTCTTTACCTTGGACATTTTGTATATTTTTACGTATTATATATATTTTACACGTTTTTACGTACATATAAATAAGTTTTCCATGCATGAACATCCACAGTCTAATGATATATTATTTAAAGTCGGCAAACCTTGTTACTGTTTATTGTTAATTTATCAGTCTGCGTCAATCGATTAAGATGTTTTCGCAAATATAGCAATGGAAACTAGAACTTCTAAAACGTTTAGGAAAACCGTAAACATGAAAATTATAGTTAAATAGTCATCGGTTTTTGCTTCTTGTCCGGGGACTTGCTAACAAGGTATTGTTCAAATGAGATTCGTGGACGACGTAACGCGCAACCCGATTACCTCGATTTTAGGAACTTACTAGAGCAAAAGAGTACACACGGTTCACCCTACGACTCGTTTAATTGACGGGTGAACGAAATACGAGACGAAAATATTCGATCGACAACAGCATTCCAGAAATATCCGTGTGCATACCTTTGCAAAACAAAAAGGAAACAAAGTATACATACATACATATGTATATGTATGTATGTATGTATGTATGTATGTATGTATGTATGTATGTATGTATGTATATATAAATATAGAATGGGTGAAACTACTACGAATCATATTGTGATAATCACATAAAATGCAACAGTCCTTTTTGTACGGTTAATTTATTGAAGTACGATGACGATGCCATTTTACAGCTCGAATTTAGGGAAAGATATGATACAATTTACGGACAACGAATTACGGAACAGGAATCCACCAATTTGTTCTTTTTTGCGGTCGAAAACGGAATTAGATGTACATGTAACGCGCGAAAACTTTAATCATTTTTACCTTCTTTTTTTTTTTTTTTCTTGTTACATTTGCATCTTAACGCGGTAGCTGTCGTGATGTAGATGCTTTTGGAGGGATACGATACGGGAAAGCCAGGGTCGTATCCTGTTCCTCAGAAAATATTAATTATTTTAAAACAGAAGCCAATGTTGTAGATAGGAGAAAAAAAAAAAACAAACAATTGTACATATAAAATCAAATACGAGTATAGTATTACGTGTCGATTTATATGAGAAGGTGGAAGAATTTTTTATCTTTCCCCCCTACCATTTCTTTTTTTTTTTTTTTTCATTTTGTATTAAACCAAACTTCACGCGTCGATAACCGATCCATTATGATATACGACACCGACTGACAATTAATGTAAGTATCTAGGACTCATACGACGAATCAAATAAACGATATTTAATACGAGCTCATAATCCTTTAATTGATTTCCAGCACGTCTGAACCTTCCGATAGTCAATTTTTCTTTCTTATTCAGTATGTATGCGTCAGCAAATTTTTGTTTCCTGTCTTGGTTATATTTTATAATAACGATAACGTTCCTACCTGATGTTCTCATTTAAATATGCAACTCAATATATCTTTATGTTAATATTCAATTATGGTGGAAAAACTCTATTATATGCGTCTTCTTCTTCAACGTTAAGGATACTTCAATTTTTTCAGTAAATCATGATGATGATATACGTAATATATACATGAAGATTGTATTGATCTTTAGAAATTACATATGTACTTTAAATAGCCGAGCCAGTTATAATCAGTATGGCGGCATGTTATCGCGATCAACGAAGGATGGGTCAAATGATCGAGCAAATGAAAATACTTGCCAGTAATTTGGATGAGTTACGTGCTGAAATTAATGCATTAAGAAATACTTACTTGCGAAACGAAGAGGATCTTCCACATGCAAATGATTTCAAACGAAATAGGAATAGCGAAATTAATATTTTACATAAATTAAGAGGATATATGAAGAGAGTAACGAACATATATACATTGAGAAAAAGACAAAAACGTGATAAAATTCGAGAGGTATATTATTTATAGCATGTGTATATTGAAATATTTACCAATTAGTTTGTGCTATTTGTTTTTGTTATTAAATGTTGAAAGTAAAGAGAATTCATGTTTCGTTATGTATATGTACATCACTGTTACTAGGAAAGTGATTATTTCTTGAAAGTTTGCAGATTAATGTAGTTTTTATGTATAAATGATTTTTATTTTTTATAAACTTATTATAATTTTATTCTATATATCTTGTTACCAGTCTTATTATCCCTGTACGAATACGGACCCTGCATTACCTACGTTTTTAAACTGCATCATTCGTACCCGAAAGAAAGACAATATGTTACAAATACCAACTAGAATTAAATGTTTGAAAAGTCAAGGCAACCAAACGAACGAGAAGATCGGAAATCGGCACTATATAACGAAACGTCCATCAGCATCTATGCACACTGAAAATACAAACTATCATGGATCATTATTCACAAAACATGGAAATGAACAATATAATAAAATAATATTTCCAAAACAAAATACAACTCTTGTTCCACACTGTTCCGAAATAAGTTGTGAATTAGATTTCCAAATTGAAAACTCAATATTTCCCTCTGGATCCAATGTGAATATTTTTTCAGATTCGTATACTTTAGAAAATTGTCCAGAAAATACAAAAGTAGTTTTGCCAAATGATAATAACAAACAATCTGCAACAAAATGTACGCAAACAAGAATAGCAAAACTGGGACGAAAGTCAAAAAATTTTAATTTTAATTTTTATTCTAAACGACCTAATCTTTGTTTTTCTAAAATAAAGAATGCTGTGATTGAAAAAAGAATTATAAGAAATTCGAATGAGCGTACGTTTACGATACGTCGAGAAGTAAACAATACGAAGAATTATCCAAATTTGAAGAAAAGTCGTTCCGAACGATGTTCGTGTAGGAAGAAAAGGAACAATTTTACCCAATTGAATGGCGAAGACACGAGTGGACAAAATTTTCCCATCGAAAAAAATATTCAAAAAATAAAAAACAACTTATCTATGAAAAACATGTTCGAAAATCCACTGCCTGTTACAGAACCAGAGTTATCGTCTTCGTTACTTTCTTTGGAGTTAGATATTAATATTCCTAATAATTACAGTAACATCGGGGAATTTTCAGAACGTAGAAAACCAAGAACTTATGTAATACGTCAAACAACACAGGAATGTAATCGAAATAACTGGTTGAACAATTTTGAGAAGAGTGTCGTTTGTGTGGAACAAACTTCCGATTTGACCCTTTCTTCATATAGTTTTTCTAATCACAATGTTCATTTTAATTAAGGGAAGTATTCGCAGTTATTTATTCTTATCGATGGAATTATACTTTGTTTAAATTCTAATGTTTCAAAATTATAAGTAAAATTATATATAAATCTTCATTACGTTAATTGTAACTAGGTTATAACTTCATGCGCGTTTGTGTGTTGCAATTTATTAGATAACAATACAAAACAATATAATATTTAAGTAATAATATACAAAATCTATATATACAAAACAATACAATATTTAAGTAATAATATACAAAATCTATATATAGATATATTTCTATTTTTTTATAAAAATCTATATTTTATCTACTTTGTATTTATCGTATATCACTATATTTTAACAGTTAAACAAAATATTACAACAGTCTTTTTAAAATTACATGTAGAAATCTTTACGTACCAAATTAAAACTTGATAAATTGCACCATAGTTGCCAGGAAAAATATTTTATTTATCTACGTACAATTAAAAAAGTTGTAAAAAGAATATGCAATACTGTTGCAATTCTCTATAATCGTAAGTCATATATAGCATTAAAATTTCCTTTAATTATTACAGTTGAATTAACAATCGATATTACACATATCAGATTATCAAATCATCAGATACTGTTCATCTCTTTTGCATAATTTGAGAGTTATTGTTGGTAACTGCAGTTGTAATTATCGAGTTCGCGGCATATGCATGGCTGTGAGAAATTGTCCCCCAAATCGCCGCGAACTTACCAAACACCCCATCATTAGAATTGTTTTTCTTGAAATTATGTACCGAATAACGGTTATAAAGTCCCCAGATGCTGTTCATTAATTTGCTGTTATATTTTAGCGGTGTAAGCTCTCGGCCTATAAATATTTCGTCGAAATTAATTAATATATGTATATAACATGTGTATATAAAAACATAGTGTATGGCAATGTGATTCTATGAAAAGACAAAAATATTCTCTCTCGTAAAATACTGTTCCAATAACATTCTAAATTCATTATTTAATTCGTTATTTTAATAGCAGCCTAAAATAGAATATATAATTGATACTTCATGGATCTGACATATACCTTCTGAAGGGGGTCTCATATTGAATGTGTTTTCTTTACCCGCTTTTCCCCTCTCCTCTATCGACGGTGTTATCATAGCATTGCGTTCTAAATTGCGGCGGACTTTGCACGCTGCAAATGCACCCTGCGGAATAGCGGCCATTCTCTCGCAATCTACAATAAAAGAAAGAATCCATCAAATCATTTATAATATTCAATAATATTTTTAATTTTTAATCGCAAATGATGTTATTAATCTTTTCTGAGAATAATTATCGCAACACCACTAAAAAATAATACTAAGTATATAAAAAAAAAAAAACGAACCTTTGCAAATTTCGAAAAGCAAATCCGCTAACCTCCTTTTAACACTTCTCGTTGTTACACTTTCTTCACAGATCTTGATTTTGAAATGTTGAAATTCCTTGACCCACAGGAACTCTCGACCTTGTTTCACTGTTTCAAACTTCATACAGCCTCGGCGAGAATTTCTCAAAACAATCATCGACTAATTAGAAGATCTTTGTGAAAAGAACAGAGAAGAAAAGAAAAGAAAAGATGTATGTACAATGATAACGAACGCACTTTCTATTATTTTGCAAACGAAACATTCGACGCTCTAACTTTGTTAGGACCCAACGTCATACTAACTTCGTATAACAATATTGGTTTCGATTTATGAACGTGTCTCGCAAACAAGTGGGGAGAGACAGATTTAACGAGAGACAAAATGGGAAATGAACACGGGAAAAAAGCATTTTTGTAACGAGTAGTCGAGATATCAGCGTCCTTCGAGATTGATGACGCTGCCGACCACCACGATTTTCTTATCTTTACAAAGACCTCTCGTATTTAAAGTACGCACTTTTATTCTGTGATATGTAATCTGCATGTGTATTATTGAAATAGAGAGATCACTATAATCTTTACAATTTCTAGATTTATTTTGTATAATGCTTACAATGTTATTATGTAAACTTTTAATCTTAAAAAGAAGAAGACTTATGCAATTGATAACGAAAATGGAAGAAAATTAAACATTTCATTTTTTGACATAGATTTATAAAATGTTAAAAACAAATCTCTTTCGTAAAAGATTCATTCATATTTCAATAAAATAAGTTTGATTTTTCATCCATCCAAAATCTCTAATGCAATTTTTAAATATAGATATTTAAATATATTTCAATAATTATATTCACGTATCTTTTACATGAATTTTTGCATGAAATTTGTTTTAAATTTGAACATAAATTGATGATACATTGTAAGTGAATTTTACTGTCATGTAAGGTTAAAAATTCCTTTTGCTTCCTTCTCCATCTTATCAATAAAAAAGCGACAGTTTTAAATAGTTCCAACAAGGAGAAACAATTTTTCGGTGGGCGAAAGTTAAGTCGATCATAAGTAACATAATTTTAATAATTAACAAAGAACATAATAAATTTTATTATGTCAGATGGTTTAATATAGAAATACAATAGAAGTAATGATATTTATAACATTTTCTATAAAAATAATAAAAAATTTTCCATTATTAGGAATTTATATTAGATATATATATATATACACCAATCTATGTTAATTTTTCTCATAATCATGACTCCAAATAGGTTTTCGTTTTTCAATGAAACTTCTGATTCCTTCTTGAGCATCTTTCATTTTTAAACTATTAATCATCTTCTCAGTTCCTAAGAAATATGCAGTTGACATATCAAGATCCAATTGTTCATACAAAAATGTTTTTCCAACATGAATAATAGAACGGCTTTTCATATTTATAGATGTAGTGATCTTTTCAATTTCTTCCTCTAAATAGGAAACAAGATGAAATGTCCTAGAGTTAGTAGCATTTTAATTAATTATTTTGTTAAATGAAATTTCAACTTACCAAATTTATCATTTTGTACAACTTTGCTCACAAGTCCTGCTTCGTATGCTTCTTTGCCACTAATGCTAAAACCTGTAAATAGCATGTACATTGCTATCTTCTTGGGTACATTTCGAACTAAGGGGATACCTGGTGTAGAACAAAATATTCCAAGATTTGCTCTAAAATTTAGTGGTAAATAAGTATTATTTAAACTGTAAGAATTCATTAAGAATATGTATAACACATTTATATGTAAAAGTAAATTTATATTTATATTTAAATTTATATCTAGTATACAGAATATATATACCCTGGTGTGGCAAATGAACTTTGTTCAGTGCAAATAGCAATATCACATGCAGTAACCAATTGGCAACCAGCTGCAGTTGCTATACCATCTACAGCAACAATGATAGGAACAGGACTTTGAGAAATTGTTTGCATCAACTCTGAGCATGTTTCAAAGATTTCCTTGTGAAGTTTCTCATTGTTACCAGTCTAAACAATGCAAGCCAATCATTTCTCTACAATGAATGTAAATTCTTACATTAAAAAGACTTCTACTACTAGTATTTCATGATCCATCTACAAACCAGTTCTTTTAAGTTGTGTCCGGCAGAAAACACTTTTTCCAATCCAGATTTAATAACTATGGATCGAAGATTTTTATTATCTTCATCCTTTTTTATGTTTATTAATAAAGACTTTAACATTTTCAAAGATAAAGAATTACGAGATTCTGGATGATTTAATATCAATGTCTTTACCTAATTGCAAAAAAGAAAAAAAAGAAAAGACAGTTTAGTAGTATATTTATAATATTATTGATAGTTAGTAAATGATAATCAAATTAATATGTTAATGGTTAATTATATATCTTTTACTGTAGATCTAAAATTAATATCTGTGGGAAATAGGAAACTTATTGGTACTAGCTTTGCAAATGTAATATATTCTTACTCCATTATCTTCCTTGATCTCTAGATATTTTTCTTCTGAAAACAACATTCTGTTTATAGAAAAAGTCCTCGTACTAGATCTTCCCACCTGCAATATCCATATACATACAATAGAAGGAACAATTTGAAGCAATTTCACAATTCTCGCTAGATTCTAATCGTGTAATCCCGTAAATCTTCTCATAGGTATCAATGCCTCTACATATATATATTTGTATCTATTTGGAACCAAAATTTTGAACATTATCTATAATTGTGTTATATTAATGCATATGTTCCAAAATGTACACATAACTAAAATCTTTATCAGTAAAATTGCAAATGGAAAATAATTTATTAAAATTAGGTTATATAACCTTCATTACGTACGGTAACACATACTTTACGTAATATGTACTTATACATGTATATATTTTATTTTGAGAATGAAATACCTGAAAATGAATAAAAATATCTTTCTTTATAAACCTTAACATTTTACGTTGATTCCTTTTATATTAATTTCTTTGTAAAATAATAGTATTAATTCTGTTGCTTTTTTGAAACTTTTCGAAAGCAAATGTAACTTGTGACATATACTGATTGTCTGTAAATGTCTGATTTGGCTAAAGTAATGATAATGACGATTCTCAATTATACAAATAGCAAGCCATTCTTTATATTAATATAAAACATTAAATAGTAATCAAATGGAAAAAAATTATTTTCTCTTTAATACATAAATAAACGTGAATAATATGACCATTTATGTCAGTTTCTACAGAACTACACAACAATAGCAAGTATAACTAGAACCAAAGGTAACGTATATATCTAAGTTTTGCATAAAAAATCATTGACAATACAATATTTGCTTAAATGCAATATAATGAACAAACTAAATATTAAGGAAATTTTTAAAAAGATATTTCTGTTACATTGGTACATTAACCAATTATTCGGTACATTAAATAGCGTTCTGGTTACAAATAACTATACTTTTAAATAGTTTTGTTACGAAAACCATTATAAATAATCAAAATTCTCTACTGGCAACCATTATCTATAACAGAATTCTTTTTTTTTTTTATTTTGATTAATTCTTACACTGTAACTTTTTCAATTTTGGTTATAACATAATTGTTGGAAATTGTTGCAATCCTTGAGCACAACTCATACTTTATAGACATAGGGCACAGGTCATACAAATTAATTAAATATCTCCATAAATAGCGTTATAAAGGAATTTCTTAAAAAAAAAAAGTCGTATATATAATAATAATAAGAAAAATATTGTTAAGACTTGAACACTATTGATAAATTAAATTAACTGGATAAAAGAACTTGATAAAATTTCTACAAAAATAAATCAAACAAATAAAAAGCTTTTATTCAATAATCTTGCAGAATGTAATATATAAAATTTAGATAACAGATAAATCAATAATCAGACGAAACGGGGAGCAGTATTATATGCAATCCAATAATAATTTCATCAAACCTCTGAACTCTCCAACTGTCAGAGAACCTGTCATCGGTTACCATGGCAATCATTGTTTCCCCTAACAACTAACATGGCGGAGGTTGAGGGTAAGTTTGCATATGTCAAACAGTCTCTGTTAGTATTTACGAAGTCATGGCAATTCGCCTGATACAAATAACGCGTCGAGAGATCCCAGCGATTGCCGCGTGAGTTTTTCTTCGTGCTACACTTCCGTCCGGTTCCAGTTTCGCAGCCGAAGCCGTTTTCTAATAATATATGTATACGAGAACCACGCGAACGCGAAGGTGTTCGGATGCACATATGTATAAACGGAAAAGAAAGGAGATAGCGTTGATCTCTGATCTTTGATCGAATAGATCGATTCCTTTCGAATGAAAGATTGAATAAGTGGCAAAAGGTGAGGTCGTATTTTGAATTTTACACAAAATCGGATTGATGCCTGGCGAATGAATAGTCGATATACAATCTTGATACAATTGCGATCGAACGTAACGTATGTGATATTTATGTCACAAATGATAAACACGAAATACTGCTATAACGTTTATTACTGCATATATCTGCTAGTTCATTAAAATTGTAGCAAATTGTTTAATTCATTCGGTTTTATCTGATAATTTACATGAAGATTTGAATTTTTAATTTTTGGGTTATTTGAAATCTTATTTGAAAATTTATATGAAGTTTTAAAAATAATTCTATTGCTGTTTCTATTGAAAGAAAATTTTCTTTTAACCTTCGAAATGCTTTTAGTTGCATTTGTCATTATTATAGAAATAATTTGGATTTGTTAGGTAAGTAATGATTAATCATTGTTATTATTTTCCGGATCAGATACGTATACAATTAACTGTTTGAACGTACACAAATTGTTCAAGTTATTCAATTATTGAAATGTTTCTTACATCAATACTCATGGATCTGTATGTGTCTTTAATGTATTCCTAACAGTATTGATTAAATCTACGTGTATACATATATGACATCGATATATTAAATCATTATATTTAAGCGTGATCCATGTTGCACGGTCACAATATTTGCCGGAATTGAAACTCGTAAAATGAATTAAGAACATGAACTTGCGTGCAACCGATAATTCTTTGCAAGTAAACTCTAGGCAGTGATTTCACAAGTTGTTGAACTATTATCGACAATGTGAAAGCAATTTCACATTCGAAACTTTTTAAAATTTCTTCGGCAACTTAATGCCAATTACATTGTTATTCTTTGAATTTTGTCCTTAAAAGATCATTAGTACTTTCATATAATAAAGTGGGATTAAGTATAAAAAAGAAATATATATATAATATATACATAACTTATTCGTAGTTTCTTAATGGAAAAAAAGTCCGCACAATTCGTCTTATATAATGGATTCGCTAATGTTTCAAAACAATCTGTTGTGACGGCTTAGGTGACAAAGGGGCATCGTGTATCTAAAATCACATTTACAGTTTATTCGAAGCGTCGTATTTGATACTTCATAAAATTATTTAACTCTTGAGAGACGAATTTATTAAGCCCAAAAAAGATTGTCCTCTATAATTACTTATTTTAAATTATTTAAAATTCTTTTTAATATTTTTACTTGCTGAAAATATACTTAAGATAATATTAGAAAATATTTTAAAAGGCTTAAGAAAGCTAATTTCCACATATGGAGGCATTACATTTGCATTTTTTAATATTACGTTTGGATTCAAGAGAAAATAAGTGTACACTATGTGTACATATGTACATATATCCTTATCTCCTACTACATTAAAAAATTTGGAACTAGAAGTTATCTAGAGATTGACCTCGACTAATTTTCTTGATAGAGTGAGAATGAGAGAGTAAAGTGAGAGTATCAATCCTATCGCTATTAAAGGAAGGAGCAAACGTTCCTGACTCTCTCGCAGTGACACCTAAAATAAACTCCATTTAACAAGAGAAGAGAACGAGATCACGGATACACGTTGCGTACAAGAACAGCCTCGTGCCGATGGAAAGACTCAGTCGGTGCATCTCCATGCTCTTCAATGTTGTGCTGTGTTTCGAGAGGTGCTATCGCAGGGGCGGACCAAGGGCCGCCCTATGATCACTGTTCGACGATAGAACAACTTATCAACTTAAAAGAAATAGTCCAAGTCGAACAATCCCATGAATCAGGTGAGATTTATGTGATGAAAAGTGGAGATTCTCTCAAATTTTTGTGAGTGCTTTTCGTTCGCCTTTGATTACTCTGGTCTAACCAGATCTGGTCTTGTGTCATTTCTAATTAACAACTTAACAGTCAAATTTGATTCTGTTAACTTTAAATTATGTTTTTATTGATTCGTCGTTAATATTTTTTCTTTTCTTTGCTCATATTTCATGTGGTGAACGTTGCAACCAAAGGTTTTTTTTTTTTTTTATAGTTTAGTTAAACAAAGGATATTCCAGTTAGAATATATTGAAGTTAATGTTAATTTCTTCATGCTTGTATAATCTCTTTTGTTTTTTGCAATTTATTATAATCCTTGCCTCTTGATGCTTATATCACAAACGATAGGATCGAACGTTTCTGGAAAATAGTGTTGTAAATAAGGCGGAATACATTGGATCTCCTCGGTTGGTAGTGAAAGAGAATGCCAATATTGTTTTGTTATAGTTTTGTATTTTATGGCTCGCTCATTACTTTACGCCTTAATGTTAGTTACGTGATCTGCAAGTGAAAGATGACATAATTTCTTCCTGAAGTGAACAATGTGAATATCTGGAATTCTTAGTAATTTTAAAATCAAATAATAGAAATATCTTTCTTGATGCAATGAACATGTGAGAGGATGCTCTATTAGATTTATCGACGATGATTGCAAATAAAATTGTCCTTTTAAATCTTCTCGATAGGAGGCACAGGTTCAGGAAAATATGCTTATAAATCTATCTCGTACATTTCTTAAGATTCGACCATCATCAGTTTATTCGAAATTGTACGATGTAAAAAAAAATCGTAGTGATCCGCATAAAGAGATTGGACGGTATTTAACGTGGTCGTAGAAGTCATCGAAAAAGCGAGGAAGGAAGGAATCGCCGCGCTGGGAGCGACATGCTGCAGCTCCCATCCATAGCGCAACACAAGACTCATAATGCTCAAACGGTAACTCGGTACTCCAAAAAAGGAAGCTTGATCGTTCGTGGGCGAGTAGTTCTTGCGAGGGCGACACCTCGTCCTCATCCACCTCCACCTCATTTTTGTTGTCGTAGACGTCGTTCAAAAGAAGAACCACACAGGTGGCTGCTATCTACGCGTGCACTGCAAACAATCTGTTCAATCGTCAATTACCTATTGATTTCTAGAATCCGATCTTGCCCGATATCGAATCGATACCTTTACACGCGCTTGATCTCTACGTGTTTCTGTTTTACGCCTTAATAGTTTCATCGCGACCCTGGGTATTGAAGTGATTATCAGTTTGGACATTATTAGTTATGAGAAGCGAATAGTTTGGACAATATAGTTCGGAGACTTTAAGTTTGACGAATTAACCTTTGGGCCAGAGTGATATTAACTGAGTTGGAGTTAATTGTGGTACGACGCTGCTGATTTTCGAATAAATCTTTATTTGAAGCTTGTAAATATAAATAAATCTTAAAAAAAAAACTTTAATCGTTAAAGCTAAAATTAACTTTGTCATTTGTAAGATTTCGGTGAGTTCACCTAAGCTCGTTAAGACTTAACGATTAATACTAAGATTACTAATCTCTCGACGCGTTCATGTGTGCACGTTCGAATGACTTCCATTTATCGCAGTCTGAGTCAGAAATCATGGATTCCTCGATTGAAAGAGATGAGAATATTATCAGCTTGAACTGTTGAAGATACATACATTGATATCGGCTCACTAATGCTGATCGACGCGTTCCGATCGTTCTGATTCATTCTGCTCGATATACGGACGCATCTCGTGTGCCTGTCGAACAGGAGGATCGCAGCGGCCCATTAATTCTTGGTAAATGGACACAGATGTGCCGCCCATCCTTCTGCCGTGCGCGATCTGCGCACGGACCTTTATGCCGCAGTCGTTGGACAAGCACTCGAAGATTTGCGAGCGATCCACGAACAAGAAGAGGAAGCCCTTCGACTCAGCCAAACAGAGGATCCAGGGCACCGAGTTGGCAGAATTTCTACCCAAGCAAGAGAAGAAACGACGTTCACTGGATGATAAATTCTCCAATGCCAAATCCACTTGGAAACAAACGCATGATGATTTCCTGCGGGCTATCCGCGCAGCACGCAACGAGATCGTAAGTCTTGAATCCTCCGATATATTAACGTAAACCAATCAAATGTTACAAGTGTATATTCGATCACAAGATTAATAGAAGTCAAGGGCTTTAATTTTAATTTTAAAATCAGCTAAGTAAATTAACTTGAAATACATACCTTTATGTATTATGTAAAACGTATCGTATGTTTAGGAAAAATTGTTACTTGTGTTTTTAAAAGGAAATAATTACTAAATTAGTAAATAATTATTTCATAATTGATCTAATGAAACGAAACGATCAGTAAAAATAATTGGCACAATTGTTACAAATAATCTTGTATATTTATCACTTCGATTCAAAAGATAAATTTATACATAATATGTAAACGGAATAATTGGGTAATATAAGATTGCACGGTTGAATTGCAATGAGAAGGTAACCAGTGAAGCAGGCAGGGGGAGGTGAGAATTGCAGGTAGAATTAACCCAGATGCATCACGAATGATACAAGTGCGTTCGTGCATGCAATGAATTCTCTTCGCGAAGTGCTTTATAAAATTATACTTTGCTTATATCTGCTTTGCTGCTTTGTCGTTGAATCGTAATATAATTATTGCTGATTTAATTTTCATCTGCGCATCTATCGCTGTGTAGTAATAATTATTATATAAGATATATAAGCTGTAAATTTGAATATATAAAATCTAAGATCTGCATATTGTAGGATTTTAAACAGTGCTGCAATATATTTTTAGGCAGATTCTACGATGCAGAAACAGTGTGGCACAACAATCATATCAAACGCACCAACACGCGCTAACGAACAGGGCATATGTCCTACCTGTAACCGGCATTTTGGCGTCAAGGCATACGACAGACACGTGGCCTGGTGCAAGGAAAGAATTACACGGGCGCCGGTCAGCCCTGCGACGAACATCGCCAAGGAACGTCTTGAAGCAAGGATGAAATATCGAGCTCCAGCGTTGAAGAGTCGTCGACAAGCAACCCGCGAGAAGTATTCTACAGGCTCAGCGATTACCCTGAGTTCCGGCAACAAAACGTTGCCGACACTTGCAGCTAATAATAAAGCCAAAGATAGCGCATCAGCACCGAGTTGCAACAAGACCAAAGACAACCCCGCTAAACAGAAATCGACGGTCGTGTAAGTTGTTTGACTTTCTTCAGGAAGAAGCGAATACTTTTTGGCATACAGTTGAAATTCGTTTATTTGAGCCTCGAGCCTATCATAAATCGGTTCATGTGACTGGAGTACATATAAATTCGGTGATAAAATCTACGCTTTAACTATCTTTCACCTTATAAATTCAATGAAATCTTTCAAAAATCAAAACTTCACTTTTTTAATGAAACGAACTTCTCAATCAATATCTATACATACATATAGTTTGATTGAATTACTTTTACAATTATAGCAGACGTCTTAGTCAAACGAGAGAGTCCTCCAGCCCTACGGTTCCGATGAAGTCACGATTGATAGACCGTATAAATAGGTATGTTGCCTTTGAATATATACATAACCACAATCAACGTGCGTCTTAGGAAATATATACGTGGAGCTTAATTTAAGTACATGTTAGTAGCGTGCATGAGGAGAAGGAAAAGGGACAAGGTTGTTTTTGATCGGAAATATTTAAGCGACAGCATGCATCAGATATTGATAAAGCCTGATGACCTTCTCCTGATGTCAGGCGCACATCCTTGATCCTGTTTCCTCATCCTCAGGCCACTGGAAGACGAGGCCGGACCGGTTACCTTTCGACCTGCTCCCCCTGTTAAAAGAACCTCTCACCTCCCTGTTCCGCCCTTAAAACATAAGAAAGAAAGTTTCGAAGAGTGCAACAGCGTCCCCTTGCCAAGATCGTACAGCAAACAATCGAAAAAAACACAAGGAATAGCGAGACAAGATAAAACCACGAGTCAGAAAATTAAACAAGACCAGAAGCATCAATCATTGCATTCTGCTAGATCACTGAAAGCGAGCATCGTTACAGCTAGAAGTCAGGGCAATCCGAAATTAAACGATATTTCGATTAACGACGACATCATGGGTGTCACTGTAAAGTCATGCATCATATATAGAGAGAATCAGTTGATAACATGGAAACAGCTTGTGGAAACAAATCAAGCGAAAGATCTGAAAGAAAGCATTGAGGATTTATCTTTGAACGAAAAGCAAATGGAAAATGTCGAATTTGCATTAAGTGTGAATGTGGAAAACATAAATCGGTCGACTGCGTCAACAACGTTGAATCAAACGTATTCGTTTAAAGATTCGCTAATGAGTGATAAAACTGACGACATGCATATTACGAGGAGTAAAAAATGGAAACCAGTAAGACATAGTCCTCGTGTGGAATTCTGTTTAGGAGATTTGGGTAGAATGAGTCACATTTATACTTCTTCGATTAATTCCGTTGTTTCGGAAGAAGCGAACACGAGAAGCGATTCTAGAAATTCTTGTAGGAATTTAAAACTGGGAAGTCTTAAAACAAATGCGTCAAAGCATTCCGTAATAAAAGATGAAGGAATGATGAATAAAATGCGGTCTCGAGAAGATAATTTTTATTTCGGAACCTCAGATGCAATATCGCCTTCTGAAAGTTTTAAATCATCGAGGGATAGAATTTTAGAGAAGAAGCAACTAAAACCGACCACTTCTGCTGATTCTTTTGCACAAGATAATTTTGAAGATAATGCGGCGAATTCTTCTAATAATTTCAAAGTTATGCATTCACAAAAAAATTTGAGTGAAAATAGCGATATTCATGCATTGGATGCCAATGTACCTATAATAAAAGGAACAGGACTATTAGATTGCAAAAATGTACAAACTGTACATGCAACTGAAAGTATTGGTGCGACAGAAGGAAATATAAAAGGAAACATACTGCCTTTATTTGAAGAAAATTTGCTATCCTCAATTTCCTACGGACAATTTGCAGACATCTGCAAGATAAATGAATCTGAAAAAAATAAAAATATTGCTAATAGTAATATGCAGGAAGCAAATCAAGAGGTAAGTCAATCAACGTTACACAATGATCAATCAAATAATGAATGGAATAAACGAAAATATACTAAAACTGCCGTCGATGATAATGATGAACTTGATATTGATACAAAAGATTCAATTCAATCGGTACAAAGTCAATGTGAATATTCTACAAGAAATGAGAATATTAATAACGATGCGTTTCATAATTCTGAAACAAATTGGGTAGAAATGGAAACTGATCCACTTGATATAGACGTTATGTTACAACCAACTAGATCAAGCACACCATTTATGAACATTGAGAATTATTCGGAATTCAAATGCGAGGATTACGAAAATTTTAAGAAAGAATTATGCCTACTACCAGAAGATTCTGAATGGAAAATGGAAATTGACACGCAAACAGGATCTGAGATGTTATATCGGGTTGAAAGCAGACATTCGAATTCTTTAAACTCAAGGCATTCGTCTCGTGGTAAGATTGATATATCGGAGAAGATTAATTTTGCAGTTAGTCCCTCTAACAATAGACATAACGAGTGTAATAAAAATATAGAAGATTCCTCGACAATTTCGTCGCCGATAGTACAAAGAGAGAGAAAATTTTTGTCAAGAGATACGTGTTCCTTGTTAAAAAGGAAAGGAGAAAGCTCCTTGAACGTTACATCGCCAGTGCAAAAAGAAGAGCAAATAGAATTTCCAAAAGTGCACAAAAAAGAAATTGCGAATCAAATAAATATTTGTAACTGTCCGGCGGAAGTTTCTCTAAATTTCAAACGCGAGAACAATGTTGGCGAAACTTCTGTTAATATTAATGAAAACTCCTTACATTCTGAGAGTCAAGTTTGCGATACATTGTTAAATACGAATGTTCTAGCGAATAATCTTATAGAAGAGTCTTCGGAAGCACAAAGTGGAATAAAGTTTAGCGAAAGTAATTATAATTGCAATCTAACTGAATCTTTGGCGAGTCGTTTCGGTGCAAACCTGAAAAAGGATGATTGTTGTTATAAGAGAGAATATACTGTTATTGAAGATAATAATAATTCAAAGAATACGTCAAATATATTCGAGAAATCTGCCGTGAAAAAAGATGTCATAGGCGAAGAAGTGCAAGAAATCTACAAAAATTGCTCGGTCAAAGATTTCGATTGCGATAGTGATAATAGCATCGAACGTCGTGTACAAGATAATATAAATAACTTCAAATCTGCCTCTGACAAAAACGATAGAACCAAGCAGAATTCCCGCAGTTTACGATCGATAGTTTTGTCAGAATCTTGCTTCAGATTAAGTCAACGAGTTCGATTGCATGACTCGTTAATAAATCGATCAACAGCCTTGAAATCACATCGATCGAAAACGATCGAGATAGAAAATATGAGTATTTTGAATGAAAGCAGCGATAGTTTAGCATCATCCGTCGATGCGGTAGATTTCACGGATGTAAAGCAAGTCGAATCTGTTGAAGTGGAAACGATTGAGGAAATTGGTACGAGAAATAGAAGTATCAGATTTAAAATATTGCCGGAGATTAAAGGTTGTATGATAACGAAAAAGAACTGCGACGAAAAGGAGAAAATCGATAATCAAACGTATTGGGAGAAGGCGTCGAAAGCTTCGAAGAATAGATTGATCAATCTCGATTTACCGCATCAGGAGGCAAGCAGGTTTCTTAAGAGAAACCCAAAATTTCGCATTTTCCCATCTGTTCCCAGTAACTCTTCCTTGATATGTCACAGGTAGGAATAGGCTTGTTAGATTATTTTTCAGGATATTTATTAGTTCTTTATAGAACAAATCTTTATAATACGACAACAGTTAATCAATTTCGCTTCTAGTAAAGTAGTTTTATAAATTTACTTTAAAATAAATATTAAGTTGAATTGGAAATATTATATAATATGTAAATATATATATTTCGTAGATAAACAATTTAATAATATGCTATCGATGTTATCATTTGTAACGTAATTTATTACAAATTGAAAATATCAATTTTCATTCACCGTTACGAAATGAAAACATCAATTTTATACCGTATTTAGGTTTCGTAATACACGTACGATATTATAGGAATATAGAACTGCCATTACGTCCCGTATGGAGCAATTATGTGCGCAGGAGACCGGATTTTAATCTCGTACTTAGCGGTAGAACGTAAGTCCCAGCAGGATAAACAAACATTGTCAAGACAAATTTCTCACTTCTCGCAAAATTGTCATCAAGTTAGCTCATTTCGTCGAAACGACAGCTTCAAGCCAATTCTTATTATGATATCGTTAATTGTTCGAACCGCAAATTTAATTTTGGCATGTTCTTCAATGTATATTGTATCGCATGTGTGACTCCACGCGAGTTTAACTATCACATTATACGAAGATTTACTTTGAAAATTGGTTAAACAACATGCTTTGCATGTTTATCCCAGGCTGAAATGCTTCTCTGATCTTTTGTGTACATATCGTTATCGTTCCACAGGCGCATTATCGACCTTGGCATTCGTTGATTGCTTTCTAAAATAGAAAATCGGAAAAATTCGATACGCTCCAGATCATGGAGTGTGTATCATTGCATCATTGGAAGTCCAGATCATGGAGTGCGTCATTGTAAGCATGGGAAAGAGATGACAGATTTTTCGATGAATTTCCGTTTACTGCTGATATCTTCGTTTTAAATTTTATCATCGCACATTTACTACATTTGAAGCAGCTATTTTCAATTTATTCCGTGCATATATTTACGTACGTATACGCGATATGAAAGTTCTACTGCGTAAGACGTCTTTTTTTTTTTTTTTTTTTGAGATCTTTTGTACAGTAAATGTTTTCTTGAACATTTTAATCTTACGCATTGGCAGAGTTCTATAAAATACGTCACGAAAGATAATCTTAAAATTCCTTAACATATATTAAAAAGAATGATTATAGTTCTATTATATACTTCGATACGAACGTTGTAAATAAATTTATGTCATATAATGTTTTACATAATATTATTGATATACAAATCGAATTTAAACCTATTATTATAGACTATAGGTAGACTATAGATTATGATTTCTTAAATTTTTAATTTTATTTATATGCACATTTTTTAATTACTTACGAAGGCATCTATTTATGAAAATCGACGGATAAGTGTTTGAAATCTTGATACATAGTTTTATGTAAGCTCTATATGTAAATTTCATTATTTGTTGTATCACAAATTTTCCTGCGAAATTATATTAATATTTCAATTTAGATAATCAATGCATCAACCACAAAACTATTAATAATTAAAAAACGATATATTGCCGAAAGAAACGTCTCCTAGTGCAATAGAGATGACATTGAACCGCTAATTGTGCTTTCAGCGGCAGGGATTACGATCCTTTCTTACTAGCAGAGCAGCAGATGAATGACCTGCTGTCGGACACCAGCGAACAATCCGTGACGGACATTCCGCCGATCGAACAAAACCAAGATTCCTCTTTTCCTCTTTCTCATTCCTCAGCTTTCGTCAAATATCCTTGCCAGCCGTCTCTTTCGAGTCCTGAAAAACGATCGTCCTTGATAGCTCCTCCATCGGAATTCGACGATCTCGCGTCAGATTTCTCGAGCGATTCCACCGAGACTAACTCGTTATCGCAAGAAGCTTTTCTCAAAGATCTCAAAGAGAACAAGGAATTCAAAGGTCCGATTTGTAAGACGAAACTAGAAAAGAAATCTCCCGTTAGAGAGTTAGGTAGACGAATAATTATCGATAAATCGAAAGCTTTAGGCGGTGAAGTAATCGACGCTACAAATTGTGGTAATAGAAGTTTTGTTGGTAACTCGGAAAGAGTTCATAAAATTCTTGACAAAGTCTCGACAAAAGTTATTCGGCCTAACGTTAATCGCTCCGTTTCCGTTCGGTCCTCCTCCGCATCTAAAACTACCTCGGATCGAAAAAATTCGAATAATTCTCATGAAAAAAGATCGTTTAATAAAAATAGCGATACCTGCAAGTCGTCAAATAACAGTCTAAATAGCAGGAATAATAATTATACGAACCTTTCAAGCAGTAATTTGAGCCTTAGCTCTATAATATCTTCGGATGTGGACATCAAACGATCGAATTCTGTGTTCGACGAATTGATGACCTCGTTCGAGAATGAAAATAGTTCCTTCCCCTCCTTGAAATCCTTCATGAAAAGTGATTCCTTATCCGTATGTAGCCCTGTTCACGGCAGACAACGCAATGGACAGATTAGCGATGAGGAACTATCTTCGCCCGAGAGCTACAAAAGACAAGATTACAATAAAATGAGCGCCGATTCCGCTTACAGCAGGTTAATATGCGATTGTTTAGTGATATAGTATGTATAAAATATTAGAGAAAATTCTTATCTTATTATTCTATTATGTGTGTACATGACACACACGCATACGCGCGGGCGCGCGTATATGTATGCCTATACGGTACAATTTTGTATACATATATTCCGCGTCTCTTTAGAAATATTTAATATATCTAGCCCCTAGTTCTTCGCTCGTACTTATATTTTAATCGATGTTATCATATTATAGGTATGCATATTTTTTACTTAACAATTATCCGCATCGATAAAGATTGCTCTGCATTACGATGATACATTTCAAAGCTCTAAATATTTTCCAAGTCAATTTTTACACGAACGATAGATTATATTCTAGAGTATATTTTGGATTATGCGCGTAATTTGTTGTAATTTGCCGTAATTTTCGCCGGTACCATGTAATCTCCTGCATGCCTAAAACCCCATTCAATTTCTTCCTCCTAGTTTAAATCGCAAATATTCGCATCATGGACGCAGCACTAACGATGTGGTCGGATGCTTCGATGAGGATTTGTTGAGGAACAATCGTCAAGACAGCGATGGAGTCACGAGCATGACCAAATGCAAGATGTCCAAATATTGTCACCGATGTGGTTTCAAATTCCCGGAGACTGCCAAGTTTTGTTGCGAATGCGGTATCAAAAGGCTCGTGCTCTGAAGCACTCGGCTGATCGACCGTTAAGAACAACTTTGAGGCACAAAGAATCGACTCTGAGTAAATTGTTCTAGCCTCGAATCGATTGCAAAAGCTTTTTAAACAAAAGGGACTGTAGTTTAAAATTGCAGATGAGAAACCGATTCAAACGTATTTATAAACAATTGTAATAAGCAGATACTCGAAGCACGAAGGATAATGTATCGGCACAAAGGAATTGAAGGAAGAACTGTCTTAAATATTCGTGAAACCATTAGAGAAGAGAAGATTTTTTATTCTTGCAGCTTAAAGTTAAACCTATATACTTACGTGCTCTGGTTACTTGTTTTCGGTCATTGTGAAATTTACAGAAAAAAATCTAGAAATGTTAAATTTTCAAGTATTAACGTACAACGCAAGAGAAACGAAAATAAGTTGCAGAAGATAGAACCGAATAAAGATAATTGCAGAATTGTTGGATAGTAATTGTATCTCTGTCATCGAGTAATATCAATTTAAAGGACCCGCCATTATTATCTTAGTTAACACGAGAATTAGATTTTAAAAGATCCGATAATTTGGATTTAACGTCCTGCGATTGTAAAACTCAAACTTGTTCTATTTCAAACATTCGCGCGTATATGTATAAAAATCAAATAAGAATATAAAATGACAGTTATATATAATACAATTGCTTCATCGCAGATTATATTCTTCGTAACAAATATGTGAAATTATGATTTTCGTTGTTTCACATAAAAAGATGGACGAGCATTTATACGCATTATTAAAAGGAAACTTTGCATTTGTTTCTTGTTGAACTGCAAGTACATAACAGGACGAAAATTATAATTTTATAGTATAACAATTATGTACTTTGTTCTTTGTACTCTGGGTTATCTTGTTCATTGTTTGATACTCATTAATCGTTTTTGCTTTTTACTCTTCAACTTTACGTTTGTAAGTAAGCGATATATCGAAAACCGTCTTCTTCCACCTTCTCCCAGCATTTACCTCCTAGTAATTTTTTTATGAACTTTTTATATAAGAATGAGCACAACGAATCAAGGCGGACAAAAAAATAAATCATACATTTATTCAAATAATGTATTTTATATATGTGTGTGTAACGAAATAATTGTAGCGTAAGTTTAAGAGTATTTATTAGTAATAGTTCAATTGCTGGTACAATTTCGCGCTCAAATAACAACGATTAATCGTTACTAAGATTAATAAATTACGGGTGGGTAGCGAAACGCACGGGCAGCACTTTTAATAAGTCTAAAAACTTAACTCTAAGAAGTCGAAAAACTTTCTTCATAGAAAGGAAAAATGAAAAAAAAAAAAAAAAAACGAGAGTAGTTGTTACGCATCTGCCGAAATAGCGCCAATATCCTACTAAGAACGATTCGTCGTTATCATCCGTATTCAAAGAGCATTGAGACAGGAAAGAGAACGTTAAAAAAAAAAATCTACCAAAATATACAAACATATATATAAAGTCATGAACCGATTAACAGAGAAATCCGTACCGAACTAAATGTACATTGTCCTAATAATAATATAACAAATTATCTATGTTTTGAACTGTATTTTTGCAAGTGCAATAAAGTTACGCTTCTACAAGATCTAGTACTGTACCTATCTATGAGTTTTACATTCTGAAAATAGTCATGATTAAATATTTTGCTTCTTTTATCAAATGACAAACAAACATAGCAGCTTGTTTATGTATAATTGTACTTCATGCTGCCCACAAACTTCAAGAAATAATGTTACGATCTGTGAACTGTTTGCCACGATTTTTTGTAAGCAGTAACAATTATTAGAAAACTAATTTTTTAAAGTGCCTTGACTTTTATGTTTCGATTTTTTGTAGCGGTTTGGTTCACAATCTCAATACTTGAACAGAAGAACTAGTAGATATTTTCACGTAAACGTCAGTCCAGGTGAAAAAGCCAAATGTGGAACGGAAAATAGTAACGTAAAGATTTTCTAATAAAATTTGTTATTTGTTGTTTTCATGTTTCAATGTATGTTCGCGAATAACTGACATTTTAATGTTTCAAATACTGCTTGCAGGATTATCCCCTAATAGATCATTGTTACGATGTTGTGATCGTGGGCGCGGGTGGTGCGGGGTTGAGAGCGGCTTTTGGCTTAGGTAATTTAATTACAAACACATTCCATATAACTCGAGAATTAAATTAAAATAACATATTACCCATCTCATAATCTACAGTAAAAAGAGCTGTTATCTTCTAAATCAGATTAAAAAAGCAATTATGCATTTTGTTGCACATGCATTGCATAATTCTGTAGTTAACTTGAAAGGGAAATTAAAAACATGAACTATCCTTTAATTCATAAATCATGTAAACGAGATTTGACTGGTGTGATTTACCGATGGATCACAATCTGCACTTCCATCTAGCAGCGTGGGTCACCGACCCGCCGGTCAGTCAAATCATATTAAATAGTTAGCCAACTTATAAAATTTCTATTTCGAACCTAAGAAGTTTGTTTACGTAACACGTTCAAGCCGACATACTATTTGGTACTCACCTTCTCCAACAACATTTATATTTTATTCCAGTTCTCGTTAAATAACATTTTTATAAATTAAAATTGGAAACGTAAATAGCGTGAATCATCGGCGGGTCATGCCGCGCGACGATAAAAATATTGTGTGATCCACCGGTGATCCACGCCGCCAAATAGACGTGCAGGTTGCGGCCCGCCAGTGGATCACACCAGTTTGAACGTGTTAAACATTGTACATATTACTTTAATGAATTTATTATTTATTATGTTTATTATCTGCCACTAATCTAGCACATAATGTTAGAAAATTCATTATTCTTTAATCATCAATTCTCAACGATCTTGTTTTCGTGCTTTTGTTGAACAGGGAGTAAGGGTTACCGCGTGGCAGTGGTCACAAAATTATTTCCCACAAGATCTCACACTGTCGCCGCTCAAGGCGGAGTAAATGCTGCTATCGATGAGAAGGAGGATAATTGGCTTTACCATATGTATGATACCGTTAAAGGATCTGACTGGCTAGGAGACCAGGATGCGATACATTTCCTAACAAGAGAAGCACCTCGAGCAGTTTATGAACTCGAAAATTATGGTAATTTTTTAAGTATCAAATATACCTTCTTTGATGAAACAAGATAAATGAGGAATAAAATAAAAAAGGTTGATACAAGTGAATCGTATTTGAAAGTCTCTTATATTTGAGAATTAAATTTTAGCGTAAAAGCTTTATAGTCAATTATATGAAATTTCAGAGTCGTATCTTTAAACTATTAGCAGTATCGAAATTTATGTATTTTAGGTTGTCCCTTTAGCCGTACGGACGATGGAAAAATCTATCAACGTGCATTTGGTGGACAATCGTTAAAGTTTGGAAAAGGTGGTCAAGCTCACAGAACTTGCGCCGCCGCGGATAGAACCGGTCACGCAATACTACACACTTTATATGGACAGAGCCTCCGTTACGACGTCCATTATTACGTCGAGTACTTTGCCCTCGATCTTCTTATGTTCGGACGGTGCTGCAAGGGAGTTTTAGCATGGGAACTAGAAACCGGACTTCTGCATCGCTTCAGGGCTCATCATACAGTAAACATTGATCTTTGATTAATAGGATTAAAATATTTGCTGCATGACGGTATACGAAGCGGTTCTTTCAATTTTATAACATCGTATGCATTGAAATTATATTTTTTGATAAAATAAGTAGAAGGAACGAAGAAAGAAAATATTTTGCAAATTATTTACTAAATATACGTATAAATCCGATGTGTGCAACGTTTCATCGTGGATTTCGCTTTTGAAAAATTTCAGACACGATATCCTTAGCATCATGTTACCATGTTATCCCATGAAACCAGGGAACGGCGCGACGGGTCGTTAAACATGAGAATTAAATATCGAGCTGATAAACAAGCCGACACCTTTTCCAGGTATTAGCTACAGGAGGAGCAGGAAGATGTTACCTGTCCTGCACCGCGGCACATGTATGCACCGGAGATGGTATGGCGATGGCCTCCAGAGCAGGATTGCCCCTTGAAGATATGGAGTTCATCCAGTTTCATCCAACCGGTATTTGCGTAGCAAAAAGGAAAACAGAATCCGCGAAGGCAAAAGCTTTCCCCGTTTAACCAGTCGATTTTTCCGTCAGGAATATACGGCAGCGGCATTTTGATAACAGAAGGTAGCCGTGGAGAAGGCGGGAAACTACTCAATTCCGAAGGAGAATTCTTCATGGAACGATACGCGCCGAACGCGAAAGACCTCGCGTCTCGCGATATCGTATCCAGAGCAATAACAATGGAAATATTCGAAGGAAGGTGAAGCATATAGGAAATTCTATGAATATGTTTAACACTTTCGCGGTCATACTCGACGATAAAACCCCGTTTATTTGAATTTTACTTATTACACATAAAGATTAACTTATGATTAGAACTTAGAAATTAAACTTTTATCTGGACGTGAACTCCTATTACTTGGAATTCGCTGGTAGTGGGGAAAATCAGTGAACCTCGATTATATTAGGTCGTCCGAAAAGAGCCTCTCTTTTACAGACACGTCTTTTACAATAACGAATCTTTATACAAACATGAAACCTAATCTGCCGAACGTTGTGATCTTTATTTTGATAGAACAAAATGAATCATACGTAATTCGATAAAATAATATAAAACGAAGAATGTTGTCCATCCATTATTTCCTTATAAAACGAAAGAATCTTTCCGGACGACCTAATATAAACTCTAGCTATAGGTGGAATGTTTAAAGTAATACATAGTACCACGAGTGAAAAGTCTCAAGATTGTACGAATAAAAGAAAATAATTTAATATGCAACAATTACGATAGATTTAATAGAAACACGCACTGTCAGATTCAATTAAAATGTGAAATACATCCCCGACTTTCATCGCTTAATATTGAAGTGAACTTAATTCTTCACAAATATACTTTTGGTCAGCTGGTCAAGATAAATGGAGTTGTACTGTATAACGAGACATACCATACTCCTCGGTGCTCTCCGGCGCCGTTACTTTATGAACACAGATTTGTTCTTACCCAGTCCCGTTATGTCTATTTTCTTATATCTTCTCTCTCATTTATCAGAATTTAAAAGAGATTTCTATATTGACCTTTGGTAAAACTATTGAACGAGAAAGAAGACTTACTACTGTAGACATATTAAATTATCTAATACTCTGTAGGTACATTAAATTATCTATTTACATAACATTTACATACTAGCGCATGAAGTAATTTTCAAGTTACAGATGGAAAAAGATGGAAAAGTTTTATCACATCATAAGTCCGAAACAAAGTTCTAATCTTTGAGATAACCTCAAGTATTCTTGATAAGAAATTGTAACACTTTTTATATTTATTATGTAAGATGATTTGTAAGAAATTCAATGACATTCATATATCTAAATATTTTAAGAAACATACGTATACATAATTTACATATAAGTCTATATACATATATCTATTTATTTATTTATTTTATTTATTTATACAACTACATCTTTGATATAGGTTATATAACATTATATAAACATATAAATAACTTGTATCAATATATTACTTTCCACATTTGTACTTTAATAACGATACTATGAAAGTTACTCCTACATTATCCAAACGAACCTAACACGCAAAATTAAACACATAAAGATCATCTTCTATTAGCACGAAACTACTGTATCCTTGTGACTTCCATGAAATTTATTCCATTCCAGAGGTGTAGGTCCGAAGAAAGACCATGTATTTTTGCAACTACATCACTTGCCAATAGAAACAATACGCACGCGACTACCAGGGATTTCGCACTTAGCCTGGGTCTTCAGCGGCGTGGATGTAGAAAAAGAACCGATACCTATCATTCCCACAGTGCACTACAATATGGGCGGTATACCCACGAACTGGCGAGCACAGGTGGGTAGTTAGAACGCCCTTCGCTAAACTAACTACGCACGAAGCGTGAATCACTGGTTGGTAACTCTGCCCACAAGGTTCTGACGCGAGAAAACGAGGAAGATAGCGTGATCGAAGGACTCTGGGCAGCAGGTGAAACCGCGTGCGTATCTGTCCATGGTGCCAATCGGTTAGGCGCCAACAGCCTTCTGGAGTTAGTCGTTTTTGGCAAGGCAATCTCCGATCAGATCGACTGCATGACCAGGCCTGGAGAACGTCACGAGGACTTACCGTCTGTAAGAGCACAATTTATTTTTGATGGTTCGTTATATGTGGCACGGAATACTTAATGAGTTCTGGAGTACAAAATTATGTTCCTTCGCGTATTATAAATTCACATAGTCTTTTAGTGGGACCCGTTTATATTGCTTTCATAATTGAAGAAGATACGTGCTAATATTGTACAATATGCTATGGCTATCTGTATTATAATACATCCGCTCTGTATATGAAATACTCATCGACAAACTTAGTTAAATACGTAAATGCTTCGATTTTAAGATCTGTTATCTCAGACAAAAGTGAAACACTAATAACATAAATATTTCACAGATGATTGGTTTATATATAATAATAATTATTATTAATTTTTAAACATAAAGTACTAAAGATTACCCCAATTATAATTTATTACTTTTAAAGGTGAAAAAGAAATTAAATCTGTTCTTTTCTGTAATCTTATTTTACTTTGTAGCCTCACCGTTAACCTATACATACGTCGTTCATCGTAACCGTACATTCGTATGAAGCAATGAAATTCAATGTCCAATTAGAATTATATTAGAAGTATATTATATTTTAACGGCAAAATATTAAGAAGGATTTACAATCAATTGTCAAATTTGTTTGTTTGTTTGTTTGTTTGTTTGTTTGTGCGTGTGTGTCGTGTGCGTGCGTGTGCGTGCGTGCGTGCGTGTGTGTGCGTGCGTGCGTGCGTGCGTATGTGTGTGTGTATGTGTGTGTGTGTATGTGTGTGTGAAATAGCAATGACATTTAAAATATCAAAATATTCGCCTCATATAGAATTTATTTCATTTAATTTTATAATATTTTTTTTAATTTTGTAATATATATTGTATATTTTTATTTCATTCTATTAAATAAGCAAAATTATTTATTCTGATCAGAAATATCTCAAGTTCTTCGACTATGAACCTTCAAGTTGTATTTTAAATACATAAAGAACACATTAGGACATTTTAATTCAATTAACTTTCATTCATAACCTCTCATTCATCATCCTGCAATAAAAACATTCAACTGTGAACAGTGAAACTCAAATCGAGGATTCAAGTTGAACAATTGAACGTAAGACGCTGCCTATTATTAATATCCTATTCTGACTTTTCCTCTGTTAATTATGCACAACTGTTCTCATTTACGTGTATGTGACGTCTTTATGTGACGTATATAATAATTCTCTACCAGAATTAGAAATCAAAGTTCGATGTTGTCACTGAAAGGTTTGAAATACCAACGATCTACGTTTATATCAAAATCATTTATGCTGACAGGTCTAACCAATTTTTATTCATAATCCCTCATTCATCTTTCAATGATAAAACTCAAACGCAATCGAAGCTTCGAATCAAATAATGAAACAAAATACTGGCTATTATTAACATCCTATTGTTATCTTTTCTCTTATAACTATACTCAATTACATACTTACGTATGTGTACAGATTGTTGGCGAGGAGTCTATTTGCCGCTTCGACGCGACTCGTTATGCAAAAGGTTGTATTCCTATCGCCGAGCTGCGAGAAGAGATGCAGCAAACTATGCACAAGTATTGCTCGGTGTTCAGAACCTGCGATGTATTACAACGAGGATGTCGTGAGATGACGCGACTCTTTACCTGCGACTTGCCGGATATATGTGTAGGTGAATTGATCGAAATGTTGCATTTATGTAAGATTGAGTTATAAGGTCTTCAGCTTCTCGACATTTAATCTGTTTTATCCGTCATACGATATACTGCCTCTAGCTTTTCTCATCAGACGATGTCGACGTGAACGGAAGAAAGAAAAAAATATTAAGCTATATACAAATAGTGCGAGGCAGCCTCGCCGATCTGCTACATAGAGTTACGTAAACACAACCTCGTAAATAATTTATTCAGACATTATACCGAAAATATAAAATAACAATAGGTTTGGTTTGTGTTTGATACGATGTAAGTAGGAGTCAACAGGAACAGATAACGCATTATGCATTACGAACGTAGCAATGGTTAAGTGTTAATGGCTGAGTGTTTTCAACGATAACGGATTCGGATCAATTTTCGATCCTCAAAAATTATAATTTGAACTTGATTTTTGGAATAGATTAAAGAACAAAATTTACATACAGACATAAATTAATATATATCAGAAATAAAAGGAACTTTCTGATAATTAATACGTGTCAAGAATTAGAAAGAATTGAAACTTATAACATGTACGAATTGCTTTAGGTTCAAGACCAATCTTTAATCTGGAACACAGAGCTGGTAGAAGCCATAGAATTACAAAACATGATGTTGGTTTGTATGCACATCGTTTACGCGGCCGAAAACAGAAAAGAGTCTCGAGGGTCTCATGCTCGGGATGATTTCAAAGTATTTACATCTTTGATTAATCTAATATTTCATTCGATCTACAGCTGGTCAATATTCACGACGAAATCGAACGAAAATTATATTTGCAGGAACGAATCGATGAATACGACTACTCGAAACCGCTTGAAGGTCAGAAGAAACGATCATATGCTGAGCATTGGCGCAAACACACACTCACATGGTCCCGACCAGATGGATCGGTAAGTTATCGGAATTTCCTATTTTCCTTTATCACTTACTTCACGGCATATCAATGCATGTTGGCGCCTCGATGGTATACTTTTCTCGACAGAGTTAGTTTGTTTATTGATGACTTTAGCTTTTTATAGTCAACGTTTTTACCTTATATTATTGATTTATTATTAATATTATATTCTTATTACTATATTATAGCGTAATGATTTTTATTAAATGATTTTTCGATCATGATTAAATAAAGTTAAATAATAAATGTTTGAAATTTTATTTCTAAATTAAAAATGAAATATAAAAGTGTAGCTGCATTTGAACCGAATTTTAAAACTTTATCGCAAATTATATTTAAACATGCGAGATTACATAATATGACAATTGTGTATTCTTTTTATCGATTGAAATATCAGAAATATTTACACCTTTACAGATCAGCATTTCTTATCGTCCTGTTATCGACACGACACTGGACGAAACAGAAGCTCGACATGTTCCCCCATCGATTCGAGTATATTAATACGATCATCAAATCCCATTACGATTCTTCCGTTTCTCCTTTTTCGCCTGATTTTTTCTTTTCTTCTAAATTAACATGGCTAATAATATTACTGATATTATCAACATTCTTTGTATTGACACGATTAATAATCCAGATACGAGCCATGTTTTAACTTGAAATCACTAAAACAACAAACCTGCAGATTTTCTTGTTTGAACGTGGTATAATATTTTATACAACTTTCGTTCACTGTGTCGAATCAATTACTGTAATTAATTCCAACCGGAGGCACGGACCTGTCTGTCACCTTATTTTGCATAGTCAATTAACGAAACGTATCAATTAATGACGAGGAATCTCGTCCTCCTGCCAGAGTGAAAGCCGTTCTTCACACTGTTTACGACCACTATCGGACATTCTAACACGATTAAAAATTAGCTACCGTTGCCCTTGAATATTTTCGGCAAAGACAAATTATTTCACATCGATATTCGTGAAATCGGATGATGATTATTTGATAAGTAAATAACAGAGCTACTTACATCGATCTATTTTATTTTTCATTCAGAATTTAATATTCAAAGAACATCTCCTTAAATTATATTTTTCAGAATTGTTCTGGAAGTAATTACGTTTTATTTCTTGACTATTTACAAAATAAAAAGCTGTGTTCGATATAAATGACCCTGAATTTGGAAAACAATGTCCAATGAATCTAAAGTGTATGTTGTTTAAAATTCTTATTTTTCCACAAATAAATATAAGATAAAATGTTCGGAACGATTAGAAAAACCAGAATATAACTGATCAGAAACAACGAAGGATAAAGCTTACCTGCATGAAGAAGTTCAGTCGAAAACATATCAAATAATTTTATTGTTTGATTGTATCGGATATAAGATGTAATAATAAAATATAATAATATAAAAGAACGTATTCATTTTTTATTACACGTACACGCAACATTTTATATGTTAAAAAATTAAAACTTAAAAAATTTAACAGATCGTATCTGTTAGAACTCATATACATTTAAACACGAACAATGAATACTTACACTAGCTATATGTGAGTCATAGCAAGCTAATTTGTTTCGTAAACCATACTCCTACATTCCTACACCTACCAACACTTGATCAGCTATTGTATCAGTAACATCTGACTAAGGTGCCTGTATGTGTGACACCATGTGACACCCCACTATACGATATAAGATTTACCTATGTATATAGAGGCGAGCCTACAAAGAATCAGCCAATAGGGAAACGAAACATGCGCTGTACCGCTAACCCCGGAGTACAACAAATCTTTCTCATTTTCTTTTCTTTCTCCCCGTGCTACAGGAAATAAAGCTCGGTTAAGCATAGGCACCGTTAGCAGCTGTGTTAACAACCTCATAAAGCGTGAGAATTTTTACGAAATCAATGTCTGTGGAATTCGAAACGCAAACAATCATAGATTCTGAAGTTTTCTGAAATATCGTAGTACATGTGCACATTTTGAGACCAACTGGCCAAATAATGCCAGTAATAATAATTACTGGCCAAGTAATGAACGGCCAAATCTAAATTAAAAAAAAACAACGACTATATACAAATATGAATAGATTTATCTCTCTATTGTCAAAGTTCTGTAACTTTCACTAGCATTTTTAATTTATATCGATGCCTACTTGTAGCGATTTATCGATAGAGTTTGAATTATTTAGACCTTTTAGTTTAATATTCATTGCTTAGAGCACAGGTAAATGATGTACATTACACAGATTATATCGAGTTACTTTCCCTTTAGAACCCACGCACTCGTATAGCTACATAATTCAAAATACCGTTAACACCCCATCGTATGTAAAGTGAAATGAGAACCGCTTGATTTCTTTCGCGGTATCGTTTAATTTTCCCGCCTACGGTTAACTATTATTTGTGACGTTAACTTTGAAATTTCGAAGGACGAAGAATTAATATTAAAACAATTATACGTTAAAAATGCTAAAAACAGATAAAGTGTATGAATGAAAAACAATGAGATTGAAGTAAAAAATTAGCGAGCACCTTACAAACGAGGTTATCTCGTGACGATAGGATTGGCAGCACTGATATTCGTCAAGAAGCTTCTGCCAGTAGTCGGTACTCAACCGACTTGTACACTTCACGTCGCCGTGCGAGAAGTGCGGGAGTGAAGTTAACAAATATTAGCATTTGCACGGTGAAGCCGAATCGCGCATTCAACAAAGAGGTGCGCGTGTCACTGTTAATAATAACATTTTCACTTGAACAAGTGACATTATACCGAGATGAGCGGTCTTTTGAAGCTGTCGTCTTTACTGGTGAGAAATCCTCCCGCAACGACGTTGGTAAGCCGATTTTCGTTAAGTTATATAATTTTTAATCTAACAATGATGTACCTGCTATATAATACTCGGCGTTGATCAATTACGTAAGTTTACTAACATGTCTTAACGAATACCTGTATCGATTCTCTCGCAAAATATTTTTCGTTACAAACATCAGTCTTTTATATAAACTATCTAAAAGTCATGAATAAATAAGTACCGCAAACACGCTGATTAAAATAACAGTGATTTGAATAAATTCAAGCTAGACAGGAGAACGTTTAGCAGACGATTCTAACGTCGAATGTCTTTTCTTACCGCACTTCTTTCATTTCGTACGCGCCACCCCACAATAGCCGGCCTACACAATAATCATGATTTTCACTGCAAAGTAGATAACAATGATTTTAATTTTCGTTATCTTCACTAAACAAATATTTTTTGGTCTATTCTTCATCTTGATATCGACCTTAAATACGTGACAATGAAAACAATTGCCGTATCTTACTTTAGAAGTTTAATTATAATTGCGGATAAACTACCGGCACGGGAAACTGACATTAGCGCGAAATTACACTCTTTAAATATCATTTCATATGTTAATTCATTAACTTTACTGTCTTCGAATTTCTTTTTCTATATTCATTATACTATATTAATCGCAAATAAAAGTGTAATAGATCTGTTTTAGATAATTACTTGGTTTTCATTCTATTAATTTGTTTCGTATTAAATATTCAATTTTATAACCACTAGCCATTCTTTTCAACATGACTTTAGTATGATTAAAAGTGTATAAAATTGAAATTTAAATGCAGTATATCTAGTATAGGGCAAAAAACTTATCGCCAACATATCATTTCTCTTAGCCTCCATATGGTAAATGATGTTCATCGGGTAATACATAGCTCTATTCTATGGCCTCATTGTGAAAACATTTTCAATTCGATAAGGATAATTACTTTCCGGTATATAACAACTTTTTAATCATTTATATGATACATTCAATAAATAATAGCCCATTAATATATTTCAGTACATTTCGAATAAAATTGCACGAAACGCAATTAACCTTGTTTATGATACAGGACGATCACGCGTCTTAATTAATTAAATAATTTTATTTTATTTCATTATTATATTTCAATCACAATACTAACAAACTATTGTTATCGCAACAAATTTCTAAGAATTATTGTAAACTAGGTTTATTTTTATGTATCTTTAAAAATATTTGTCAAGATGTATTACGAAAAATATTACTCGAGATTAAATCTTCTTTAAATCAGTCACTAAAAATCAGTATATCACGAGTGACATGTTACGTATTAAACTCAACGTCCAGATCATTTATTAAATCGAATTGCGTTTTGTAACGATTTTAAACAGTGTCACCTTACTTTTTTCAATTCAGTTTCTAAAACTGTTTCGTGTTTTATAAATAGAGTATTAATGCAATGTGATTATGCTATATATATGTATAAGCTATGCATACATACACTTGCTATGTACAGACACTATAGATATAAGATTCGGTCATGATTTTGTATAATTATCACATGTGATATCTATTTGTCTTAACCAATCTTTTTATCATGCTATCATGTTATTTCAGAACAAATTTGGATTACCAGCCATTACAAATCGCAAACTTCATTATACACCAGATGGCAAGGCTGCAAAAATCTCAGACAATGTTTCTAAGCATTATCCATTAGTGGATCATACTTATGATGCTGTTGTTGTGGGTGCTGGCGGAGCAGGATTGCGTGCAGCTTATGGCTTGGTCGCTGAAGGATTCAAGACAGCGGTTATTACTAAACTATTTCCTACAAGGTCACATACTGTTGCTGCTCAAGGAGGTATCAATGCTGCTTTGGGTAATATGGAGGAAGATAACTGGCAGTGGCACATGTATGACACAGTTAAGGGATCTGACTGGTTGGGTGATCAGGATGCTATTCATTATATGACACGTGAAGCACCAAAGGCAGTCATTGAATTGGAGAATTGCGGCATGCCTTTCAGTCGAACTTCAGATGGTAATATTGTTTATAAAATATAGGCAATGTTGTATGTTTTATATAAAAAGTAAATGTATCATTTAAAATTTTGCACGGATCATAAATATATTTTAATACAAATGAAAAATTTTATTACATATGAAAAATTTGGCTCTTCTTAATAACAAATTATACAATGAGAAAAGTTATCAAAACGTCAATTAGTTATAAATACCATCACATTTATATAACTGATTGTATTGTATTGTATTTATGAACTCGTGTCCGACATATCTTCACTTGTATTTGTGGCTGTTGTACCGGAAGAGATCGATTCATTATCTGATTCAGTATTACTTCTATTCTTAATAGATTTTTTTGGTTCCTGTAATTAAAGACCTATAGTATGCATACTGTGTAAGAGATAAAAGATTTTAGTTATGTCAAGCAAATAAAGTATTAACCCTTTTCTTTCTTTCTCTCTTGCCAGTTTTTTCTTGTTTTTGCGTATCTTCATTCTTTGGTTGTTCTGTATTTGTATTAACAACGTTATTTATGTTTTCAATCTTTTGTTGATTTTGCTTTTTATTTTTAATATTTGTAGCTGCCTTTATATAGGGTTGTTTCTCTTCAAAAGGCATTTTTTTCCATCTTTCACCAGCTATCTGGAATATTTTTGTACTTCTGACACCAGTAAGATTCTGTAAATGTAACTTTTTTTTATTGATAAGCAAAAATAGATTTTTTTATGTGTTTAATTACTTGTCTGAAGTCCTGAACAAAATTTATGAAAGCATTTGAACTTATCCATTGTTTAGAATTCTTACATGGTGAACGAGAACGAGAGTGGGTTCTTTGATTTGAACTATACAAATATTAAATATAGACAGTAATTGTTTATATGATGATAATTAATTAATCAATTTATAACAAATTAGTCATAAAAATATCTAAAAGTCCACAAATTACTTATTTGACTTCAGTCTATAATTTGATTCAGAATCTTTTATTTTTTGAATCTGATTATCTGTTTTATACTCTTCGTCTTTGCGATTCTTTTCAGTAGATCCATTATAATTTTGCTTCTGTTTTATATTTTTATCCATAGTTGAAATCCATATAATTCGTAATTTTTCAATGCTTATAATAATACCTAAGCATTTTTTATTCACGAATCTGTTATTCTAAAGACGTAGGTATTATTACTACCAAAATTTATGACTATCAAAAACAGTATTGATAAGAATTTATAATTGACATTTAAAAATAACAAATCACATTTTACGGTTGCCATGTATCATAGTTGGAAGCGATATAGTGAGGTCGTAAATTAAAACGTAAAACATTAAACGGTGATATCGATTGATCTAGCCGAACTCAGGGCCGTATGCATCCTGCGGCCAGGGTTGCCAGAGAATTCTCTACCGCCAACATACCTACTTGAAAGGAAGAAATAATTCTGAGTTGTTATTATACAGCCCTGAACAAGGGTCACCCACAATTCGAGTTCCTTATCTCCCCTTAAATGTCTCAATTTACGATCTCATTATGTCATTTCCAGCTAATACCTAGGTATTGCTGTACTCTTGCTAGTAATGTGAATATGCTTATTTGTTGTATAGTTTCAATTTCAGTGTGATATTTGTAATGATAAAAGATAAATTTATAGATAAAATATTCTATAAATCAATAGAATAATCAGAAATATTAATCACAAAAAGGTGACCTTATTATGTATATGTAGTATCAAAATAAAAAATTTTCTGAAATAATCATTCTTATTTTAGGCAAAATATATCAACGTGCTTTTGGTGGACAATCCCTGAAATTTGGGAAAGGTGGTCAAGCTCACAGATGTTGCTGCGTAGCAGACAGAACAGGCCATTCTCTACTTCATACATTATATGGTCAATCATTAAGCTATGAATGCAACTATTTTGTCGAATACTTTGCTCTGGATTTACTAATGGAGGATGGAGAATGCAGAGGTGTGATTGCTCTTTGTTTGGAGGACGGTACACTCCATCGTTTTCATTCTAAAAACACAGTACTAGCAACTGGAGGCTATGGTCGTGCATATTTTTCTTGCACATCTGCTCATACATGCACTGGTGATGGCACTGCAATGATATCTAGAGCCAATTTGCCAAATCAGGACTTGGAATTCGTGCAATTCCATCCTACTGGTACAAAATAATGTGTAAACATTGATTTGATTTCTACATTCGTTTATCATATATATTTATAACATTATTTCTTATTTTAGGAATATATGGAGCTGGTTGCCTCATCACAGAAGGCAGTCGCGGTGAAGGAGGCTATCTCGTTAATAGCGAAGGTGAAAGGTTTATGGAACGTTATGCTCCAGTCGCGAAAGATTTAGCATCTAGGGACGTTGTATCTAGGTCTATGACTATAGAAATCCGGGAAGGCAGGTAGGTCGTATAAATATACGCATACATATAGATTATTCTGAAATCATCAATCAGAAAGTGGAAATATATAATTTCTTTGAGGCAAAATAAATGAAAAATTCTTTTACTATCTGCACCGAATATCATACGATTTATTACCGTTTATATTAAACATTAGGTAATTTCTTTACAAAGTAATCGTGCAATCTTAAAAGCCCTTGTGATAAAAACAGATAAAAACTAGACTTTAGTCAAAGTTTATTGTAAATATAAAATTTATATTTGTTTATATTGATTTATTTTATTTCATCACTAAAAACTTAGATACGCTAAAAACTTAGAACTGCATAATTTTTTGATAGCTTATAAAAGAGTTATATGAGATTAACAATGATTTATTTATCAATATGACTTAATTTTATTTAGAGGTGTTGGTCCAGAGAAAGATCATATCTATTTGCAACTTCATCATTTACCTCCGGAACAGTTAGCAGCCAGGCTACCTGGTATTTCAGAAACAGCAATGATATTTGCTGGAGTTGATGTAACAAGAGAGCCTATTCCTGTTATACCTACGGTACACTATAATATGGGTATGTACCCAGTTCTCTTTAAAAATTTCAATCCTAAAAGAAAGATACATTATTAAACGTTAAAGGTACTGTAAGACTGTTAGATAACAATTTCATATTATTAAAAATTTAATTATATAGGAGGAATACCTACAAACTACAAAGGTCAGGTTCTAACAAGAAAGAATGACCAGGATACTGTTGTGCCTGGACTATATGCCTGTGGAGAATCAGCTTGCGCGTCTGTTCATGGTGCCAATCGTCTTGGTGCAAATTCATTATTAGATTTAGTTGTGTTTGGTCGTGCTTGTGCTAAAACAATCGCATCGGAAAATAAGCCAGGAGAAATTATTGGTCCTTTGAAACCTGTTAGTAACATGTTTTTGCAATGATTATCGATTAGTATAATGCAAATACCGATTATTACAAATTAATATATGTTTTAGAATGCTGGAGAAGAAAGTGTAGCAAATTTGGATTGGATTAGAAATGCAAATGGCAATATTTCTACGGCAGAATTGAGATTAAACATGCAGAAAACTATGCAAACCCATGCAGCCGTATTCAGAACAGCTGAAACATTACAAGAAGGTAAAAATTCTATTTTAGAAAATTTAATTTGGAATTGTTGTAGAAATATCGTAAATGGCGATATAAATCTAAAATATTTTTTAACTCTATTAGGCTGTCAGAAGATGTCTGCTCTTTACAACAAGTTGAGCGATCTGAAGGTGTCGGACAAATCCATGATCTGGAATTCTGATCTTGTAGAGTCTCTTGAATTACAAAACTTAATGATCAATGCTATGCAAACAATAGTAGCTGCGGAAAATAGGAAAGAAAGTCGTGGGGCTCACGCACGTGAAGATTTTAGAGATAGAATCGATGAATACGATTATAGTAAACCGATAGGAAACCAGAAGCCCAAATCACTGGATCAACATTGGCGAAAACACACGCTTACAAAAATCAACCCTCGAACAGGCGAAGTAAATATCGAGTTGTGTACAAATTATATTCATTTTCTTTTTAAATAGCTTACTAAATTAAACTAAACTTTTCAGGTATCTATTGAGTTCAGACCAGTCATAGATAATACTCTAGATAAACAAGAATGTGCGACGGTTCCACCTGCAATTCGTTCCTACTAGAATTCTGTTCGAAGTAAATATATAATTTTAGCCTGTCCTAGTCTTTTAATGAAATTTGTTTTCATGATCATGTATTGTAAAATTGTCCGTACAATTGTCTAATTTTTGTACAGGACGGAACGATCGACAAGAAGAAGTTACCAATATCCTATCATTACAATGCAGCAACTTTATTTATTACTGCACGTGAACCATGTCGTACACCAAAGTGTAATTCTTGTCAATACTTGCACGCGTTGCAAGCAAGATTAGTTGTCCTTGTAGGATAATGGTGCTGAGATTCTCTTTATTATTTCAAAGAAGAGTTTGACCGATCTCTTAGCAAATCAGTGCTGCGTTTATGTAAACTAAATAGTAAAATATTTTAGCGTGAATTTAGGCAGCAAATAATTTCACGCACAGATTTTTTAAGGAGGAACGTTGCCCTTACCTCTATGCAGTCCTTTCAGTATTTGTCCCTTTGTGTAATTCTCAATCGGAATAATGTCTTTTTCTACCGAACAGTTTTGCAAATTGTACCCAATAATGTTAAGAGCTATGTAATGGAGATATTTTGTACGATAATTTATGAGCTAATATTCTCTAAAAGTTGTACAACAAAAGTATGCCACTTTCAATGCGGCTATATACTTAAAGTTCACAGGTCAATATAGAAACAGTCTTAATTAAAGAGCGACAACTAGACTTAATGTGTTTGTGATCAAAACTTCCCAGTATTTGATACTTGATAGTAATATTCATTCTTTTCTGATATAGCACAATTTTGTCCGTGTTTTTAGTTTGGAGTGCTTATTTCAGTACTTATTTCAGCAATTCAATATATAGTATGGTTTATATCTTCTTTGGTGACCAGTCTGTTTCTACGTTGGCTATTACAGTAGTGTTATTTTTATCGTACTATATATTTCATGAAATATACAAAAAGGTAATCTTGAAACAAGAAAGTGCATAAACAGAATAATGTACTTTGATATAATTCAACATGAGTGGATATGCTATACAGCATAATAAAAATGTACATAAAATTGTCAATAAAAGAGAAACCTTCGTATACTCCTTTTTATTCACTATATTATTTTTATTAAAAATTATTCTGCTGCGTAAATTATGCGTGCCTTGTTTGTGTAAAATTTTACTTTTCACATGTATGATTATTGTGTTGTATATATATATATATATATATATATATATATATATGTCTTGTGTTATTTATTGTTATTTTGTGTTTATAAATAACACCAATTTTTTTTTTTTTTTGACGAATATCGTTTATTAAACCCATAATAATAATTTTAATGTTTTGGTCATAAATAAGAATTTTATTGATTAAATAAAAATTGCTACCAAACGTTTCTTCTAAAGCATTAAACTAAAGCTTGCAGCTAGGCTAATACTTCAGAAAATGTTCACGAGTTATAGTTTAATATAAATGAGCATGGACTTGATGAACATGTTCTCACATACGAAATATTACACCGTCAAGAAATATACAGATATGTTCAGAAATGAATCATGTATAAATTATACAATCATTTCACGAAAACTAATATTAAAAACATTTCGGTGAACGGTTTAAGAAATGAATGAAATGGTATAAATTCAATAAAATTATTGGCACCAACATAAATGCTTCTCTTTGATCGTTTTTTCATATAAGCTACATATACATTATTTAGCTAAAACGGAGTAGAAACATGTTATTACGTGGAAAATAGTAGAGAGTGACGTATATTTAGCTACTTTTAGCTTGACAAATCTAAAATCGTATTTTACAATAAAATTGTTGTACGTACGGTTATTTAAAGTTGGAAATTTTCTCCATTGGAAACGCGGTATATTTTTAACTCATGAAAAGAAGTTTAATTCACGTTTACTAGCTTTCTATGCTGATTGATTTTTTCGCAGTTCTGCTTCTTAAGTTAATTTTTCTGTGTTTCTTGGCACTTAGCACCAACATTTAAGAGTGCAATCGCAAATGAAGACGTATTATATTTAGTATAATATACAGACGTTTCTATGTCTCTATGAAATCAATCTTTTACCACTCTGTACGTATTTCCATCGTATACAATAGAAAGCTTTCATTTATAATTTAATGGTATAGGTCTATGATGTTAGATTGACGTGAGATTATGGATTAGATTAATTAATCTTGTCTGAAGTTAATACGTCTTCAAATTTTAGATAAACTCTTCTTGCGCGTTATATTGCAAGTTCCTTCCTCTTAATCATCAAGCAATTATTTGAATATAATGTATGTTATTTTCAAAAAAAGATATAGTTTACCCAGCTTTCAATTAAAATTTAACTCCTAATTTTGATTCCGTAAATCTAATAATAAATACATATGCCATTCTTTCAGATATTAATCTTCTCGTTTCATATCTTTTAAACTACACTGATCCAAGATACTATCTTTTTACAAATTGATCTAATAAGGAGAAATTTATTTTGCTTTATAGTCTCATAAAATGGTACTTAAACCTCGAAAGTTGTGTGTTTTCGAGACCAAATTTACAGTAGCTAATAAAGAAAAGTCTAAATTATAGTTTATCGTCACAAACTAAATGCGAAAATACTTATTGCAGATCCGTAAAACCGTGATATACACGCATGCGCGCGCATTTTGGAACTACTTATTCACGCTCTACTACCATTTTGAATAAGTATTTTCTCGCTACTTTTGCCAAAATATAACAGCGTTTCATTGTAGTGAAAGATATATAAAAACTTATGTACTGAATTCAAACAACGTTGCACCAATATTTATCGATTAACGAGGATATCCGCTAACCGACCACTATCAACGAAATGTAATTACAGTCCTAATTAATTCTTCCAAAAGCACACAGCTGTATCAATTTGTCGGTCAATCGTTTCTGAGAGGCGAAATCATTTTAACTATTAATTCAATTAAAGTTTCAGCGGCTAATATATATTCCCAATGAAATGCAATTCAAAATTTCTAGTAATACAAAGAGATCGAACGTGGGTATTGTATCATATTTCTTGATCTATCAAGAAGCAATCGTCAGCAGCGAAAATTCCACGCAGTAGTTCTTCGCCTTTTTAAAGCCAAATGGCTCTTGAATTCACGATGACGATGAAGATGATGACCTTCGCTTAAGCTCTCAGAAGATTCTTCGCTAATCGACCGTTCATGGTAATGCATCATCAAACATGAAGCCATGGAAGAAGAACTGGTTTCATTGTTCGATGTTGTTCGTTCCGTTCTCGCTCCTCAGGAACATAATGTATCATTTATACATCCAAAATCCACATTCACACATTTCCGACTCGCACAATGGTGGTGGGGTGACGCTATATGGATGGTGATGGATTAAGTCTTGTGCATGGTTGACGGTACACGACGACGTCTCTCTATGCATTTGCTGCTGAACATCGTTCACGATGTGGCTCGTAGTTTTTCCAACGCGGGCACCAATGGCTCCTCGATGGAAGGACCGCAACTTAATCCACATTCGCCAATCCATCTTGCTTTACCACTGGCGTGCGACTGTAAAATAAAAAATTTATTTTTCTATATTCTTGATTCATTCATTTTATTATACTATAATGATCTATAATAGATGAACATTTTACTTAGTCGCAGAAAGACAAATGTGCTACGTCGTTGCATGCATGGTATTTTTGAAATTATAGCTATATATTATAAATTATAACTATAATATATACATATATAATTCTTTTTACAACAGACAGTCACGCCATCTTTAATACACCGATATCAATTGCAATTTCATTAGCCCTAATTGTTCGTAGAAAGTTACAATACAATTTATAGAACTTGTATACTTCCTGATAAGAAAATATCATAATTCTTCTATTTTTAAAATATCTATTTCTTTAGAGATTCATTTTTTGTACTTATATTACTTTATATTATAAAATTTTGTATATTCTTTATTTACTGTAGCTATTTACATCATGTTCATTCATCGTTATATTCTTATATGCAATTTCTTGATCTTCATTTATTGATTAAAAAAAGAAGCTAAAAAAGCTTTATTGTTTAAGCTCAGCATTTATCGACTGCTTCGCATAACCAACTTTTAGAACTTATCGCGAACAAGGCAGTCGTTAATACGACCTTCATGGTAACACGAGTCTATTATAGATGTCATGCGCAAAATCGATAAGAGTACAACTACTCGTCTTACAGCTAATATTGAACATCCGATTAAAACATAAAAATTGATTTTATTATTCTATGATATTCTATATTATGCTTTCTTCTATTTTAATTCTTTGCCAAGACACACCTAACATTATTAAATATGCATACAGTTTTTTTTGAAGCTGACAACAAATTGCATATAATTGTCATTAATTTCATTGTACTTGGATCAGAAATAAAGGTTTATTTATTTTTCTAAAGGAAGCAGATTTGCATTTTTTATTTCTGCGCTAATGAGTCCTCATTTTACGGCGTTTACAGAGTGTATTATAGTTAAGAGAAGAAACAGATATATACCATAGTAAGGTCGCGTTTCCACGAGGTGCGACAACGTCCGTCACAAAGTGGACACGGCCGCTGAAGGGAATAGCCACCGCATTCGCTGCAGTCCAGAGAGACATGTTCTTCGCTCCACGAAACCCCACATCTATAAATAAAAGACGTCTTTGACGAAAGGGTTTATGATGTTTTAGACTTAAATAAAGTATACTTATTGTAGTCGATACACGAAAGAAGTATCAATTTCTTTGGTATTTATAACATGGAAAAATATAATATCATAAAATAGAAATAATCTGCTTGTCCTCTTTCTGTTAATCAAAATATTAAAAATTATTATTTTATTATCAAATGTATGTTACGTTAATCGAAAAAAGTAACTCGACTGGATAACATAGTCTCGTGATATCTTGTTTCTATAATTATAATATCATAAGGTGGAAGTAATTGTAAATCCAATAGGTTACGAAAATGTCTTAAGTTCAATCTCAGTGCACTGCATCGCGCGAGCTCTTGAGTACGTACGTTACATATATATTTCTAAATTTATATAAACTAGATATTAAATTGTTCCAGAAGTTTCTTTCGTTTTATAAGGAAATAATAGATGCACAACATTTTTTGTTCTCTTGCAACAAAATGGATCATACAGAATTCAATAAAATAATATAAAACAAAAAATGTTGTGCATCTATTATTAACCTATAAAACGAAGGAAACTTTTGAAACAACCTAATATTTATTATGCGTTTAAAGTAAATGTACGACGCTTTTAATATACGTGATATTTAAAAAGATTGTATATATATATATTTTTTTTTTCCAAGGAATATTTAATTTTTAAGACAGGTACATCTTTAAAAATAATAAAGTGTAAAAGGAACGACAATAAAGTTGAAGAAGTTCTAGAATTTTACAAGGTCGCAGCAAGATCTTCAACCAAATCAACCATTTTGAATCATTCACACCAAAGTACCAGTGACGCAATAATCAGATTCTATTGGAACAATGTATTTCAAGAATTACAGAGTTTAAATCGGATTTCTCCATGGCATTTGATGCGTCTAATACGCGACCAACGTCTAAAACATATTTAATCATCGTGACTCCGGATCATGTCGGATTCTATTACCGACCTATTATTATCGACTCGACGTCAAGACAAGAGTTCAACTTTGCTTAGCCAATTACAAACCGTTCTCAGGATCCTTGCTGTTCGCGCTAATACATACGAACGTACGTTAATGTACATATAAAGCGCGGTCTTAATACTCGATCGTCAAGCGAAACGACAGAAATAGCGCATACAGGATGATTTTAAGACGATTACAGAAGTCAATAACCTAACGAGAGTGTGTAATTCCTAGCTTATATTAAAAATTATACGAAGAAGGACCCAGTCAGGTGCATTATTTCTGATAGCTTCTACTCTTGACCTAACTACAACATTTATCAATTTCTCTCGTTTAACATGGAGACGCGTAGTGCGACTGTATATGTTGCTTTTGACGTAACAGATAAGTAACTATCAAATTTCATACACCATTTTCTTGCTATTGTCGACACGTGTGCTTGACGCAACTTATAATTTTAATGTATTTTCAGTGTATCTTTTTAACGAATTATGAATTAAATTTCAATTTCTAAAACTTTAATATATTTAAGTTGGATAGAAAACAGTTTGCCTTTTATATCTTTAAATTTTTGTATTTTAATGCATTTTGAAAATACCTATTCTTTGGAAATTTAGAACATCCTTACGCTTCAAGTTTTGACGATGGAAAAGTATTCGCTATCAAAATCTATTTCTGAATAATTCAATCTATTAAATTTTATAATGAAATCTTTTTAAATTGTAGATGAAAATTTATCATCAAATGTAGATGTGTAAAAGTTTCGAGTTAATTTGTATTTCATATTCCCAGTTCTAGACTGTTCATTTTCGAAGTTTGTAGAGAAAGCTTCTAAATTATCTCTACATCGATCTGTCCTGATGGAGTTTGACGAGACTTTTTTTAATTACTCTGTTATAACGAGAGATATATAACGAGAAAAATAATAAAAACGAAGAAGAGCAAGAAAATAATTTTCTTTTTAACGAAAATTTCTTATTTCTTATTTATTTAATTATAATTGTAGCAGAATTAGTTTTCATACGCAATTCTGCACAACAAATTTATGATTTAGAACGGAATGGAAACTCACGTGAAGCAGGAGTTTAGTTGAGCACGAAGTTCCTCAATTGTAAGGATCGTGTCCTGATACTGAGGATGGGATCCTTGGAGGCCATCGTCGACGCTCCCGCATGAACTATGGCAGGATAAAGAGATATTGCTTCTAAAGAAACAAAATAAATGCAGATCTTTAATATAGAGTGCATCGGTTTCCTTATTAACGTGTATATACTTCATCTAATAACTAAGCTAAACTATAGCTATTATATTTATTATAAATATAGCTATCGAAATGATCGGACTTTTATTGCTTTTTTCAAATATTTAATTTCTTTTCACATTTATGCCACCATTTTTATATTTTAATTATACTTTTAAACAATTCGCACGAAATAAGTTAGATAATCACAATTATATAACCAGTCTTTTATCCTGGTATGAATAAACGGCTTTACGTAACGAAGGAAAGAATTTCGAAGAAAGATTAAAATCATTCTGTTAAAGATTACTGTATATAAGCACGAATCGTGAATTTCGATCAATTTTCTCACTATTAAACAGGAAGAATAAAGACAGTATATGCAGAAGAAAATCTTCTCTGTTAAAAGCATTTTCAATATCATATTCTTCCTATTGAAAAATACACGGAATTTATAACATGGCACAATTTATCAAACGACCATAGGTAAATTAGATTTTTTAAGCTAAAATAGACTGTCAGATATGATTCAATTAAATCGAAAGGCTGTCCTTGAAGATATTCGTACGTTAAGCCCGGAAGGTGTCACAGTAAAGTTATTTTTCCTTGCAAGTTTTTACCGACCGTTAGGATGTTCACTACTCACGTCAATCGATAATCGGCATACTTTACATAAGCCTCATTCGAAAGATAAGTGTTTGCCTTTCTGGCTGTCAGTTGAAATATATGAAACATATGACCACTGCTTATAACGAATATAGCAATTAATTATAAGCTAGGATACCAAATAAAAGTTAATTCAATTTTTCTTCGCAGGATTTTACACTTAACATTTTGTCAATTAAAATACAAACTTGTTCACAGGATTCTGTGAACAGTGTTCTTTAACCGTTTTGAGTCGCAAGCAGTGCGATCGCGCTGTTTAGATTTTGTATCGAAAAGTCCCAGTACGTTTGAACATTACGAACGACTTCTTCTCGATAATTTTTATTGAACGAAACTTGAAATATTTATAAACTAATAGTACGCGTATATAATAATATAGATGTATTTCATAAAAATAACAAATAACAATGACGAGCGCTATTGCGCCGCTTCTTTCTCTTCGCAGTCGATTAAGACAAGCGCTATTGCGCTGTTTTATTGGGATCTTTCGAAGACCTGTTTTTTCAAAGATCTCTGGGACTCGAACAGTTAATCATCCAATTTAGTAAAAGAAAACGAAAAAAAATTAATAAGTAAATTGATTCATATATCGATGAGTAGGCAATTGAACAAGAGTATCGGCTGAAATCTTCCATCCCGCTTATCGCGTTTTAAGTGTTCGCCTACCTAAATCATGATCATCATGTGATAATTCTGAACAGTCGAGAAAATGGGAAAATTGGTGGAACAGAAAAGAAGTAGGGAGGAGGATAATCCACTAAGTATGGATGTGTAATATATATATACATATAATATATATATATGTTAACATATGCAGCATGGAAATCAGGAAGAAAAACGTTCCTTTCACGTGATAGTAACGTGGACGAGCGCGTAATAAGCGTTCGTGTAAGTTTATGCGCATATGAGAAAGAATGACGTGCAAATCTCGGAATCGGTAAATCGAGCTCTACTGTTTTTCTTTTCCTCTGCGAACTCATATGGGCTCTGATACTTCAGAGTCTTTCAAGGAATCCAGGAGAAGAAAATAAGATGAGAACTGGATAAAACTAGAAGACGGTTGTTCGCATTTTATGCAAAGATTGGTTGCAATATTGGGATGACTCGTTTGAATATAGGTCATGTTTCTGGCGTCAAGTGACGTATAAGAGTCACTTACATGAAATTATAGTTGATCAGGAATAAATGAATTTAATTGATTTTGAAAATGGTGTAAATACCCGTTATTATTTAATAAAAAGTGTAACTATGTAATAAAAACTTAAATTATTGTTTTTGGTACACCTAAGATTTATGCTAAAAATATTCATACGTTTTTAAATGCAGTAAAATATAAAGAATAAAATGTATCTTAAGATCAAATATTATTTTTTTCTTATGTTCCTTGTAAAATGTCTGTTTATCTTTCTATCAACTTATACGAATCTTAAAACAATAGATATGTAGTCATTTTACGACACTAATCGTGTAAATATAAACCAGTTTAATCAATAAGACGAATTGATAAGAATATAAGATAAAAATGTACGAGATACAAACGTTCTATAATTTAGAAATTATTACTTTCTTAATTTATGTTTAACGATTTTTGTGCTATAATGTTCTGATTCAGATTTTTCCTACCGAAATTAGATCTTAATTTATCACGTATACATTTCGAACGTACTGAGGCTAACAAATTTTTTTTAATTTACATACAAAGCAATTATGGAAATGTAGTCATTTGATTCCATCCCAATCATGAAATATGTTCATTAACTTGAATATTACGTTAACGTATCGACGGGGGTTTCTCGTATGTTTCTTTTTTCTTATCTTTCTTGCACTGGCGCGACGATCTAAGACGTCAGATTAATATATTGACTTACGCTGCAAACTCCGTACTGTTCGCTTTTCTTTCGAGGCTATTGCATTCAGAGAGGCTAATACAAACAAAATCGTCTCGTATCATCGACTGTCCTTTGAACAGTGTACAAAAATGTGAAACGAACTTCCATGTACAGTTCACTCATTAAACGGGAATCAACGTGGCTGTGTAGGCTGACGGAACAAACTGCCTCCCCCCCCCCTCTCTCTCTCTTGCGCAGCAATTTCGAGAATTTCCGGCTGGCGCCAAGTATTAATTAATTGCGACGAAACTAAGTAACGCACTGTGAAATACTTCATGGTATTATACCATATGGATACAAGTCTTATGAACTTCTGAACAAAACAATGCACGAAGTTAAGTTAAAGCGTTTAATGTCATGAGTTAAGATAGTTATAGTGGTAATCTGAACAAATTTTTAATTGAATTTATGAGGATGTTGCAACCGAGTGCTTAGTTAGGGAATTCTTGAGTTGGAGGATGTACGCGCAGATATCGTTTCTTTCCATTTACTTTACCTTACTATCTTCCGAAATGTTTTCGAAAAACGTTTACCAACTACATTTCGTTTGGCAGTATTTAATCTATCATCGAAATCCCAACAAAATATTCATGTTTTTAGTGCGAGATCCAAAACATAAAGAATTCACAAACGACCCAAATAATTTAATTGCTGGTTGAAAAAGTAGTCGTGTCTCACAAGCAAATCAGATCCGGATCCGAATGTCGGTCGAGGTTTCTCTCCCTGTATACTCCGTATACTCGAATAATCCGTCAATAACGAAATTCCTACAGCATGCATTTGAATCAGTAATTTGGACACGAGAATAAATTAAAAAATTTAGAAATGTGTAATATAAATACGAGAATAAATTAACAAATTTAGAAATGTGAAATATAAAAGAGAAAGAAGAGAAGAGAAAATACCATTCGTTTTATCGATTTTTCTTAAATCGTTTAAAATTCTACTTTGAAGCACTGTTAACATTCATCAATCTTCTGGTATATTTGTAAGCTGCTAGTATTTTCCTTACTTAATATAAAGCATGAATATAATATAGTATAATCTGTATCAACATTCATAGGAATTCCACGTCAAGATAAGCCAGTCAAGGCTTCCGGATATTATTGGTAACGAAGTTTCCGATTTGGTTCCTTACCTTATTCTACAAACTGTCGTTGAATATAATCCTCCCACGTCTCTCATCTTCTGAACCTAATCTGTCCCTTGATATTAAATTGACACGACGGTAGAAGATCGATATAAAAGAAAGATAAATAGCTAAATTTGCAAAGTCCATTACAGAGAACAAAAGAATTAGATCTTTGTAGAGTCAGACATATGATTGTTCAAATCGTTCAGAAATAACAAAACAATGCATAGCGCACATGACTTTTTACGTTCACCGCAGCTTGCTGTGAGGCATGCACGAGAGCTAAATGTCGGAAAATATATTTTACTTCTAGACATCCAAACGATAAACTGCAACAATGATTTGTACGAAACTATGCAATACTTTACTAGCCTCGAAATAAAACGCAGCAGAGCGATAGTATCGGTTCAGATCTAGCGTCTATTACGAGTGATCCGACAATTTCCTTTGCTAAAGCTGTCCTTCGTGGTTTCCTAGTACAGTAGCGTAACAGGTACAGATATCGTGAGCACGTCGTTGCATTATGCAAAAACGAGAGAGAGAGAGAGAGAGAGAGATACGATTTCTACGATAACATACCGGTAACAACAATAATTCTGTAAACCGATTCTCTTACTGATTCTGCTGTTTTTAACGTAGCAATGTACGTGTAAATACAGCATGTTCGGTTTAAATACATGTTGGCTACTTTTTTTGGAGATATTAAGAATACAAATAAATTTTGCGTGTGACGCTTAGTAGAATATTCAAATTTGTATTAAATTCATATTTATAAAAAGTTGCGAAGAATTACACGTGAAAAACGTAAAACGAAGTTGTATATCGTATTGTCATCTCTGTCGGTTTTGTATAGCACGAATGACATTTTTCGAATTTGTCATGAAGTTATGACACAACAAATGTTTCTCGTTCAAAGTTGTACGAATTTCACTTTCTTTTTAGTAGTGAATTACATTATGATATAGTAAATATCCTATTCCTCTTGCAGCGATCATATTATCGCATAGGAACTTTCGCCTTAATAAACTTATGTATTCCCTATAGTTATATCTGAGGTTAATTACTTGTTAAGAATGAACTCTTTCCTTTATTTTCAAATCATTATAAGAAAACAAAACACTTTCTCCAGCTTTATAATACAATGATGTCAATAAGTAAAAACATACTCATATGCCTCGAATTCGTTGCGTCTTTATATTCAACCTTGAATAGATTATTATTCAAATTTATATTTCACAAATATTTTCCAATGCACCGTGATATATATATACACACCTGATAAATTAACATTGATAAAGGTACGTAGTTTCACTCAAAAACGACAGACCGATGTTAAAAATAATTATAAGGGAAGAATTATGTGAATATATCTAAACTAGCGTATGTACTGCATAGGTATATATCATTCAGAAGCATTATTGGTTGCTTCGCTGTGACTGACTCGCCAAAAAATTGGCAATGATCAAAAGTGGATCGATTGAATAAACGAGGTCACAAAGACGTAGTCGTTTTGAAAATGTATCTGTTTCCGCTTCCATGGGATACGATATCGCGATGCGTAACTTAAATTAGAAAAGATTTAAAACCAGACGAACAAATACAAAAAACCTTGTATTGCCCATTTTTTCTCAAACTTATCAGCAATTGTTCTGTCCACATAAATGAATTGCGTACAAATATATTTGTCTCTCCTACACTTTGCCCAATTATGTTTACCATAAAATACGATGAACAAAAAATCGTAAAGCAACTCACCCGTGGCGAGAAAGACTCTCGGTAGCTGGTTGCACGGATGTGGTTACAGACATATTGTTATTTCGATGCGTTACAACTGCAATAGAAAGAGAATCAACATTAATTAGCGTGTACTCAAGGGGGTAATCAAGGACGCGAAAGAAAGGAATCCCCGAGAGAATTCCACAATATGTAAACAAGGCTCGCTGGAAATCTGTTGGTAGGAAAGGAAAGGTCTTCAAGTTGACGAACGAATATAGTATGTGGAACACACGAACGCGAATTGCGAAGGACATCCCCGATAAGTTTCACCGTCGATCTCTCACCTTGGCACGAAATAGCCACTTTTACTTTCCCCGTGAGAAAAGAAAGCCAAACGGTCGCAGTACACGCTCTGAATCCTTTATTTTGACCAATCCGAGTTTCCGCGACGTAATAGATTATATAACTTATACGGAAACAATTTTTTTTGTCAATAGAGCAGTGAAGGTATCGCAAACGGTGTAGGATATGCTGATGGTTTACAAAACTAACATTTATAACTACAGAGAAATTAAGTAGATGCATATATGAATAAATAGCAATGTGAGAATAATTTTGGTGGTACAATAGAAGTCAAAATAATGCGAAGGAAAATTGTATAAGTATAGGAGAATGGGCAGATAAAATTTAAAATACTTTAAAGATATATTTTGATATATTTTGTGCCCTTCTGTCTTTGCTACTGTATTTGCTTCAGAATGCACCATGTTAAAAGTCGTTATATTATGCGATAAAAAATCAATGTAGGAAGGTCTTTATAACGGCAATAATTCTAAAACAAGATCCCAGTATGGATACAAGGTCATGAGGGAATGCCAAGGATTTTATCATTGACACACCGACAATGCGTGGTGGATTTCATTATCAAACAGCCACGCAAGTGCCTTGATTTATTCTTAGAAAAGAAAAGCAAGGCGAGAAAATTGGTGACTTTTTGATGCTTATTTGAAATAAAACCGATGATTTCCCTTTAAATAATCACTTCTGAAATATTTTACTTTGGTAATACTCTTAAGCCCGACTCCAAACTCGCTCGCAAATAAAACAGTGACTTCGTTACATGATTATTTCACTGTTTTGATTATGAATACTTTTACCATACGCGGGAAACGCGTATTTACATCTGAATGAAAGTCATTACAAGTCATTTTAAAATTAATTATCTGTTTCGTTATACGATACCTATTTCGCAATTACAAATTGAACCTCTATTCGATTGTGCAAAATACCACGTCACACGTGTCATATGCGTGCTGTTTGAGTTTCATTCTGAAAAGCTTTCACGCGTATCGACCAGAAACATGCGTTTAACTCTGCTATTAACAAAAATAATTGTCAAATAAAAGGATGTTATATGTATTAGTAGTAACACCGATATTATTGTTTTTTCAAGATACATACAAGATAATTACTATAAATAAATATAATTTGTACGTGTGGCTTACACAAACGATTTCTTCATTAAAATTCGAATATCGAAGGTCCTATTTTCGATACGTTGTGTTGGATCAAAGTACTTTCATGCAGAAAATCCCGTCGTGGCTGAAATTTCCAATGAAACGTAAATATGACGTAGTAGGGAATATACCCGTGAACCGAACGGTTACGCGATAAAATAATGACGTAGTATGTAATCGAATTATTTGTGACGTATTTTGTGACAACAATATTATGACGTATTAAATGCAATTTCTTTGGGTACGGATGTAGTACGAGCGTGTGACTATAAGTAAATAGCAAATATTTACGAAATTTCAATCGTTACAACAATGAAGAAAGTTGTTAAAAACGTACGTTCAAAATACAGTTCTAGAGATATTAATATGTATGTGTATCTTCATAAAAATGCAGAGGATTATCTTCAAGTTTCTAGGAAAACTTTACATAAATATCTAAAACGATTTGGAAACTTCACGTGCACGAGTAAACGTACCCCAACGCGGTTCCCATAAATTATTCGATTATTCGACATAGGGAAACTTCGAAAAGTCACAGGTGGCAGGCTGACGAAATGAGTTAAAACGTCGCCGTGAATGAAAATCCAACCACTTTGCCGTCTTTTACTCTCTTCACGTGACGAGCCTCTAAGATTAGTTTTTGCTTTCACCTCTTTCAGGCCATTAGTTTAGAGCTATGTTAGAGGAAAACAGGGTTCGCGAACTGCTGCCAGATATCCCGAGATATAGCCGAGGCACCATTCCATGTGATCATGTATTTTTATTGTATCGGTAGACCAGAATAGAAGAGCCTTAAGAAAGAGGTGTGCAAGTAATGACAGTATGGACACTATGCGGCTACCAAAGTAGTCTGAGGTCGTTGGCTACGTTCGAACTCGAATGCGTCCTCGAGTACGAAACCAATTCTGTTCGACCCTTTGTGCTATTTTATGTAATTAAAACATCAAAGTGCTAAATTAAATTTTCTAACATATTATATATTATGCATAATGTTTTGGTGCATAATGCTCATGATTATTCATTTCAACAAAAAGGATAAAAAGCTTTCCTCGTTTTACAGATTCTCACGTTTCATTTGTTTCATTTCGCAAATGTTCTTTCGTTCATTCCTCCATATTTCTTTCTCCTACGTTGTTTGAAGGAAACACGTACTCAGTAGTATGCATGTACGTCAGAGGCGGAAGCGGATGTATGTTTTACGTGGTATACTGCTGTTCTCCACTTCTTTCACAAGTACGCTAACCTAAGTGCGTGATCCGTGAAGGGCTTTTTACCCTCGTTGTTTATGGCTGCGTATATAGTGACTCAAGACGATTTCATTCGATATAACGCCCGAACTAACGAAGATAAAATCTGTCAAACAACAACAATATAAGGGATCTTTCTTTATTTTTATTGGCTTAATTTACCTTAGAATAATTTATTTTATTCTTTCATTATTTAAATAAAATTCGTCAAATCGATATTTGTATAGTTGTTTGTTGAATATTTTTGCGAACAAAATTCTTTGTTAAATGTTGACTTGAATCTGTCGTTTAGTTTGATCTTTCTTCTTCGGCTTCAAAGCCGTCAGAATTATATTCTTTTGCGTGCTTCCTGATAAATTTCACGAGAAGTAGTTAATTAAAACAATTATTAAAAATTATTGGAATAATTATTCTTCGATCAAATCTTTTCTCATTGACTTCATCTTACGATTACACAATTTTCTATCATTACAATATAGATGTACTATATCAATGTTAAATGTGCCTTTTTTATCGCTATCGAATGAAACGCGAACAGAATTTATCAAAAGAGACGTAGCATCAACTTTGTTGAACATTCGTCAGCTCCTGTGAAATTATTCACAATTAATTGAGGAAAAACCATTATCTCCTATTGTCTAATTACTAATTGATGTCTTATTTAGAACAGCACTTGTCTCCAGACACCTTATACGCGTTCGCGTTCCGGCGAGGGGTTGAAACGAGGCCAACAACCCTCGAGGTCGTGACAGTCTCTCGGGATGCAAGGGGAGGGAGACTGAATTCGAGATATCGATCGACCTCGTCGACTACTGTGGCTAAACTCCCACGCGGATGCGTGGCTACGGAGCGAATGCGGAATCAGGTCGTTTCAACTACGATATACAGAACGGAAATACATATGTTTATACACGAAATTTAATTGGTATATCTTCATTTTACAGCTTGCTGTTTGAAAACAGAACACGGCAAAAAAGCTTCTTTGTTTATCGATTGCATATGTCATATGTTTAATCAATGGAAAAATACTTAACATGTATCTAAATATATTTTATATTGTACAAAGATCATTGAATCAAAATGGTTTGATAACAATGAATAAGTTAACCAATCAAACTTTTGTAATCACGAGAACAGATGATGAACGGATAACTATATACAGACAATAATTATGTGAAATGAAACCTCTACGTTGATCGCGTGACAAGAAAATAATTGAAACTACATTGACCTTATGTAATTGCAACGTTTGAATTGTCGCAAAGTGGCAACATTGCAAGGACCCTTCGGTTGCATAATATTCGAACAGTGCACAAAGAGATAGGAAGATACAGTTTCGTTCTTCAATTAACAAACACTAAATACGGTAACGGAATCAAAGATACAGCTGCATAAGGAATCAAAAGTTTCCCTGGTAAGAGGGATCATATTACAAACATCATCGCCCCCAACGAGGAGTTAATATAAGAAAAAATGTAAGTTACAGCCTCTGTAAATATTTATTAAAGTGAAAACAGAAAACTTAATTGTGTTTTGAAATATTTTACGATAGGAAAACCGGACGATATGATCTTCGTGAAATACAGCAGATTTTATGAGAAATAATGAGCAAAAGTCACTTTGAGCTACATATATAAATTTGAACCACGAATTTAATTGCCTCTATATGTTCAGTTAATCAAATAAGCAATATTAATGAATTTATGACGAACGTAATTTAAGCTTAAAAATATAACGTGTAATAACCCGGATAATTTTACTAAAAATGCTTTTTAAAGAAATAAGAGCAATACTGCTAAACGTAAAGTTAGCCCTCTTCGTATTACCGCATTTTACGTTTTTAAAACGGCCAACGAAATGTATGAAACGACATTATATGAACGAAATGGTCAGGAATGTAACGAAGCGTTAACAGGATTGAGAAATTAAAATTCCACCTCTGGAATTCGCCGTCACTGGCGTAACGGGTTTCCAGCGAGCCTTTGCACAAACAAACGAACTAAGTAACATGGAGGTATGACCTCGTTCATCGTCCATCGACAATTCTTCGCAAAATTAACCACTCACTGGAGTATCCGTTCGCCGACCGAAACACGCAATGCAAACATTTCAAACTCTCGGAACGGTACCAACGTTATAATCGAAAATCGTTAAAGAACTAATACTTTTAATTTTTTTTTCTTTTCGATAATTATAAATATCAAAATCCCGATATTTCGATGATGAAACTTTGTTATTATAGCGTTTGAAAAAGTTTGTATGGCAATAGTAGTTAGATCGCCGACAAGAAATGATCAAAACTTTCGTCGATACACGATTGTTGGGCGTTAGACAGAAGAACCAATCTGAAGTTAGTCACGCAGCTCAACGTCCACAGTATTGATTCCCACGCTACGTTCTTTTCTTCGCTTTCTTTGCATGTGTCGCTTCTGCCTCCCCTCTCCGCGGTGAAACCACCCTTTTTATTACATTCTTACTTTTCAAAGCGAAACTCTGCCACTTTCTGTGCAAACGAACATCACGAACACGTTCGACGTGAAAAGAAAATCTTGCTGCTTGTCGTGCTTTCTTAAAAGGAAGGCATGGTGAAAGCATGGTCGAGTGCGATCTTCCAATAGAAAGAAAGCGAAGACCAAAGAACTTTATTATAAACGCCGCATCACACTTTGATTCGATATTCTTTGTTTCGTCGCATCGAACATCAATCCGAACTTTCCTACACACAGATTTCCATGCACACTGTTTTTTTAACACAATTTCAACGCGATCTGCGACGCTTGTGATGCGGATTAGCGTACGCATGGTAACGTGTTGAATCTGTATAACTTACATTTCGCAGAGAAAACTGGACGGCAGACGAAGTATAACGGTATTCGCACTGTCTTTCACTCGATTCTCGAACTTTGATACGGTACAATGGTCAGAAATATAAAATATCGAAGCTCGACGAAAACAGACGGTTATGAATTTAATATAAAGATTGAAGCTAGTTAGCGAAGAAAACAAACCGTCACGACGTCAAGTTTCAAGTCTGACTGGAGATACCCACGGTCGTGCAGGGGCCTTTTATAACTGCGGTGTGGGTTGGGCAGCGTGGCAATCGCCGGACGGCGAAATAGAGGGGAGAGAGGGGAGCCGAGGCAGAAAACCCCATCTGCGCAACTAACAATAATGCAACCATGTGTATGTATATACATGTGTCTGCTTAAGCTTGCTGTGACGAGCAACAGAGGGGCAGCGATTCTCTGTGCGTGGCGCCGGCGTGTACGGGCACATGTTAATAAATAAATTATGAACAGTACGATAACGAACCTTATCTCTGATGAATTCTGGAGGCCCAATGCCCAATGTCCATGTAGATAGCATAGAAATACTGATCTTCGCATTTCGTAAACAAATTTCTAAAATTTCATTTGAAATTACGTTATATTTTATGCTATTAGAGTTTCATAGTATCATTTTTTCGCGCGTTCTGAATTTCCAATTTTGCGTGGGTTTAGCTGTATAGAGCAGAAGTATGCAACCGAATACCGACAGATCACCAATACAGCTGGATGCAAGAACTCTAGAGAACGAAATGCGTTTGCACGTGTTTACACACCCTTTCAAATTGTGCGGAGAAGAAGAGAAATGTAGGTTTATCTTTAACGTTAAAATGTCACCGCCCTCGGTGTGTTGCATTTATAAGCGAGTCACCTTTGCAGATTGGACGCGACAGAGATTCTCAGTTCAGCGTTACATTATTGTTATATCTATATTGTAATATCTATATTGATTTACATTATTGTTATATCTATATTGTAATATCTATATTGATTTTCTATAGTCTTTATGTTCTCTGCATTTGAAAGGACAAAGAAATGAATAAATTCTTCCTTTTCGCACGAATCATTCGTAATTCCATTCAGCCTAAGATGTCGGATCCCAATTTTTGTTTTTCCTTTCGATTTACTAAATTAGTATTACGGGAAATGTGTGTTTCTGTTAAATTCAAGACTCTTAATTTATTCTCATCAGTTTTGATGAAGACATTAATCTCTCTCCTCTACGAACCCTTCTTAGTAAAGAACAATAATTATACATTTATGGGAAATCTGAACGTGTAAAAATATACAAAATGTGCATAATATGCAAAAATGTATAAAATATTCAAAATAAAATACTTGTTATAAGTTATAATATTTGAAAATGAGAGAAATCTGTATTTGGTTACAATACAATGGCTATATAAGAAGCCGGATGATACAAGCGGTTAAACTTAAATATTAAAAATAAACAGCAGATTTATTTATACACTGTCTAAGAGGGACCATCCCATTATGATTTATGCATGAATTATTCAAAGAATGACGAATCATATTAGAGTAATCGGATGTAATGAAAATCTTGGTGTGTATGGCATTCTCGCGTTGGTTGATAAAAAGATGCATAAGCCAAAAGTTACATGGATCTAACACATATATGGATTGCTTTAGACTTTAAACTGATTCATAGTTGGCAACGTATCTTTGATCGCATTGAGTCGAGCAATGAACAATTCCAAGGAAATCGTGGGCGTTTTCGATCAACGTGGGTCTGTTCACTTTGTAGGATGTAAGTGAGAAAGGTTGAATTGATACGGTATAAATAAGCATAATGATAATTTATAATGCCGATTTCAATACTTTATTTAACATAATTGACATATAGGACTGCTTCTAGTAAAATGCTTATCTTGGAAAATAGTTTCGTATGCTTCCATATATATATATATATATATATGTTGTATATAAAGTACTTTCTCATGTTTTCCAATAATGTTGCGTTTATGCAACTTATACACGTTATTTCATTCTTTATCCTTAATGGATTAAAAACGAAGTCTTTTACGCTAAAATAACGGTATATTTTAAGAATTCCTTTCAGACGATTAGATCGCATTCTTATTCAGATCTCCCTAAAATAGTCTTGAAATGTATATACACCTTTCTACATACCTATGCTTTGACATATAGATATCTAGCTCTTTTCACGATCCAACCGCAATATTTTCAGTATATTTATTTACTCGTAGCTGACATTGCTCCCAACCATTCGTGTGAAATACATTTTTCAGGTCCAGGCCTAAGAATAGCATAGGCATGAATGAGCTTTCCTCGTCGATGTTCTTGGCATTCGTGACTTTTTCACCTACGTGATACTCGTCAGCACAGATTCCATGCGTTGAAACGTGCCGCAAAGGTTAAAAGTTTGCTTGTTGCGTCGCGTCGACCCAATCGTGCATCCAATCACACGCTATCCTGAAAGATTTCACCTTTCTAATAATGTCGTTCGACAACCCTCGACTGATCTGTTGGTGGTTTGAAACATCTCCTGACGTCTAGACGTATCCGCGGTTATAATTTAGTCACACAGTGGGGTAGTTTGATGTAAAAAAAAAAAAAAAAAAAAAAGACGCATGTGTATAAGCAATTTGTGTAGCACACACGCATTTCGGAGATTGTAGGATTGAAGGTCACCGGGAAAATCTCGCACAGGTGGAATCAGACGATTCTATGATATCTTAGCTAGCACGTGTCGCTTTTGACAGATATGAATCCACGAGTTACAGATTAGTTGAGAGAAGAGCGCGGAAAAATTGTATCTTGCTTGCTAATTGGATGAAGCGCCGCGCCGGTTTAATCCGACGCAACCGACGCTGATGATGGCTGCCAAATCACGCCCACGTGCGATTTCGCCGACGCCAGTTAAATCTCACGGTGCTGCTGTTTCTGTTTGAGTAGTCAGTTTCACTGCTCTGTTAGGCTTTGGTCAGTTTGAGTTTTCAAGAGATTGCGTTGGTTCGAAAGCTTTTTATAACCGCATATCAAACGTTTTATTTGAATTTTCCAATACGTTTGTTCCCGAAATTAATTTCCCATTTTTTACTTACGCTCTATGTCGCTATTACTTAATGAACACACACTTGATGAACATTTTAGTTAAAATTTATTTCTACGACATGCAAAGATGTGTTGATACGAAAAAAATTTCATGCATTATACTCTATAATCCGCTTTACATTCTATAAGAAATGTCTATCCTATTCAGACGTAAATATCATTCGAGTATGAAGAATAACATTTGCAGAACTGTCAAAATCTATCTTTCATCATATCATCGTTCATCATAAATTCGTTCAAAGAAATTATTTTGCTTGATCTAATGAAATTACTCTGCTCCATCCAGAAAGAGAATCTTATTTTGTTATGCAACGGAAATGTACAAAGAAACAAATAAATCTATTTACAACGAAATTGCCTAGAAATAATACAATAACATGAATGGCGTGCAAAAAGTTAAGCAAGTAAATTTGTTTTTTCGTAATGTGTATGCTCTGTACCAGAACGGGCTAGGATATAATAATAACAATGATAATAATAATAAATAATTCGATCGCTTATTCGAATACTTAATTGTAAATGTTTGGAAAACATTGCGTCACGCTAATTCTAGGTTACTGACTTATGTAAATTTCTAGAATAACGCAACAGCTACAGATACACAGCTAACGGCGATAGTTTATGCTCGTTTGCGATAAAGACGACGCAATTATCCTTAATGTTTAATAAATACCCGCATTTTGCATCGATTTTTATGAACGAATGATTACCAACAGTGGTACGTCGCGTTATTGCAATCCGGGAATATTCCAAGAAATCGTCAACATAATCATGTTATTAATGATACTATATTTACGTTTTAATCGTTATCAATGACTGGTCTCCTTCTGTGTCCTGCCAGGTGAATGAAGTTAGCGGTGCGAACAATTTTTGTTTCGCAATTGTAGCAAAGTGAACGCGAATATAATAAAAATTGAAAGTTAAATAGAGTAATAGCATTGTGGTGCGAATCGAACACGACAGAGATCAGATATTATTCGATATCTTTTACGTGAGTGAAAGATAGGTTTCTAAGATACTTGGGATGTTTGATAAAACAAGGAGAAGAGCCTTGCTATTTAGTTGTTAAACGAACAAATTAAAAATTAGAAACTGATGATCTCATGATCAATTCCTTTCAATCGTAAGAATTATCAAATAAAAATGTTGAATTGACAGTGAATCGCTGTTTCCTTCTGATAATTATGTGTACATAAACATTCGCTCGGTATAACAGACTAAATAGAGGAAATATTTCCAATATCAAACGTGTTGTCCATTGTTTGACACGATATGCTACGCGTACGAAGCAACTGTCATCGTTTCATCATAATATTAAAAATAACACAATTTTCGAGCGCAGCCAACACCTGCTTCCTTATTTCTCCGAGGAATAATTAGTTTACACGTTGTTAATCAGTCGCGTCGATCGCGTTATCGTTATCGTTCACGGCGAGCAATTGTTTAAACAACATCATTCGAACCAGGAATCACGCAACCTCGGAATTTTTAATGCAAACGTGTTGATGACGTCAGTATCGAATTATTCTCGATAATTCAACAGTAGTACTTATGAATTACGTACGACACACGGAAATCGCATATTGTGCCATAAAACTAACGGGCATGACGTGAGAGTTGCATGTTGAAAAATCTATGTACACACCGAGATTTTTGTGGCGATTGATAGACGCCTTTGTGTAACGATTTAAGATTGAGTAACACGCAGAGTATGTTGAATAATTTCGTGACGATCAGGGTGAAAAATGATTTAATTAGATACGTAAATATAAAACTAAAGAAAATAAATATAGAACTTTCAATATCCTACTATCCTAATATAATCTACTATATTCATTTGCTATACGTTCCACTATTCGAGTGTTTCACTATTTGAATATTCGAAATATAAAATTATTATGATACGCTTTAATATGAAAATAGTAGGAATTCTGAAAGTTTGCCTGACACATAAAAATGTTCGAGTACAGGTGATTTCAGGAGCCGATATTGCATTCGGGGCATGGTTCTCTGTCTTACTTTAAATTAGATCTCAAAATATCAAATGGTAAACATACGATGCTACGAATATGGACAATGAACAAGACGAATAAGAAACGTTTTAGAATGTTGGAAACAGCAAATATATCACAAAAGTTATAAAAATATTGACCATTGGAGGCGTTTTCATTCCGAAAAGTTAGAATGGTTCGACATCTTTCTTTTTTCTAAAAAAAAAATTTAGATAAGTAAAAAATAAATTAATTGTAGACAAGAAACGGAATATATTCTTTAATTTTCCTCGGTTGTAAATCTTTTAAAACTGACTCGTAGAAAGCACTGGCATTTCCACGAGTTCTCGGTGAACAACTTATTCGATAGACTTACATATGCACCGGGGCCTGCGTAATTCTAACGCAAATATCACATGCTTGCTACCTAAGCATAGAATGCAAATAAATTTAAGCAAGATAACTTGATGTAATTATTCACGATTCGTATTAACGTATGATAACATCATGTGGATGGAGATAGTCTCGTGACTCGTGACGCGAACACTTGTACTTTCGTGCTAGGTTTATTAACTTACTAACAAGATACTGTCACTTTCGAAGTCGAACATTATTAAGCTTTGTATTGAATAAACGTTAATACATGCACGGATATGAGCAAGAATGTGTATATTTAATGAAAATGTGAATTAATTCAACATGTTTTAAAAATTCGGAATAAGGTGAACTTGAAGAACAAATATGTTTCATATTACTCAATGTAGAACTAAAATTTGTTTTTCTTTGTATTATACTATATTTAATTCCTGCGTGAAACATTAAAATACTGTATAATTGATAAAGCTTGCTTCGAATTTTGTTCTAGTATCCTAAAGCATCCGTTGACAATTAAATTCTCTGTTTTGTTGCATTCATGAAATTATCAATATTTAACAGATCGATATGAACTACTTCATAGATTACTACGTCCACGCTGATGTAATATTCAGATCATTAGATCAAAACAAATTTCATCATGCGATAGAGATTTGTTGTAACAGTCAAAAAACATTTTCCTAAGTATTATGGCTCCACAATTTTCTACGTTCTTCTTTCGGGAAAATGCAGAAGAAACTCACATTACTTAATTTAGTTTAAATTACTAAGAGTACCTAAGGATATTATACAAGAGGTAAGAAAACTTACAGACGTAACAGCAATCGATGGAACATTTATGGAAACATTTCCAATCTCTCGTGTACCACGTGAAGAATACGAATAAAGAAATGCTCAAAGATAAAATTCTTGTTGCATTCAAATATTCGAAAAGAAATATACCCGATAAATCATTTTCTTTTAAATTCGAAAGAGGAAAAAAGAAAAATGTTGAAGAGAAAAATGAGAAGAGACTTATGAATTCGATTCTTTTTCAGATTGTGTCGCACAACTTCGGCATGTCACATCCATACCATGAATAAATTACAACGAAAATCATGTGTGCTATCTCAACAGATCTCAAAACATATATATATATATATGCATAAATAAAATTCAGACCGTACTAGCGCCGCGTAATCAATATCGTAAACACGAAGTCGCGGTCCATTCTTCGGAGGAACGTTCTCCTGGTTCCGTGGTTACCTCATTAAACAGTGTCGCAAACGATTGTTGACTGCACGTGTATACGGACGAAATATCGCGTGATCTGTGTTCTTAACGCCGTTCTTAAGTGAAGCCGGTTCAAGCCAGTCTTCAAGATGTCGAATTGCCTCCCAGTGACGTTAATCGATTAGGCCAGGTCTTGAACCGATCGCTCGAGGACCTGAGAAGAAGAATGACCAACGTTGTTCGAGAAATAACAGAACTAGCCATTCGCGAAAATCATTGGCGATCGAATCGTTACAAATTATCGCAAACTCAAAACTTCAATGTCAAAACTTCCTTGCGATGATTGCAGAAATCCGCTAAATAATACGATTATACTGTTCATAGTTATTTCTACTATGATTATAAAAGTAACTTATATCGAGTATTCCTATAGTAACGAGTTTGTGAAAACACTTGCGTTTTACAATCTAAAATTATCATCAAAGACTGCTTATCAATTGTTTAAATTTGATTAAACACCTATTCTCTGTTCAATACTATTTTTTAACACCCTGTATGGTTTTAAATGTAACAAATAACTCTATGCGTCGTTAAAAACACGACAGCGATATCTCTTCATCTCGCACCTATCTTTTACAGAAATAAAATTTCATTAAAGACGTCGATGATGAATGAAGAAAAAATAAACGGAGAATGGACCTCGAAGAAAGTTTACCTGTGACCGTTTTTTTTTTCAACATCAATGGCGTGTTCTCACTGTACCGTGACGCAAAAAAGATTAATTGCGAAAGCAGCGCGCGCGTGCACAAGCTTTTTGCTTGAGACACCGTGAAAATTGAAAACCGATTAATTGCGTGACGTCAGCGATGTTAACCTGATGAAAATCTGTAGGTTGCACTTCTAAAGTTGGTTCACACTTTTATATGCATGAAATCAATGTCAATGATATGCATGATATCAATGAAATCAATGATGCATTTAGTTTAAAGGAGGGGAGAGACAAAATTTCCTGTGAATCTAACAGTATTTGAACAAAAAGTTTTAAAGTTTTTAACCAATATCTTATGCACTATTTTATTTGCACTTTGCTGTTTCACCTATAGACACATAATTCTTTTTATATGTGTGCAGTAAAATCAATTTGCTATATTAGTAGCTTTTTTAATTATTGCGTTATACAAAGAACATAGCAATTTATAAAATAATTTTTTATCATTATGTGTTATATTATTGTAGTATTGTAATAAAAAGAAAAACTTGATTATTGAAGACTGTTTTAAAAACACGAATATGCGATTTATTTTAATTTAGGTAACAGATATAATATTAAATACCAATAGTGATATCGATCTATGACTTAATAGTTGATTGCATTACTTCCATTAACATTTTTTCTTTCTTTTATCTATCAGACAAAACGATAATGGTCGTGGCCAAACAATTTCAATTGAAAGAGAAGCCAGCTTCGTGAAAGCACGGTAAACACAACTACTTTACACGCTTACAAAGCTCATAAAGTCGGCCGTTTCGCGATACAACGATCTTTCAAAATATTAGCAATTTTACGTAACCTACTTTTGTAGCCTATTTGCAGGTAAGTTCGCGCGATGTTTATGATTCATCAAAGTCGTACGAGAAATGAGTTGTCCCTGAGTATTTGCACTTGCCGCTGGAACAAGGTTAACGGTTTTTCATAAGGAGTTAATGCGTTAAACGGGCATGGAATTGATTCCAAGACGTTTTATTATTGTTTCTTTACTTATCGATTCATTAACACGACATTGAGGAGGGTTATTTATTGGAACTTTTAAACGAAGTATTGCAAAACTGTATCGATGGCTATTATGAAATTAATTCACTTACTTTTACCATTAAATGTGATTAGTCTTTCCTTCGTATTTCATTTTTCTAATAAATCAAAAAAAGTGACAAAGTCCAAGAAGGAAACAAGAATTTGAAGCCAAATAAAAGATAAATAGAAATGCAAAATATTTAAAAATGTAACTTGTTTCTTCCATTCAATAGTGCTGAATTCTTGGCTCCTTTTCCTTTTTATGGTTATCTAGTAGAAACATGGTGTCGAAGGACGGAATTTATTCACGTAATGAAAAATTTTGTTTCTGGTACATATTGCCGATAACCTAAATGGCATAGGCTATATTAAGAAACTGAAAATTGATTTAAAAATAAATAGAATTGTGTTCTACTTTTAATAATTTCATTTCTTAGATATTAAGTTTGTTTTTTTTATTTCTGTAACATTGCTCGTGTTAATAAATTTCATTAATAATCTACGTTTTATAATTTTTTACATAAACCTAATGGATAGATAGACGTATTTATCTACGGAGGATTAACGGTAACCCCTATATTGCAGATATATTATGTACTGTATATTGTCCCCTATTCTGAAAGAAAATGGTATATGATTAAATTATGATACAAACAATATCTGACATTTTGGGAAGTAACTTGCAAGAAGAAAAATGGAAATTGATAGTCGACGAAGGAGAAATCGTCCTTACAAGATAATTGGCCGATTAGCATACTCACTTAGCAATGTCCTTGTTTACGTCCTTGTAATACGATGGAACCGTGCGTAAAGAAGGATAATCGTAAACCCAGGGAATACCGCTCGACAGCAATATACGCATAGATCGATACAGTTTGCTAAATTTGATAAAGATTGACTTTGATGGTCAAACATTATCGGTAGAGTTTTATTCTTAATAGTTATTTTATTATAAACATTTATTGTTATATTAATAACAATTTATCGTTAATATTTTGTTGCCGCTGCAATCGTCGTTGCAATGCATTTCGTGTAATGCGTGTGATGATAGTTTTATTAAAATATAACCACGTCTGGAGGAAATATTGTTGCGAATACTCAATTTGACAAACAGCAAGAAAAATAAAAAACTTTCCAATTCTATAACCGTGCATTTTTATATATTATTCTTCATTTTTCATCATCTTTCGCACCACAACAAAATAAACTTTTAAACTCCAAAATATGTTTTAGGATACGTGTGGTAGCATCTAAATAACAATTTACACTTCGCTATAAATAACCTTATAGGAATGTATGCCTGGTAATATATAATTTGTGGGTTTATAATGTCGAATTACATGATTCTGCGTCTGTTTCCATTATAACAAGTTTACACTGGTTTTAATTGAGGTGCCTTCTGTTGCAGTGAATCAACCATGGTTTAAACGAATATTATGTGAAGGCACAATATGTTACATTAGCTCACGTATCATTCAAATAATGTTTCTAGAGTGTGAGAAAAAAATAAGAAAAATTGTAAAAAAATTTTTAGGCAATTGGGGCAAATTATAAGGCAATTTTTTCGTGTTCTGTATAAGCCTCCGATATTCTTTCAGTATTAAATTAGAATAAAATCATTCTGTTGTATTTTTGTCATTTCTATAGCAATTTATAATCACGATCACTCTGACTGTTTAAAGTTAAAGATATAAATCGAACAAGTCCCCAAAACGGTCACTTATCTTGCAAAACAGAAAGACACAAACAGTATATGGCCAGACGAATGTGAACCAAGAGAATATCTCTCAGAATGTTGATGGACTGATGGCTACTGTTAGAAATTACGTATTACATACATATTATACATCTGACTCTCTGATGTTTTAACGTCATTCAATAAATTGTATATTAGTATCGCTCGGCAAAACACGTGGCATAGCAAAGCAACGATTTACTTCTCTTTTCTGCTTAAAAACGAATCTTTTACTCTTTTCGTAATCGAATTATTGCGTTTCAGGCATTAATATTTTCGTTTCAGAATTCTCGTTGTTACTCATGACGTAACAAAAGGTTGACTACAACTCTTGACATGACTTCGAGACAAGAAAGACAGAAAATCTCATGTGGCACCAAAGCGGAGGCGTAACGCGGCTGAAAAATTTCCATTACCGTTATCGTCCCAACGTACACATATCGAGATATCGTTTTGTATTGTGATCGATAAGAAAGTCTTATCAGAGGGACGGCTCAATAAATTATATCGGAATGAAAGGGATTTAGATCGCGGGTACGTGAACCATTATCATTCGCTTATCATTAGATTCATCTCGAATCGAGCATCGTCAGGTTCCCCTTGGTAAATCTTTGTTTCCGTCTTCACTTTGTCGCGATTTTACCATAAGATTTCTAATTTACGCGTGATACAAAATATCGTACAAAATGTTACGTATGAGTACAAAATATCAAGTAAAATAATTCGAGAAAAATGTACTTACTCACTCAAATCAACTGACGCATAATTATATCAACGTGACATTTGTATCTAAATAAGATACTATATCACCTGAAATCTAAACAATTAGTTTTGATATATTTCATTTATATAATACCTGATAGATATCTTTACATACTAAAAAATTTTTACTTGCAGTCTAAATTGAGCAACGCAATATTGCAATATTGCAATATTATACAAATATTTTCAGAGACTTCAAATCAAACAACAGCCAAGAGAAAGAGGAAATACGCGACAAGACGATTTCACGGATGATGTTACCTGAATTAAAGTTGGAGAAAGCGTCGAAAACCAGCTCGAATACAGCATAAATGGTCATAGAGTATAAACTTACAAGCAAGAAATCTGCAAGGAAATTCGGTGATGTGTAGAAAGAAAACAGGGAGGAGATGTAGATAAAGTTCCGAATGGTCCCGGTGACCGATGAATGCAAAAGAAGGAGAGAAGGTACTATCCCAAATATAAAATTTTAACTTCGGGTATTTATTAATTTCCGAGATATTAATAAAAAAGCTTTCAATCCTATACATTGAATTATATGCTTGTACAGATATTACTAATAGAGCCGGCTTCGCTGTAGTAGTCATCGTCGTTGTTGATTGTTAAATATTCGATGATAAAATAACGATATCGGCCTCGGTATGTACAAGGTGTTCCACGTAAAATAGGTTATTGTAACTTCGGTCGCCCAAGAGATATTTTATACTATTTAACTACTCCCGTAATTACGCGATCAAATGCTGGTCGGCCACCTGACACCGCAGCGCGGCGGCCGGATTAATATGTACTACTACTAACATTAACCTAACCTAGCTTAAAAACTAAGGCGAGCAGTGGGATATTTTTGCATATAACTCGAGAAATAAAGTCGATTACCGCTTATACGTTATACGTTATATAAATGAATATCTTAAGGTAAAATTTTATATTTGGAGTCCACCCTCGCCCCTCAAATTTTACGTAGATCGGCCACACGGTCCATTCGGAACTGCAGCCTGAAATATAAGTGGATGGTGGTTTTACGAGTCTTCCCGTCTGCATTCCATGGTGCAGCCAACAACCTCAGAAGCACATTCGTAACGCAGAGTCAGAGAGATGATGCGATGGCGAAGAAGCCAGAAAATGCAGCAACGCACAGGGAATATGCGCCAAAAACAAAAGTAAGGTTAGTCAATAGGAATGTGCGTTTTTTCTTTTCACCTTATTGACGGGATTTGAATTTATTCTCACGTATCGCTAAAAATTTTCCAAGAGATAAAAAGAAGACGACGAAGTAGAATAATCCGAGGATGGTACAGGACGACAACGAATGAATTTCACTGTTGCTCCTTCTCTGCATTAGTTGCCTAAATTACGGTACATCATAATGGAATATCCGATCATGTACCGTATATTATATAATATTTGACAGAAAGATTTCCTCAAAAAAAAAAAAAGAAAAAAAAAGAAAAATTGTAATACAACAAATCATAACTGAAACTTTTTAAAAGGATTTTCTATGGAATAGCAGTGCAAATACTTTTTTTGCTTACTATATTTTTGTTTTATTATTTAATATATCTTCTTGGATAAAGAACAGTAAACTAATTAATGTTCAAATCTCGTATCACGAAAATATTGAAAATGTCCAAGAACTAATGCGAGTTACTGTAAAGTTGTGCAATCTAGAATATTCCGCCAAGTCGAAGAAGACCTTTCTAAACTTAAGAAAGAAATCTAAATGCACGCGTGGTCGCTTTTAAACATGCAAATACGTCGTTAGAAAAAACCAAACCAGAATGAAGATGGTAGGCTTGGAGAGAGGAAGATCAAAGCGAAGGAAAAAGCAAGGATTTTACAGAGAGCACTGGTGTGCAGCAGAAGCATTCCGTCGAAGAAAACAAGAAGTAAATAAATAGGGCTACATCCATGGCAACGGAGAAGGAGCCAAGGCCCGCCAAAGCAGAAGATGTTGAGTGAGCAACAAAAAAGAGACGAAGAAAAGGAAGTTCTTGGAAAGGTTCCAAAGATTAGAACCTGTTCTTACTTGCGGGAAACGAACATATGGCCGTGAAATTAATCCGTGGAGCATCGATCGCGAGATTACTAAAGGATAATGTAGTTGTAAGAATAAGGAAAGATAACTTAAATTTCCGTCTATATTACGTTATTCCCTGGTATTATCATACTGTGCGAAAACAACGTCGGTGAGCGTGCTGTTTATGGAAATTTTATAAACTTACCGGTACAGAATGAATAATAAGCAGTAAAATATTACGATACTGCGTACGAGGCAAATATAGAAAAAGTTGATTAGTTGATAGAAGATACAGAACTTTTTAATAACATGGAGATAATAAGGATTTTAACGCTAAAATCCATTTTGTGAAGTGTGATCATCCTGGCCATTGTTATTCTTTTTTTCTTTCTTGTTATTTTTATATTTTTAGATTTACGTTTCTAATATTCAACCTATGTATGTTAGTACTCTTAAACGTAAAATAATGTAAACGACTATTCTCGTCAACAGTTTTGCACTTTTTTTGGCCAACCTTTCTATTATATTAACGTTGGTGTAACGGAAAGATTACCGTAGAAGCTTAAAAAACCAAGAACCTATTGGCTTTTCGAAAATCTACGTATTACTACGAAATTTCACAAAGACTTTTGTTCTTTTGATATGTAATATTTACCGTGACTACAAGGTCGCGGGGGAGTGCAATTCTCGGAATTTATATGAATAAACACAATACGAGATATTACTGCGTGCACTTAGTGTTTCAGCGAAAACCAGATAACTGATATTTCTTCGAAAATTTCGTAGTACCTTTGTCCGTGGTTTAATGTCCGAATATAAGGAAGAAGTGCTGCGAACTTTTAAATCGTATTTTTCGAATGAAAAATATGCATATATAACGCGACAGAAAAGTTTTAAAACTCTCAACGAAATAATGTTAAACTGAAGAAGATATGGATACAAATAGAGTAAAGCGTATTAGATAAAACGAAAAGGATATTTTGTTAGGATACAATTAACAGTTTAATTCAAGCTGTTGTGTTGCAGTTATGTATACAAAAATTGTACACGATAGTGCTTGTAGTTGAAGATTATCAAATAATAATATTATATTTTAATGGTAGAAAATTACTTTATTAATTAGAAGCAAATGTTAGAAGGAAAAAAGTATATTGTTCAAGCAGAAAGAAGCATTGGTCGTTATACTCGAATAAGTAAAACTAACTTTAGGATCAAATCATCCAACTATTCAAGAACCAAATAACAAATGCGAAATAAACATAGATTTTATGAGGAACAAGAACTTGGAAGAAACGATATATGTATATAACAAAGAGAAACTTATTTCTACGTGGAGGCAGGACCATCGACCGAGTGCACGACCCTCGAAGGACGTCCACCAACTTCCAACTTCTCCCTCCTTAAGCCTCCTTTCGGAGGGAACGACAAAGACGGAGATCCCGATACAAGGTTACGACCATTAATTTCGCAACGAATGCGTGAACTGCATCAGATCCTCGCGGATCATTGAAACCTCGCGAAGGCTTTCTTCACAATCAACAAATCGAATGCACTTTACAGCGAGTCCTTAGAAACTGATGCACAAGGATCGAACGAAGATTTATATGAACGAGCACGAAAACGAAAAACTGGGCCAATGCCGAGAATCGTTCAAATTTCTGTGGTAATTGAATAATTTATATACAATAGGTCTCCGTTTATCTAAATTTTATTTATTCGAGCTAGAAGTCTAGCGCGTGCAGTATCGATTCAGATCATCAAGATAAAGATTCAGTATCAATGACGCAAGCGTTTAACAAACGAACAAAATATGTCGTTAGTTATGGAGTTCGAAAATAATTTAACGATTATTCGATTAACGATTATTCGAAATGCTTTTGCTTCGTCTTTTAATTTTGCCATAAAAATCAATATGCTATATAAAAAACAAAGTTGACCTACGAAGCATCGAAATGTCTTGAATACATGCTTTAAAGCCAAATGCTATGATGTCTTTTAAAATCACGCAGCTTTGGTATGGTAACAATAAAGCTTTAGCTAACGCATGATTTAAAAATTATTCATCTTATATAAGAGAGATTGACATGTTATGCGAAACAAGGGTCACCAATGACCCATGATAATAGTGGAGATAAACGTCCTATCAGGCAAGAAAGATATTCTTCGATTCAGTGGACAAGCAACGTGGGCGTGGGAAAAGATGGGAAAATTAAAAATGAAGGATAATCGGATTATTTTTTTATAATTAAATATTATAGGATTCAGATAGAATAGATTAGAAGATGTTTTCAAAAACAGGATTCACTCACTCTTGGAATTCTATATCTTCAGATTCCATATATTTTACATTCCTGCATTTTAACATATTTTAAATGTACAAACATCAGCAGTCAACTGAGAAGTGATTTCCTATCAATCTCACGAAATATACGATTGCGTAGAAGCGCTACGAGTATTATGAACTGATATTATAGATGAATGTGAAAAATTAAATACAAAAATATGATGATCTAAACGAGATAAGAAGTAATATTTTCCAAAAAACGTGAAGAAAACCCCATTCCTGATTAAGCGATAGATCAAATAAATGATTACATCGGCAGAACGGTCGGCAGTGTTCAAACATTGAATTTAGAAAGACACGGAACAGTTTATAGACGGTTAGCTTTAAGAAACGACGAAAGATCTCTGGAAAGTTTATTCGATTATACCTTTAACTTGTTTCGACGTCGAGTTACCGTATTTTGTGACATGTATAATTCTTCGGCCAGCAGATGCGTTACATGCGATACCTTGCCATCGATCCGTGACGAGAATAGACAGAAAGAGCTAGTGGAATATTTTCCAATGGACAATGGATCTCGTCGCATTGATTTATAACGTTGCTGGAACGTCACGAAAACTGCAGTTCAAGGAATTTATGCTTTACCCCTGTTTCCTTGTGCTTTTAGGAAAATTACATCTTCCCTAGTGTTTACTTTTCTTAATCCTCGAAGCGGTTGAGTATTGTTTAGCGCTAAATCAATAGGGAAGGGTTTCTCAATCTCATACCCTTTTCTATGAACATGCAGTGAAGTATAAACGGGCAATTAGGCCTACGGCTTCGGAGCTCTATTGTAAAGTAACGATACCAACATGCGGTTTTGAAACATACATTGTACTTATACTTAAATATATTTCCAGGCGGTCTTTTCTATTCTATTCCGAGATAAACCTCAACACCTTGGTTGCAACGATTTAAGATTCTGAATAAAATTCACTTAACTTTTAGTTAAGGTAAGTTCAGTTAAGTTTTGTTAAGATACAATAGAACGGGGTCTATCTCGGATAATCGAAAACTCGGATAATACGGAAAGGTCTATTGGTGTTCATAAGACGTATAGTAAAATCATGAAAAGCTTTTGATAGTGTAATGTTGTACATGTATTTAGGTTTAATTAATTATTCAATCGGTTGAAAGTTTGATTAAGTTCTTTCGCACTACCTGACTAATTACACTTCCGTACTATTTGTGTTAAAATTTCGGAAGAGATGAAATTGCGACGAAGTTGAAAACATCTCGGATAAGACGGAACTTGGATTAAACGAGACTCGTATAACCGAGACTCCAATGTATTACATTATACTGTATTTTTACATATTGTATGCATTCATTTATGAATATATACAATATGAATAAAACATAAACATCGTCTACATATTACCTTTAGCTATTGAGCAATTTTTACGACGTCACTATATTTCATCTACCGACTATATATCTTTCGTAGTGGAAGTCGAGTGGTGAAAGGAGACACAAAGAGTGATTACCTAGTTTTGGCAATCGTATAGTTTGCTGTTCGCATTTGTATGTTGTATCATTTTTTTATACGACGCAATGGGACTAAGTTATCTGTGATCGAGCCAATAAGTCAGAACCTTGAAACGATTTTCCTGTCCAGCCAGAACTCGGTTAACTCAATTAAAGATTATTGGATTAACAAGCGACTACGATAAGCACGGACAAACGCAGAAATGCGATATACGCGGTGTCGATGCACTTTTTTCATTTGTTTACAACTGGGAAACTGTCCCTATTCGATGCTACAATGAATTGTGTATTCCCTCATTTTCTCTCTTCTTTCTATTTCCTGTTTTTCAAGAGGATTTTCTTCTAATATGACTTTCTAATATTCTAGTTCTTTCTTTCTTCTTGAATTTGCAAGTTAACAGCAGAACTTTTCTAATAAAGCTTTTTTGTTTTTAACTTCCATCACGTGAACATATGAATTCTAATTAGTATTTCCAGCATAATTTCATCAAAAATATTGTAAATTTTGTATTTTTACGTTTTTACATATTACTAAGGTTACAGTTACTACATACGTATTAATGAAATTGTCGAAAAATAAATTGATAGATAATTGACACAGTAATTAAAGGAAAGAGTTCAATGCCTATTTTATCGTTTAATAAGAAATGTGATTTCATATTTTAGAAAACTATGCTTTATATCATATCAACTATATTTCAAAAGTATGTATATAATATCGTCTTTTGTCATTAACATATATGGTGATATATTGGTGTTAATAAATACAATTTTTATTATGAGGTCATCATAAAAATAATACCACTGTGCACTGTCGAAGATCGTATCATAATAAAATTCAGTATAATTTATTTCACTGTAAATATCTCTGCAAGCATTTATTAATATTGTAAAAGGCTTCAATGACAAAAGAGTGAGTTGGTTGAGATATCATTGGGCTATTTTATCTGGCGCCCTTTTTTGTTATTGCGTTCCTTTGGAATTACGTGCGATTCATGAGTAGTCGCAATTGAGAATAATTACGTGTTACACGAACAGTCGTAGAACTAAAGCAAGGGGAAAATTGCTTGTCATGTGTATGTTTCAGCATACTCAAGTCCATTAACCAATTGGATTTTGAAATAGGAAAATTTTCTTTCGTTTCTGCATAAAAAGCAAAGTTGGAAATTGTTCTGCTATGTAACACAAAGCATATATGTAAAATTTAATATAAAAATATGTACTCCAATTTTCCATATATTTGTTATTTGTCTATAAAACTGTAGTTACAGGATTTTCTACTGATAACCTAAATGGCAGAATAAGATATTTATATTAATCTTCTTTTTATTTAATTAATTAAAAGATTAAGAAATTTTGATTACGAATTAAAAAGCGCACTCGTGACAAAGCCCAGAATATCGTTAAGCTCGAATGAAACTAAAATTCATTAGCTACGTCGAATTTAAGAAGGTTTTAGAATTTCCAACTCAGCTTATCCCCCCGTTTTCTACAATGAGATAGCCAGACATTCATTATTAACCCTGTGGAATGTCGATCTAACCTTGAAATTTTAATCCAATGAATTTCCCTTTGACCTCGCGTGTAAAAGAACGCGAATCGCGTTCTATGACATAACCGGGGACACGATATATGTATGGATCTACACGTTATTACGTCGTTCTTTTTGATAAGATGCCATTACATCCGACGATTCTGCTAAACTCGTATGATCTACGCTTAATCACAATCGTTCGTCGATGAGTTTCATACGAATCTATTTTATATCGTTTATCTAGGCCATTTTAATATTACCGCTCTGGAATTATCTTTGAGTAATTCCGTAATTAGTGTATCGAAAGTGTACGATCAAATGCAATACAATCAGATTGATACTATATACACGTGTATATATCCACACTTGCGATATTTATAATTACGTTAATCACTCGTATGGGTTAGTGGCGACACAAAAGAATGAAAAATTACGTATAGTGTTGCGATGTTAATTTTTCTCTCGAAGAGACGATGATTGATCTTTTCATATCTTATCGTCATTCTTGGATTACTATTTGATCACGTTTTATTAAGATGTGCGATACATTCGTTTCGTACAAATTATTTTTAACTGGGTAAGACTGCAAATACGTATCGAACATCCTTGTGTTTTTGTGTTAATTTTACCGCACGTCATAAAAAGCGCGTATTTCAGTGTCATGGTTCATGACGCTAATGGTTCAACGAGACGGAAGAGAAATTTGCATAGCAAACAACGCGTAAAAAGAAGAATTCAAGTAAGCATGTTCTTGTCGGCAGGAAGTGGTGCAAAGTACATATTAGGTTTATAATGCATCGATAATTACATTTATGCTTGACAATAAACTAAAAGAAAAAAGAAAACAGCTTCCTTTTGCTTCCACTATCCAATGAACAGAGTTTAATAGTTCAGTTTAGACGAGGAAAAGCTTTTCTATGCCGATAGCGAAATTCAACGAAATCAGGGTTATATCATGACGCTATTCAACAACACTAATAATGAAATACTTCGTTGTCATTTCATTAAAACCGATTCAGCAGTTAGTAAACAATGGATCGGGATTAGTAGTTTTCAATAAGGAAAAGAAAATTGAAGCAGCAAAATTGAGAGCGGACAAGGCAGTATCTATTCGTATACACTTTGTATATACATACTTCGATGAAAATCTCTTTCGATAATATGAGCTCGCGAGCCACGTTGCCAGGGGATTTCCTCCTCATATTTTCACTTATTAACGTTGGCTATAACCAACGAGCATCGCGGATCGTTACCCTCACTTTCCTACCGAAAAGTGTGAACAACGTATCCGCGTTCTTAGTTGAAAAAGGCACACCCACACCGAGCTTTCCTTCGTAATAACAGGAGACGGGTCTTGTCTGTTGCTAACTCGTCTCATCGGTACAATCAGCTACCGTCCTTACACCCTTAACGCGGTCATCTCTGCTAAGTCCTATCATCGGAGTAGTCACCTACTGTTCTTACAACCTTAGATCAGTCATCTTAGCCTTTACACGGCATCAACTCGATCTATCCTCTGCTTCTACGACTCAACTATCAAGTCTACAACTACCGAACAGTTATATGAAATATACATTACGAAACGACGTAACGTTTAAGCGTAAGAAATTGTTGGAAATATAATTATTATAAAACTGTTGATTACAGTTTTATTCCACATCAACCACCCCTATTATGCCAGAAGAAACAAGGGGATCGACCTGTTCATGGTGTTGATTATTACAATCGTAACGGGAATTTACGACTCCCGTTGACGCGCTTCCTCGCGATCGCGTCTCCCCGCGATTGGAAGAAAATATACCATGGTAAAAAGGAAGACCCGGGGACGGAGAATTAGTATATTTATAAGGACCAGGCGAAGCTTCTTGAGAAAGTTTTAAAACAGTCTTCATCAGAGCGTCAGACTCTTCGTGTTATGCTAAACAGTGCAAATAAATTAACTAAATATAACATTAGTCTGCATCTAAAGTTGCTAGTAATTCTGTTCGTGTATATTAAAGAGTGTAAATAAGTCAGTTATACATAACATTAACATTACTATCTTTAATTTACCCCCACCTTGGGCATTAATAGCGTTCACGGTTCGCGATATCAAACGGTCTGTTGCAACTTGATTGATCGTCACCTAGTTGCGAAAAGTCGCAACAACTGTAGTATATGCTTATAACGATTAACTTATAAAATCTAGGCTTTAACACAATCTCGTGAACAACGAACTGTAATCTATTTATTTCATTAATACCAATTTTCGTTTTCATTTCAGTCACACGACATTTTTCTTTAATACCGATAAGATATTTCGTTTTTATTCCGAAATGATGTGTAAAATCGATTTTTATAAATTATTAACGACAGAAACACAGACATGAGATAAAAAGTTATTATATATAAGACAAAGTTACTTCTACTATATTAATATTTCTCGTATGAAGTGAACGACGAGAGGGCTGGTTATCTATACACGTTTCCCTAATCCGCAACAATCCAGTCTCTTCTTCCTGGAAAACTGATGGTCATAAAACGACGAGACACGTCTAGTACAGTGTCAACAAGCGAAACGGAAATAAACAGAAAGAAATCGTTGCGGAAGCCCGTGAGGCAGTGTCGTGACTAAAATCGCTTTACGGTGAGGTCAACCGTATGAAGGTTAAGAGGTCTAAGACCCTGAGGCGATTGATTCGCGACAGATGGAAATTTCCACTTTTGGATAGCTAATACCATCATTTGATCTATCTTCAAAGAAAAATCGTGCTATCGTGGTGCACGAATCGTGGCGCTTCGACGGAATTTCGTCATACTCTTTTTCATCTCTCTAATGTGCAAATTGGCAATGACGAATCGCCGAAAGATAGTAGATTATCCAAATTTAAACTTCTTTGCGATACATAGTTCGCAATTTGTTCCGATTTCTCCTGGTTAATGTCTAACTGACGTAAGAAAATCTGAGAACGAATAATAGAAATAATTAGAATTTTTAATAGGAAACAGGCTCGGTTGTGTTTGAGCAAGTAGAATAAGAATTGAAGAGATGGTAAATAAAATAAGATAAATAAATTTGATATTATTTCTTAATTATTTTTAGCGTACTCTACTGCGTATACAAATAAAAATGAAGCTGAACATTGGACGATTATTAAATGCTTTTTGAAGATCAATATGTTTCTTGTCTCGCAGTTCACTGAATGTAGAATTGAAAGGTTTTGTTAAAAAAACGAAAATCACTTTAAAATATCGATCAAACTTCTCTGGATATGCAGGATTTGTATCAATTGTAAAATGTTCCCCTTGAAGCAAATTACGTTCTACATGAAACGTTTCTCCTAATGATAAATACAATAATTAAAAAAATAATCGTGCTTATATCGGACGTTATGCGCAAGATCAGCACAATATTCGAAAAATAATATCTCTTTCTGATAACTTTTACTTCGTCTTAATCTAAAAATAAAATACAAAACTAGAGCATTTTCTAAAATCGTCCTATATAATTTCATAAAACACAATATTTTTCATTTAATTTTTCATTACCGTCGTCCTAAGTTTCCCTTATTTTCACGTACAATCTTCGAGAAGACAGGTTAATAATAGTTACCCGTGGTAGTTTCTTATAAAATTATCAGCAAATTCATCGTACTCTGCTATCAAAAAGTCGCTACATTATAAACAATTATTGCCTTCAGAAATGATACAAGTTGTAAACAGAAAACGTTCGTTCGATGTTCTGTTGCCAATGAACGTCGACACGAGCTAGCCACGAGCCTGATCCCAGATAACTCGACGGATTTGTACGAATTACAAAAAGTCAACAGAGAATTTCGATGAGCAACGAAGAGTTGAGGAAAGGGAAATAATAGGAAGAGAAGAAGAGGAAGAAAGGGGCGGGTGTAAATCAACGATTCTCTGGCCGACGATGCTAGAATGTGTTTTTCTTGAGAAAACTCAATCATTCGTGGAGGAAGAAAAAACCAATGTTTCTCATACAAATTTCTATTATTGCGGTAAAACGCTCCAACTTCCGCCTATCTCTTTAAGGTATTTCCAGCGCCATAATATCCCTCAAAAATAAAATACCCTGATTCCTCACGGAATGCCCGAGATCCTCCCTCTAGAAAGAAACTTCTTGTCTGTTGATATTTGTTACGCGCGCACGCTAACAAACAGTTGGAAAATTTACACATTAACGGCAAATTCACATTATAATATATGACATCTTAGACAACGAAATTACCCATATTACGTTACATATTTACATACAATTACATATTTTACAATACCCCTATTCGAAAAAGATAAGACGAGTACTAAATTTTTCTTCTAGAAAAGATTTTAAACAACATACCAAAAAATTTTTTTAGTTTTTAACTTTTTAAAGAAACTGTAAGAAAATAAATCTACGCTACAGATGACGTTAAAATATCTCGAACAATATTGCAAAGAATCTATTCAATTTTTTATAAAATCGAGAAAAAATATTCTTGAAATATACTTAATGCCAATTCGATAAGATAATAGAATGTTGTTGATTGTCACAAGATGAAAAAGACTTTGTTAACCATTAGAAAATGGAATAGAGGAATATTTGAGTAATGTTACTAACCGCTTCAGCGTTAGAATTATAAAGAATTAATTTCCTTGTGAAACTGGAACGATCTGAACGAAGAACACTTTAAAATTGTAATTTAGAAGATTGATATATAAAATGTATTATTATATTTAAATAAAGCGATTAATATGTGATATGCCTTTTTTCTCTACTTGACAAGCACATGATCCATGGAGCATACGTCCGATACAATTACAATTTCGAACTCAAGATTTAATAATTCCTCCAACAGGGTTCTCCGACGTAGTTCTGTGAAACGAGGCAATAGTTATCGCTGCAAAAGGAAAGAAACGAGAGATCGTGCAAGAATCACGTGAGTCAGTCGATTATTTCACGAACACGTTGCGATCACGCGGGCTTGTCTGCGCGAGAAGCGTCTTGACGGTCGCGATGTGACGGTCGTGAAAAGGTTTCACGGTCCGTTCAGAATCAACCAGGTCGAAGAACAAGATGGCTCGATAACTCGATGGGAACGTGTTGTTTCGTCCTCCTTTCACGATCGCCTCGAAAGTATCGCGACTTCTGATTAAATTCACTCGACACGCCAGTAGAGCCAATTAGATCGAAATATTGCCGCAATAACGCACGCGGCAATTAAAGATTTTCGCTATTCTAATTAACAGATATCGAGAGATACGCGCTACTGGCAGTTACGTACACGGTATGAGTACATGTATACGGTAAATGTATACGTGTGTATGTTGTTATTTTGCGGCAAAATATGTAGAGGTATGTACTTACGTACATTTTTGGTATTATTATGTTTTTCTATTTTTCGTAATACATGTGACTAATTGTTCGTTCATTATGATACATTATACGCTCAATTACTTTCAATATTCTCCTACAATATGCATCAAACGATGTACGAATAATAAAAGTTTGTCTGGACTATGGAATCATGTGAGACCATATTTTATCGTCGCTCGTTCGAACTGTCTGTCGGAATATCTCTTATGACATTATCTGAATGAAACTGCATTGAACTGGTACACCACGTGCAATCAAAATTATATTAATCAATCGAAAAAATGTCTGATTAATTAACAATAAGAAGAATAAGAAAAAAAATAGAATCACATATATCTAATTACAGAGTTATTTATTTTATTAAAATTACTTAGCAATGCAATTTTCGGAATTTCAAGCAAAACGTAGTATCTAACTACGTTCTATTCTCTTTGATTCACTAATATTTCGCAGAAAAGTAGATAAATCTTTTTTGTTTCAAACTTTAGGATATCACGATTAATTCGATGCTTCGTCGAATAATGCAATTATATAATTATTCAAATTTCCTTTAACGTCGTATATGACAACGTAACTACATTTATCTTGGAACTTAAATTAGTGATGGATGAATGATGATCCTTGTTGACATTAGCAAAGCCACTACGAGATAGTTATTCGATCGAAAAATATTCATACCTTATTTGAATCAGATTCTGCATAGTTAAGCGATAATTAAATGCAATTCTAATTAGCGAATAATAATAATAAAACATGTAAATTATAAATGGAAAGTAGCCCCGATATTTGCAATTTTAATCGGCTTTCTACAGAAAGATGAACAGTGCAAAAAATTTTTCTATTTGAATATTACCAAACTGTAATATGTAGAAGTTAATGGCGAGTTGAATATTCAAATTTCCTATAAATACGTAAACACTCCACTAATTACCGAACGAAGGGATCGCCAAATTTTGTACTTGTAAGAAATAGATATTTCGAAGATAAAAATACCAAATCAAAATTACTACTTAATAGAAAATTCAATGTGTTGAAAGTAAAAGCGATAATATAATAAAAACCGCGTTGGGATTTTTCTGCAAATTTGTATTCAACTGTTTTCTATTTCTCAACCACAATGTTTACAAACATCAAGAGAAAAGTTTTCAATTTAACTTTCACAATTTCCTCCGGCGAGAAGAAAGCTTCGATCATCCCATTCCAATTAAAATTACCCTCTTCCACGCAAACTTTGCGTTTTCTATCGAGCTGTATTCAATGAATCGATTAAACCTTCGAGAAACAATCTCCAGTCGAAAATTACACGGAATTTAAGTTTGAATCGGCAAAAACCGCTAGTAAAAAGAGCTTCCACCGAAGTTCGATAACGAACGATTTTAAGTTGCAACATCGAACAAGAAACATCGAACCTCTTTCACTCTTCTCTTTTCCTAAACGAGACGTTCAAGTACAACTTGGCTTCGCCTCTCGTCAGCCACACGGAAAACAACGTCACATCCGGGTAACGAGTTCTAGACACGATCGATGTGCTGTTCCGAGGTTGAACGACATCAGGTGTGTGTATCCTTCAAGGCAATATTCGTGTTTAGGGAATTCGAAAATGACCGATACCTCGTTTTAAGCAACTTGGGTTAATAAACATGCGTACACCGCAGTTAAAAATTATATTTGAACCTTGCAATTTGGTCACAAAAAAAAGGAAACAGAAAAGGAAGCGGAGGCGACGCTAACGAGAATGGAGAATTCGTAAGATAGATCCCGTTGCGACACGGTATTACGATTTACGGCGCATAGTGAAAATTCAGTTCAGTGAACTGTGCTTGGTACCATCTCTGACGTCAATGCAATTGTTTATGATAATTTATTCGATTGAGAATACTCGATCAACGCGTTATTTTCGATGGTGAGAAGAAGCGAGGGAAGAAGTAGATATGTAAAAATCACAAAATATGGTTAAGGTTCTAGACGTATAGGTCTTTATAAAAGTAATTGTAAGAGTATTTAATTGTCATTTTGTGTAAAGAATATATTTAACGAAAGTGCAAGAAAGAATTGGTCTTTTCGAACAAGATTTAGCAACTTTGTTCGCAACTCCTCTCTTCGTTATAACATACATAATTAGTTTGGCAAACTGAAAATAAGCCGACGGTTTTGTCTATTTATAACCACGACAGTCGTTTAGTAGCTAAATATAAATTTAATTTATTGGCGTGTTATTAATGTCTGTATATGGAAGCACAACGAAGCTCTACTTTAAACAGACCGAAGCATACGTACCACTTTTATGTTCTTAATACACGCTGGTATTGCACTTTGTCTCGAATAATGTTTTGCCGTCGATTTTTCGAGGGTATGCTGTTGTACGTCCTCCAGGAAATGAACAAACGTGACTTTTTCGCAGGATATCCTACATTTTTTTCGAAAAAAGAAACAAGCATATTCTATGAGTGAAAATATTGTATATAAATATAAGCTGATAAATGTTTGATTTAAAAAGTATAACAGAGGTACGAAATGACAATCTTCCCTAAATATGATGGTTAAACAGTTACTGTGCCAGGAAAATTGTAAGATTCAATAAAGCAAGCAAAAAGTTATTTTTAGAGGAACCTGGAACGCGAATCTGACTTGAAACACAAGCTCGTTTTATCTTCTTTTATCTCCGTTGCGATTGATTTGCACACTTATGTTAACCGAACAAGTTTAATCTATTTTTCTAAGTATTACAAACTTATAAATCCTTCAACTTTTTAAGTCACTATAATAATGTCCTATAACAAAAACAACATCGTCTAATGCTGATATACCGATATCTGTGTAATTATTTGCATTTACAAATGCAAATCGATTTTACTTGCGGTGGTGAACAAACAATTTTTTAATGAGCAAGCATTACGAAAAAGACATCATAATTTTATAACAGATACAATATAATATAAACAAAATCAAATGATACCAAGATCGTAAAGGATTTTTAATATAAAAGCTACAATACCCATATGTACTGTGATATTTATAAGAACTAAAGTTAAACTATTTTAAAAGTTATATACACATAACATGATACGTCGCATAAAATGATATATTACCTCAGTTTAGATATTATTAAGTCAGATTTAAAATTTATTTAATAAATACTTAGCTTGTTATTTTTTTTTTTTTTTTAATAACGTATGCTTAATTGAATTTTAACATAAATTATCCACAGAAATATTTTCTCACGACAAACATGGCTGACAGCCGCGTCGAAAATGATTTAAAGCGCCTTTGAAGTTCGAGGGCTGATCTATTGTGACCAGAACTAAATCAGTTCACTTCAGAAGTAGCACGTGTCAATCACGTGAATACATTCTATGTTTGCCGAATACCATTCAGGTTGTGACCCTCGACAGAGGGAAGGTTATACAACTTGCTCACTTCCTTCGTTTAAGGAAATGACCTATTTTCATATAAATGTACGTGCTAATTTCAATTTAATACAAAGAGGAGGTGAAGACCGGTCACTAATAAAACACGATCGATCAAACGAAACGCCGAATGTTCACGCTCGTCAATAAATGCATCTGTGATGAGTTCGCATACGCATTCACACAAATCTTTGAACGAAATAATTTTAGGTACATTATTTTTAACCATTCTAGGATGTTCTGTCGATACTTTGCTTTTGGTTCCAACGTTCCATTAATTTGATGTAATCGAATTAAACATGAACTTAAAACATGAAAGAAGAAATAACTTATTCTTATAAGTCGGAACCATAAAATCACAGAAGTAATGAGATAGCATTGAACTATTTATAACGCTTGCAAAGTTATCAACTTTCTCGTTTAAAATATGCATGGACAAAATGAAAACAAATATAGCAATGATATTGCAATTTTAGAAAATCATGAATACCTTGCAACGGCATTAAAAATTTATAAAATGATGCAATATGTTATGATAATACAGGCTTGCTAAGTATTTATGAATTCAGTAAGTCGATTTAATTCAAGAATTAATATTTACTTACTATATTTTTTAATAGATTGTTTGTTGTTATGAATACACTTGTATAAAAGGAATGCGATGAAAATGTAATTTCCTCTGGAAAATGTATAAAGAGAACAATAACCCTTAAAAGGTTAAGCAAGGAATATTATCGTCCTCTATATATAAATTTTATACTTAATATAATTTATATTTAAATATGAATTGTGAACAATTGTGAATAATTCATACCATAAAGAAACTATTGTCATAAGAGGGTAGACTGAGCTTTGGTTCCAATCTAGTTTTATTCAAAGTTCGTGTTATTATACGCAGGGGGTCTTGATAAACTTGCTGACCTCTGACCGGGGAAAATTTCGAAACTGTTACGGATTTATCAATAAAAGAAGTTAAAATAACTGATGAAGTTGATCTGAAACAAGTTTGAACAATTTAGTCATATACTCACTACACATATGTACACTAGTTGAAGTAAAAGAACTCATCTGTTAATTAACACACATGTGCAATTATTCTAAGCCAGATTTGTATTTTAGTTTTCTATTCAAGATACATGTGTCACGTAGCATCTTCAAAATATAATTTAATTTACGATTCAAACATATCAAAAACAAAATAAATCAATAAATTAATTTGATTTTAAGAGATTTGGATAGAAACGAAGTTCATCAGTAACTTGATTTTATTCCATGGATATTTATTTGAGCTCCACCTAGCTACAAATATAAGGAACAAAATTGTTGATAATGAAGAGCGCTACTATATGAATAACAGTTAATAAGAAAATGCAAAATGCACCGCGAACATTCAAATGATAGTATATATATATAACAACTTTTCGAAATTAGTATATAAACAAAAGGTTAATTAATTCAATATAATAATGTCATAGAATTGTCGTTATTTAGCCCCGCTAAAAAGTAAATGAAATGAAAAAATCTAATTAATAACGAACAAAAAGTACATATATAAATGAATATATAGCTTTACATTAACAAACCATAATAGTCTGCAAATATTTATGCAAATTTACATTTTCATGAACACAACTAAAGAGAAACAAAAGTTTATGCAATAATTTTCACTCGTTAAATATCATAAGTACTATATTCTGGATATTTTACATATTTTTGCAACTAAAAAATAAATTACTACGGTTAGATTTACCTTTTTCTTAACTCAACAAAATAAATCAATAAATTAAGAGGAAAGTGATATATCCGAATGCAACAAGTAACTATTATTGCATAGTGCAACAAGATCCTGTCTGCCAGTTGAACAAAGGAGCATCATTATCGAAGCAAATGAATAGTGCACGCGCGCCAGACGCGAACTAAAATCGGCTGTCCGCACAACCGCACCGACTCGAGGTTGATTTCTCAGGAAGAAAGCTGATATCCACGTGGATCCAATTTTGTCCGTAGATCGAGTTCCCGTCTCGCGAACTATGCATGCTTCGCGTCTAATATAATAATAGAGCGATAGAGACCGAGATAACCGCGTCACTCCACGTGTAACGCTTTAGTGTAACGGATTAAGTGATTCAATAGAAGGGCCGATTTTATTGAAATGTGACTTAATTGGTAACGGACAGGAAGTTTAATTATTGGTGAAAACGTTTTCGAATTATTAAGATTTTCGTTTTTCATATTTCATATAATTTATTTGCATACTCTGACACATTTTAAATGCATAAACATTCCCAATCTAGTGATTACATTCTATTCTACCTCGATTCGTTTGAATCATTCTACAAAGTCAGCAAATACCAGAACATGTAAACAAAATATTAATATTAAATTCGGTGTTTGTACCTCGACCTGCAAGTACGTCATTCACTCTGTCATTATAAATCTTCAAAACATCTAAAATTATCATACAAATTATCGTATACGTAAGAAACAGTCTGTTCAGTTTTTTTCCGAAATGTTTTTATACATTGATTGCATACAAACCATTAACGTCACGTTATTATTCGTAACTTATATGTTTCCAATTAAGTTCAGACGTAATGGTAACGTATTCGATAGCGCATTGCAATAGTCATCGATTGTTTCGCGCTATTGTTTCACTGATGACATTAAACACCGGTCATAGGATACGCTGGAATTTTCACAAAAAATGTAGCGCTCCATTATAGAGTATCCGCATTGTCCAGCGGCAACAACGATACCTTAGAATCGGCACGTGATCGTGCGTGCGCAATCATGCAATTTAGTACGCAAGTGTATGCGATTTTATCAGATATTCTGGAAACCATGCGAATTGAAGAGCTTCGACAAAGTAAATATATACATCCATACACATTTCAAGAAGATAATAAGTTTGATAGAACAATAAAAAAAATTACTTATCATTAATAGAAGATAACGAATAGAATTTATCAAAATATATTTTTAAAAATCAATAAAAAATATGTAAATACAATGAAAGTCATATGAAGAAATTAGCAATTATTGTACACAATTTTGTCTCCAAATATTTTATTGTATTTATTGTAGTAAAAAAATTTTGTTACATTGGCAAATAAAGTGTTTATTCACAAGAGAGATTGAAAGATTTATTATTATAAGATTATGTTTAATACTAAACAAACATCATGAACGAAACTGAAGAGAGTCACGAATACTCATTTCCTACTTAGGTTGCATCGTGTTTAATGCAAAAAATAAATAAAACATGAAATTTTGAAAGAAAGGGGAATATCATTGCAAAGAAAAACGAGGACGCTATTTGTTTTTCATTTACCTTTATAATACTTCAAAATTTCATTTTCCGTCCCAAATGTAAATCTCTTCTAAAAATATATACCTTTTTATTCGGTTATGCTTTTTATGACGTATATATTGATTTAAAGTCTAGAGTATTCTAGAGTAACTAGAACCAAAGGCGAATGTACTCACATTTATTAACGCCGAATGTAATATCGGTGAATTGTACGCTGTGAAGAACATTATGAGGAATAGTAGGAGGATTCGTCGGTGCAAAGTCCGGGTCATCGATATCGAAGGACACGTTTTCCTCAAATTCCGTCATTCTGTTCTCCATAATTTCGAAAACACGTAACGAACTTTGAACACCAGAGTGCTTCAAACCTTTAACAGAAAAGAAATTAACATGTATACGGTTTTAAATTAAATATTAGATATTAAATGTATAATTTGTGATAAATAATAAATGTACATCAACGAGTTTTATTTTATTATACACGTTGCAATAAGCAATCTATTTTTTTATTAATAACGCTAACGTTAGCTTGTCAGATACGTATTTAAATTATGCAGAAACTTATTAAATTACAAGCATTCACCTAAAATGGATTATACGTGATAAAGGAATTTCCGAAAATGTTTTAAAGGCACACTCTATTGAAATACCCCGACGCTTTAATATATGTATGCAGATACGTATATATGTATATGTATTATGAATAGTAACGCAAGGTCAGTCCCAGAGCAGGCTTACATTATTAATTGCTTTCCTTTGAAATAAAATATCAAAATGTGTCATTACAATATCAATCAACATACGTATCATATCGATAATGAATGAAGCCATGATCGATATTACCCTTGAAAGAAAGAGAGAGAGAGAAATCTATTCGAACAATCTCATTCGACAAGTTATCTAATTTACATTTATAGTATCATGATTAAAACGTAATAGCTTGTGTAAAGAATAATAAATGATCTTTCGAACGGAAGGTATGTATATCAATTCAAATAATAGAATACTTTTCTTTCTTCATTTAATGAAAATGTAAAACTGAGCTATTGAATAACAGAAATGAAAAAAAATTAATTTCTTCGAAGTGACGAGATATTTGGAACTACAAGTGTATCCTTGCGAGCATTTACTTCACAATAAATCATATAATTTACAAGTAGATTTATCGTTTGCAAATACATATAGCATTAACTGTGTGTTTAATGACAATCATGGTTAATCACAGTGACAAATGAATTTCACTTTCGCAAAACTATTACTGTTCAAGAAATTGGTCTTTTGATACGTAGAATTAAAGAAAACAATAAACAAAAATAAAAAACTAGAGAGGAAGTTTTAAAACGAAAGGTAAGATGAAACGTTTGAATTCCCAAGTAAACAATAACCCATGTACATTGTAATCGATAACATTAGTAGATTCGACGATAAAGCGGAACAAAAGTAGCACTTGAATGCAACAATCTGCTTCGTACATATTATATACTTAACTGTATATGTATCATAACTTCGTTTAGATTCTTTCTTTCATGACAAATGCTGTTTAAATGGTTTTGAAATTCTCTAATATCTTTGTGACACGATATAATAATATACAATGAATGATTAATTGCAAAATTATAACACTACTATTTTTTTTCAACAATTTGATGCTTTCCTATAATAATACATTTTTTCAATGTTACTAAAGTACAATTTATAAAATAAAATTCGTAAAATTAATAGTTATTCATAATCTTATAATGTTAATATTAATTAATTTTTTCGTAACAATTTAAACAAATAGTGTGCAGCTTCGTAAAATAATACATATCTTCGAATAATCAAAAGACAATAATAACACTTTATCTTGAATAACACATTCTATAGTAGATACAAGTATAGACTGAATTACAACGTACCAGAAAAAATGCTTACAATTAAAGACGTTAATCGTGTCATTGAAGAAATACAAAAAGTTGCAGAAGAATATATTCGGAAGAAAGAATGAAGTGTACAATTAAAAAATATTTAAGTGTTACTGAGGAGTTTAATTTAATATACATAACGTGATACTTCTAAATATTACTGGAAGATATTTATGAAATATTTATTATTAAAAGTTCAATAAAATGTTATGTAAAAAAACATCATATGCTGTATCGACATATTCTCCATGTTTTGTATGACTTAATATTTTGTGTTTCTGTATAGATTAATCAATGAAGAATAACCTAAAAGATTAATTTAATAGCACATTCTTATATGAAAATGTATAGATAATAAGTAAAACTTAAGACCGCACAATCGAGATATCGAATTGAAATATTGAAACACATATGAAATCTTTACGGTAAGTGAATCATGTAAACTTGAATCTATTCTATAATTTATACAACCTATTGATTCCTTTAAAGTTTCACAATTCGTTGACACTAAATTTTCGAATACTTCCGCGATAGAGAAAACGATGCATACTTTTACAAACCGTACGAACCGATGGTTGATGGTTGACTGACAACAGTGACAACGTTTCAATTTGAAGATTCAAATCTCTACCATTTACTACGTCTGTGCCTCTACTATATCGGTATCGATAATGTCGCATGTGACATAAATATGGTAAGGGGGTCAGAATTCTCAAATGAGAAATACAAAAAAGCATTAATTGAGGTCATTATATATTTTTTTAATTTGTAAGTATTTTTTAAATTAAAATATCTGCATATTCTACAATCTAGATAACTTTAAGTAACTCTAAAAAGGAATGAGGAATGAATAAATTAGTAACATGAAATTGTCAGATATATCTTTAAATATTTTCAATTTGAACTTGCGATTTCGAAGTTTTAAATTTTGTCGAATTTTTGTATTAACAAAATTAAATAGAAGTAATTCGATATAAATAAACGGTGTTCTCTTAAAAAAATTGCGTCTTTGGTATAAACTTTTACAATTTTCGTACATGATTAGCACATTGCTAAGGCAATTAAACAAATAAAAACTGATTTTATCTTTTAAATCTTATAACAAAAGTGAATTTACTTTATATATTTTTGCAAATCACCTGTATTTTGTCACTTATGCATTTATAATTATCATAAATGCTTAAACATCCGTAATTTAATCATTAGTATATAATATAATTCAAAAAGAAAAATTTTTAATAGGCTCTTTAATCAGCTCCATGTTATAACAAAAATTCGTTTATAAAATAAAAAATTTTAAATATTTTGTTAAGGTCTATCAGATTTACCTAAAATCTGTTACCTAAATGCTAAAAATAAAAGAGGAGATACTAATAATGATATACTAAAGAACCTCTTTGAAATATGTAGATATAAGATATGATATACAGTGAATTATATATATTCTTATATTATTATTAAGAATAACATGAAACCATATAAACATATTTCTTAAATTTAATAATTTATAATTCATTATCAATTAATACAATTTGTATAGGAGCAAAAATAAATCAATAAAAAATATATAAGCGAGTTTCACATATAAATACATCAAACATCAAACATTTAACAATTTAACATTTAAGATTTCGGAAACTATATTAAAATATTAAATATACTTAAAGATATATAAATATTACATAAAAATCGATGTTCGAGAAATCAATGATTAAAAATAAGTATTTTTTGTCTTTATGATTTTTAGCTTAAAAAGCAATTGTATAAATAGTGTAATAGTGTTTACAATGTACCGAGATCTTAAAATCCATCAAGCATCAAGTTTTATATGTTACAGCATTTGAATGAATGAATTCATACAGTTTTTAATTTTGATAAAAGATTCTTATAATATAATATAGTGATTAAGAAAATATACAACATTTGTATACCTCATATATTCATAATAGTATCTTGAATTAAACATTATCTATGATATCTTGAAGAATGTTCAATCTTTGTACAATGTCTAATATTTGATGCAGCAAATACTATACGTTCATGTATTGTGCAATAGAACATTAATTCTCCATTCGTCATTCATCTTCCATTAATATATTGACCTAAATCCTATATAAAACATAAATAATAAACATAATAACTCTTCATGCACATCATTATGAATTAATGAATATACATACTAAGATTTGGAGGCGGACATAATCTATACATATCTGGCGAAATAAGTTGTGGTGAAAATAATCTTAATGGACCCATCATATGCCTAGTTCCTCCAAAGTCTGCATTCTAATTGAAAGTAAGGAGAAATCCAACCAATTATAGCAAGAAAATGCTAACGACCAACAAAATTTAATGTCAGGAAAGTTATATTCCACATATAACTTGAATACTTACTCAATAATAAACAGAAATAGGAATCTGGTTGATATAATGTAATGTAGATATGCTCTGTTTTCTACACATATCTCTTTCTTTTCTTTTTTTGGGACTTTTCTCTCAATCTGTCTCAATACAGACTTTTACCTGTGAATGACCTGTTGTATATGTATCTGTAACATTTAATTTTCAAGAAACATGACATTCTACGTGTCTCGTTATGGTACCTGTGATTAGATTCTCTGGTCCATGCTCTTTACCCTTATTCTCTTAAATGTGAATGACCCAATGATCCTTTCTTTCTCGCAAATGCTCATCTTCTGCAGTGTGCTATTGACTATGTCTCCTAACTTTTTCTTCATTCTGTTTACTTCTATCTTCAGTGAAATCTCTTTCCCTAAATAAATTATACAACAATTTAATAAAACTGGAAAATAAATATATTAAACAAATACACAAGACTGTAACAAATAATTTGTACCTATCATTTGTGCAACTTTCCTGTCATCATGTTTTGAATCTAAAAGAATACTTAAGAAAATCTAGTTTTTAAATATTCGTTTATATATTACAATTAATATTTGGTATTTAATGTTTTAATACACAATATTATAATTTAGAATCCATTTTGTATTTCACTAAATGTTAAATTTATTTATATATACGTGTATAGGTTATATCTGTAATTTTATATAAATAAATAATTAAATATAAATAATCATATCAATATATAATAAATAATTATCAAGTTTTGTCGTCATTAAAGTATTGCCAAGTGATATGAAATATAACATACTTGAAGTTAATTAGTATACAAATGCTATAATAATCACAATGTTATACAAATTCTGTATCCATCTTTATTTTGCGGCCACTATATCAGCAATACTGACTGAATTTCGGTTTAATGGAAATAAAATCATTGCCTCTTTTTTATTGCAATGTAATTACAATAGTTTTGAACGCATAGAATCAAAAAATGCAAGTATTAACTTTAAAAATCCAGAGATTTCAAAGTTATGCATATGTAAAGTTGAGGGTTTTTAACGTATTTGATAACATATTTTGACGCCATGTTGGCTTTTGTCCACGATTCGTCCAATGAGTACAATCGCTGACTATAATAAATACACGTGGGTGGTAGCCACTTAGGCGGGATAAGTCAAATTAGAGAAGATATTTTCTCTCTAGTCAAGTGTTTTTCTATATGATTTGTTTTTTAGCCTAATAACAGTTATGGTGACCTTGCTGCGAAAGATGTAGCCATAAAACAATAAATCACAGCATGAAAATTGCAGGTGAGTATTGCGGCTATGTTAATATATAAATTTTCGCCAAAGTTCATGTATATTACGCGTTAATACTTTAATTACAGGCAGCGACGATATCCATGATCGAAAAATAAAAGCAAATTAACGACTGGAAAAAGGTCCGATTTTTGTTTCTGTCGCAAAAACAAAATCGATGTCATGAAATTGATAATTGAGACAATTTGGAGGCAGTATCAAACAAGAAACATTCAATGTTTATTTGTGTAGAAGCAATATGGCATCAAAGCAAGCTGTCAAATATGATAAAAACGCTTAGCTTTACATACGCATAACTTTTGAACCGCTGGATTCTTAAAATTAAGACTTGCATTTTTAGATTCTATGCATTGAAAATTATTAAATAGTAATAAAAAAGGCAATAATTTTATTTCCAATAAATCGAAGTTTAACCGCAATACTTAAAAACAAAAAGAAAGGATCATATTTATAAAAAAAGAAAATATACCAATTAATTAAAAATTAACCAATACATGTCTAATAATCAAACACAAGTCTGGTATGGTGGGATGATCTACGTCGAGGATTGTGACTTCAACTTCTAGAAGAAGTAATATATTTTTTATTCGTTTTCAAATTCGCTTGTTTTCTAGAAATTGAACATGCTGTTTCTCCACAATATGAATGACACTTTAATGCGTATAAAATATTACCTTTGAGAAAAAAGATCATCTTTATAATTTATAAACAAAATAATGACAAAAAATTAAAATTCTTAATATTAAACAAATCATTTAAATTTTCATTATTTATTGCAACGATTGTACGATGTTCTACAATTTTTTCTGTTGTAATTGTTGCACTTTTTACTTCTTCTCTTTCAAATATGGGTTTGAATCTCCCCTATGGTTAAATAAATTTATTTATAAATAGAAGATCTAGAGTAGATGCATATAAAGGGCTGGTCAATGGCAAAGGTCGAAGTCATCCTGAAGAGACCTTTACAATGCTATAAATGTTTAGAGCTGGGACATGTGAGAGCGACCTGCGGATCTATGGTGGACCGGGGGCAGTTATGCTGCAGGTGTGGAGGCATCGGTTATCAGGCCAAGAGCTGCCCTGCCCCCGTGCCCAGATGTCCGATCTGTGAGCCGCTCAGTGCGCCCGTCATCCACAGAATGGGATGGGCCGTATGCGTTCCGCCGAAAACTAAAAGGATGAGCTGTTACGGGCAAGAGGCAGGGTGACAACGCGAGAGACCTACCGCAAGAAGAGGAAAGGATCATGAGTGTGGCATATGGCGCGCGGGAGGCCATGGATATGGACTTGGTCAAGTAGATTTGTGGCGACACTCGACAGCAAAAATACCACCACTCGACAGTAACTATAATCACTATTACACACTAACAGTAGCGCACTATCACCACAACTATACCGGCCAGACACAACTACAAACGACAACAGCACCTTAGATTCATGCCTCCAGACCAACTTGGGGCGAACGAAAAGGACACAAGACCTGCTTTTCCAGACGATAAGGGACAGCAGGATTGCCCTGGCAGTGGTAGCCGAACCCTATCGAGTACTAGACACCCCTAACTGGCTCGGAGACCTGAATGAGTCTGGGGAGACCAGATTGATCGCTATGACGTGGACATCAGCATCGGCACGCCCGCCACGGGGATCCTGCTCGAGCAGGGCAAGGGGTATGCCGCGGTCGAGTGGGCTGAAATAGTGGTGGTAGGCGTATATGTCTCCCCGAACAGTGGCCTGGTTGCGTTTGAGGAATTCCTGGACGGGGTTGGCGATTGCGTAAGACGATACCTTTCATGTCAGGTCCTCATCTTAGGAGACTTTAATGCTCACTCCTCGCAATGGGAGAACACAAGGACGGATGCGCGTAGCCGGGTGCTGTTAGACTGTGCTGCGGGCCTTGGGGTCCTCTTACTTAACAGAGGCTCGACCAGCAGCCATTGTTGCGACCTGGAACTGGGACGCCCGTACAGAGGAGACAAGCGTGGACGAGGAGGCGGAATACCTTCGCCGAGACATGAACGCGGCATGTGATGTATCGATGCCGCGTTCCGTGTCTGGTACTAGACAAAACGGGATTGTGTACCGGGTGGGCCCAGAAGATCGCAGTGCTACGGGCGAAGTGCGTTCGAGCCCACAGGCTGTTCCAGAGTGTTGAATGGTCACCACCTCTAAGAAAACTCTACATTTGGTCTTTCAGTTTTGTCAAGCACTGAAGCCATCGACAGCGTATAGACAAAAGATTGGGTCGAAGGCAAACCATAAATTGTAGACAGGCGACGATGGCTTCAGGGTTTTCAATCATAGAGTAACACTGCCAGCGTGCAGATCTGGACCAGCTCAATTGTATTGCAACTCATATTTACATTTCAATATTTAAAATATATATATTTTCTACTTTACACTTTATCCACGCGTTTCTTTGTATTCACATACATCTAATAACCTCAACACAGAGATTCCGCCGTCGGTGGCTTCATGACGAGGAAGAGATCTCCCACTGTTACAAGGCATATAGAGGAACGCGACGCATCTTACAGCGGAGGATCAAGATCGCTAAAGCCCGATCCTGGATGGACCTCGGCCAGTCAGTCGAATCCGATCCGTGGAGGCAGGACGGTGATGAAGAAACTGCGGCCAAGGGTCCTACCGCCGACGGTAGATATGGATCTGGCATTGCTGGAGGAGGTCATTCGCACACTGTTCCCGCCACAGGAGGACAGCCCAGGGCAGCCACGCGCATCCTTGACTTAGAAAATGGAGTGGAGAGAGGAACTAGAAGTTGCTGGATGCGGGGAGGAGGATAGACTCCCATGATGTGGCGCCGGGCCCGGACGGAGTCCCGAGATGGATATGGGCGGCGACGATAGCAGTCATGGCCCCCAGACTATGTCACCTATTTACACGGTGTTTAAGGCAGGGAATCTACCCTCGGATATGGCGCATGACGAGGCTGGTCCTATTTCGAAAGGAGGGACGACCGATGGACTCGTCGTAGATGCATATAAAAGAAGCAATTAAACAATATTAGTAGCTTTGACCTTAGAAATCTTAAGATTAAAATGTAAATAAAGTGAAACTACCTCTAAACAATTGCAAGACAAGATATTTTATAATAGATGCATGAAGTAAATGAAATGGTAAACATGCTATAAGAGAGATAGAAATATAATTATCTTTCATCTCATATTATTGATTCTTTTTGCACATCAATAATGTAAAAAACTGTATATATGTTTTGTCCGAGATTTGCAATAATGAGCTTGGGCTCGAGGCGACAACTGACTAGTAACTAGGCAATTGCCGAACATAGCCGCGATCACGGGATGAATGTGTTATCTAATAGAGGTATAGAATAATTGTATAGCTTTCCTTAAAAAGAAACAGTTGTAGCGACACTTGACAGTAAACATTCCAATGGTCTCTGCCCCGTGGCTCGCCACACACAGACCCTATTCTTGGGGCACGATGATTACCACATGCCGATAGCATAATGTACTTTACTCCAAAGTCTAAGTCTGACTCTTTGTTAGAAACGTGAAGTATCCACAGATCGTAAAGACGTTGTTTTACTCGCTGTTGAGATCGCACGAAAGAATGTTTTCCATCGCGGTGATACTGCAGAGGAAAACTATGATGGGGTGTGTCTAAGGGCACGAGATCATCGGATTCGTCAAGGAAAACTTTCGTTCGAAAAGTGAGGGAAATGGACGTTGCTATTAATTGGTTAATTTCTATGTTGGTGGTTAGAAAAAGATGCTAGTCGCCCTTGAGAGAAAGTTGCTAGCAGGAAGCATCATACGTGAGAAAAACAGATTTCTCGTATCTTCCCGTAGTAGGTGATAAATTTAGGGACTGTTACGAGAAAGACTATTTGTTCCTTTGGAGAATCTTAGTTAAATATATCCTAAGATCTATAGCGGATCCTTAGGCTAGCTGAAAATATTCTGTGAAAATATCTGGTAATCATCTTATCCGCAGAATAGAGTCTTTGTGTAGGGAACCACGGGGCAGAAACCGTTGAGAAGTTTATTGTCGAGTGCAGCTACAGTATCCCGTTACCAGTGATAACGTATCTTACATTTTTTGTCACAGGTAGATCTTACATGCTAACTTATCTAAGGCCTGCCTGAAAACGATCAGGAAAGTGAACTCTCCCGTCCGAGCGTGTAGTGTAATAACTTCTTAAGTCGCCTTCGCTTTGCTGTGCCCGCTCCGCGTTTTGCGTAATTAAGGTTTTAAGTGTATAAACACATCGTGGGTTCCTGCGTTATTTTCAAGTTGCTGATGTTCGATGTCATCGGATATAATAAAAGCGGGCTTTAATCGATCTATGGAGATTACTACAATTTTATTATCTATCTTGATGGTAAAAGTCTTTTTCCCACGCTGTATAACCTGATAAGGCCCGTCGTAGGATTGTTGTAAAAGGCCCCCGATCGCATCATGGCGTAAATACGTATGGCGATGTTTCAAGATCGCCGAATACGAAGGTTTTCTTCTCGCTATGTCGCATAATCGCGTAATGAGACCTGATATTTTCTATTCGCTCTTTTAAACGATTCGCGTATTCCGAGTTGACCTGTTGTTTCGCTAGTACGAAGAATTCTGCCGGCAATCGTATGTCGGTGCCGTAAACCATTCCGGCTGCCGTTGCGTTCAGGCTCTCCTTGATAGCGGTTCTTATGCCTAATAAAACAATTGGTAATATCTCTACGCAGTTGCTCGTATCGTGGCATTTGATTGCTGCTTTCAGTTGTCAATGTAGGCAGTCTACCATCGCAAATGCTTAATGCCGAGCAACTGGCATAATTCTTTAAATAAGTTTGATTCGAACTGGCGTCCTTGATCGGTCGTTATTTTTTAAGGTACGCCGAAACGAGCTATCCACGTAGAAAGGAGGGCCGAGGCAACGGTTGTCACTTCCATGTCGACGATGGGAATGGCTTCGAGCCAACGCGAAAAACGGTCAATACACGTTAGACGATATCGGTAGCCTTGCGAATATTGCATCACGATAATGTCTATGTGTTCGAATCGCCCTGCTAACTCTGCGAATGTCCCGACGGATGAGGATACGTGTCTGGTGATTTTACATTGTTGACACGGGATACATTGTCGAGTCCAAGTTCAGCAATCTTTATTTACAGATGGCCCGACGAAGCGCGACGTCACCAGCTTTTGCGTGGCACGTATCCCTGGGTGGGAAAGTCTATGTAACGAATTAAATACGCTGCGTCGCAAAGATTCCGGAACATACGGTCGCATGATTTCGCTGGATACATTGCAGAATATTTCTACGTCTTGGTCGGGAAATCGTATCTTTTTTAGCCGTAACGCGTATTTATCGGATTTCTAATTCGCGTAGCTCGGTGTCATTTTCTTGCGCGGCGGCGAGCGTTTAATGGTCTACGGACTTTCCTATCGTTTCGATGCGTGACGGCGTGACGTGATGCGTCGGCTATGTCACGTAACATCACAAGTCACAACTAAGATTATAAAAAAGACAAGAAGCTGAACTATTAACTTTCTTTTTTTATTGCACTTTATTATGCACTTAATAATCACAATCGAGTATACATTGGTATATATTGGTATACGAATTGGCACGTATAAATTACACGTTACTCTAACAAAGTAGGCAACTGATCTAAGGGTAGAAACGCGGTAAAAAGACGTTGACTGTTCGAAAGTTGGGAAATCAGTAAAGTTTAGTGACTATGTTGTGGCGGAGGAAAGCTAGTGATGGGTGGGTTTAAGGACACGAAAAAAGCTGATTTGTTAAGGACAAGTTTTCATTAGGAGAGTGAGGGAAATAGTCTTTGCTGTCAATTGGCTGATTTTCTAGGTTGGTGGGTGAGGAAGGTTGCCAACGGAAGATATCGAACGTGAGAAAACTAACTTTCCCGTATCGTCCCGTAGTAGGCAAAAATATAAAGAACGCTTGAAATAAAAGATGCTTGTTTTTGGTCTGAAGGACCTTAACCGTGAAAATGATTTATGGTGAATCCTGAAAAATATTATTGAGAGTACGCGGTAAGGATGTGTAGACATTTGGCTGTCATCGGCGTGCGGCGTAGTCTCTGATGTGGTTAACGTTACAGCTACATCGTTACCTAGACGAATGTCGGTTGTAAATTGGCCAATATAATCTGGGTATCGAAACTGTCGTGGCGAACATTTCTCTAGATTTTGTTTGAACGCGTAAGTAAGGGGTTTATGGTCTGTGTATATTGCGAAATTTCTGCCTTCTATGGCGTGTCGAAAACGTTTGACCGCGGTGTATATCGCGAGTAGTTCACGTTATATTTTCGCTACGTGGGAGTCAAGGATTTCGTGGCAAACCCTAACGACTGCCATTCGTTGTTCGCGCATTGTTGCAAAACTGCACCCATTGCGTAGTCGGACGCGTCTACTGTAAGGTTGACGGGCGCATCTGCTATCGGATGCGCCAGCATCGTGGCATCCGCCAGAGCACGTTCCGATTCGCGAAAGCTATTCTCGGATTTTTCCGACTCAATAGGATTGTTGCTTTTTTTCGCACCTTTTAACAGATCATTACATTAAGTGGCTAAGTATTTTTGCGGCCCTCGGTATGAAACATCGGTAGAAGTTTATCATACCGCGGTACCTACGTAGTTGCTTAACGTTCGCGGGCTTTGATATTTGATATTTACGATCGCTTCGACACGTTCGGCCAGCGGCTTAATTCCGTCGGAGTTTACCGTGTATCCGAGAAATGTGATTCCGTGTGCGCCAAATTTGCATTTTGTGGGGGTTTATCATTAATCGTAATCGTTAAGGCGGTTGAATAGGATTCGCAAATATTTGTAATGTTGGGTTTTCGTTTTCCGAAGCTAAGAGAAAATCATCGATGTACGCGTAGACGAAATCCAGACCACGTGTGATTTCGTCGATGAATCGCTGACATGTTTGCGCGGCGTTCCAAACATCATGTTTGTTGTTTCGAAAAGTCCGAAAGATGTTGTTATCACGGTTTTTTCGATGTCTTCAGACGCTATCGAAATTTGATGGTATGCGCGAACTAGGTCGATTTTTGAGACAATATTCTTACCATGCAGATGTTGGGTAAAGTCTTCCATGTGGCAGTGGATAATATCTGTCGGTATGGTACAGAGGGCGTTTCTGCGTACGGTCGCAGGCCTCTGCTCCTCTTAGGTATAACGTATTGGTGGCAATGCCCATGGACTTTGCACTGGCTACATCACTACTCCTAGCTCGGTCATCGTCTCGTATCCTGTTACCTGCTTTGCTCGTCGATCGGAGGTGAGGCATCAAGGTTTTTGCTGAAGACGGAAGAGCCTTCGTCGTAGTGGTAACTTCCAGGTTTGGCCCATCTCGGAGGTATTGGATGAGGTGTTGAAAGAGATGTCGGCGATCGAATGGATGTTTGGCCGCCAGTGATGTCCCGAGTCTTGATTCGAGTTTCGGATCCATGTAACAGTGTGTAGTGTCCTTGCCCGCTGATACGACAAAATCCGACGGTACAATGCAAAAGCGCGTATTCTCTCCCTAGGCAGTTGGTGCACGCTGATACTTCATTGACGGATGTAAGGCGCTCTCTAAGAGTTTTCACCTTGAAGATATTGCAGCTCCAAATTCCATATGGACCACGGCAGATTGGACAAGATGACGGAGTGATAAATGTGTGTGGGTTCTAATACATGGCAGCGCTCTTTTAAAAGCTTTAGAAGTTCTTCGATTATACGCAAGGGTGTATTTTTTGTCTTTTCTTTCCATATTAACTTGATCTCGCGATCTAACTTGGATGTGAATAAATGCAGCAGCACGGTATCTACGGTCGGTTGTCTGGGCGCTTACAAGGCCTTATAGTGGGCTTCTATCTTGCTTGAATAGGATTGTAGATCTCGATATGCAATGTCAAATAATTCTTTTAAATGTTTAACCATGATTTTAGACGGTTGATTGTATTTATATAGTATATATATTTATATATAGTATATTTTTTCCAATATATCCCAGACAACCGAGTAATTGGTTGCTGTGTTGCCTAACGATGCTATAGCGTAAACAGCCCCTCATGTTGAACAAAAGCGGAGATACATTAATCGTTTACAATCGTCAATACGTGTGTTTTCGTGAACCGTGGAGCGAAGTTGATCCGCGAATCCTGGCCAATCTTCGTAGGCTCCCGAAAAGGTAGATAATTGAATCTTCGCAAGAATTCTTCGAATTCTTTCGCAGGTAAGGTAAAAAATTGGGACTTTAGATATGATAGTAAAATTTATTGTACAAACCCAATAGAGTAACGGTTCAGAGTGTTATAACAAAAAGGTGTTGAATACTAATTTGGAAGGGATTCTTATACTAAGGTTTGATCTCTCTGGAAAGGTTATGGTCGGATGTTTATCAGATGTGATTATTCTGTTAGTATCTGGTTATTGTTTCGATGGCTGTGGCATGCAGGATATTTTGTCTACTCTATTATTGTTTCTGAGCCTCTGACACATACCATTAAGTAGATCATCGTTGTTATCTTCTCCGCCAAGCAAAATTCCGTTACGCTTCCTCACCCAACCGTCATTTACTAATCAACTGCTTGGATTTATAATTCATATGATCTATAGCCGCAACAATGTTTTATGTTAGTTTTGATGATAATTCCGGTGCCGCTATAGGCCGCTATAGGATGTTGGGTATGGTAAAAGATATAACCATTTATTTTCAGGTAATTTTTACGGTGAAGTGAGTTTCAGATATGAGCATTATGTCAATTTCTTGTTGTTTTAGGAAGAGTTCTAGTTCGTATTCATGCGGAGCTAGACCGTTAGCATTCCAAAGAGCTATGCGTATTAGTTTTATTTTACGTCCGAGCGTGTTGATTTGTCCACAATGATTGTAAGCAATGATGTAATGATAGCAAGTTATTAATTTGCTCTGTTTGTTTGACGATTAATTTTTCAAGCCTATCGAAGTTATCCGTATCTTGTGAACTGGGAACATTAATTTGTGATTGAGCACTATAGATTTTCGGTCTGCTTTGATTTCCTTGAACTACCTGTGCGTGAGAGATTGAGAGATTTGCCACGGAGGAAGTAGAACGGTACCCTGGTACAAAGGTGAGAGCTTCTCTTTCTCTCCCTTTCTGCCCCCTCCTTTACGAGCGTAACTCGCTCGCAGAAAAGACGGACAGCCTCGTGTTTCTACGATCGCCGAGGAGGTCAATCTCTCGCCTATGACGAGACGCAAGGTGTAGCGGAACAGTTCCCACGCCGGACAAAACTCCAGCGTGTTCTGCGCCGTGTCCCTCCCCTCCCCGTAGTGGTAACAGATGTCCGTCGTCTCGCATCCGATTTTCATCAGGTACTCGCCGAACACGCAGTGTCCCGTGGTCATCCTAAAGGACAACGGGAGATCGCGACAGCTCCTCCATGCCTCCGAACTTGGGAGGACGGCCTCGACGCCTCGATGTTCGCCTCCCTCGTTGATCCAGCGCTCTCGTGTAGGTGTACCTCCTCTTGAACATCAACGCCCGTAGCTCCCACGGGGGAAACGCAGCTAGAACGGTCGCCGACGCGTAGGACACCGTTCGGTATTCCCTGACGATTCTGATGGCGGTTATCCTGTGCAACCTCCTGAGGAGCAGGATGCTGCGACGACTGCATCAGATCGTCCGTCCATACCGGAGCCCCGTACATCACTCGGGATTGAACGACGCCTTCGTATAGTCGACGCACCGCGATTCCGGCCCCGCCGATGTTCGGCAGCAAACCGCACAAGGCATTGGCCGTCGCCGACACCTTCAGAATCAAGGAGCCGAAGTGCGACTCGAACGTCCACTGGCTGTCGATAACGAAACCCAGGTATTTCATTCGCGATCCCACCCCGACGGTTTCGCCTCCCATGCTTATGCTCAGACCGGGCGGAGGAGTCCCTCGCTTGTTCTTGTCGTAGAACCAGATGGCCTCCGGTTTCGCAAAGAAGACCCTGAGGCCCAGTCCGCGCACAGCACATATCGCGCAGCCTGTTGCGATTTCGCCGATGCACAATGTCTCGTGCCGTCATCCGCATAGCATATCATGGTCGCGCCCAGAAGCAGCGGGCAGCGCAGTAGCTCGTTGTACGCGATGATCCACAGGATCGGTCCCAACACCGAGCCCTGCGGAATGCCGCGCTTGACTGGGCGTCTTTTCTCCCCTTCCCTGCTGGCGTAACATACCCACCTCATCAAAGTAGCCGCGGATCAGCTGAACAAGGTAGCTGGGAACCTCGAAGTGTTCCAGAGCCGCCACTATCTTGTCCCACGACATAGTGTTGAACGCGTTGATGATGTCCAGAGATACCGCCAATGCCACGTCATCCCAGGAAATCATGTCCTCCGTGAGTGCCCGTACGCGTTTGACCAGGTCGATCGTCGAACGTCCCTTCCGGAAGCTGTACTGGCTTTCGTGCCAACCCGGCGCTCGTCGCGAGATGTGTCGCTCCAGACGGGCGGCAACGACTCTCTCGAGGAGCTTGCCAACCTCGTCTAGCAGGCATATCGGCCGGTATGCCGACGGTGAAGTCGTCGGTCGGCCCTCTTTACGGAGCAAGACCAGCCTTGCCGTCCGTCATGCCCGGGGATAGACTCCCTCTCTCAGACATCTCGTGTTGAGACGCCGAAGTTTGGGAACCATGACCGTCATCACTTTCCCCCAGATCCGGCCCGGGACCCCGTCCGGGCCCGGCGCCACGTCGCGGGAGGCTATTCTTCTGGTCACCTTCCACAACTCTTCTTCCGTGACTTCCCAATAATCCGTTCACTCCATCGTTCAGGTTGTTTCCCGCGGCTGTTCTGTCATGATGTCCTCTTGCGGGGGGAAGAGCGTCCCGATGATCTGCAGCAGCAGTGCCGGTTCCATCTCCGTCGTTGCCAGGGGGCCTCTTGCGCGAAGTTTTCGTGTCACCGTCTTCCCCATGGGTCGGTCTCGACTGCTTCGACCAGGTCAGACCAGGCACGATCCTTCGCGATCTTGATCTTCTTTTATAGCTAGCGCCGTAGCACGCGGCACGCTCAGTAGCGCAAGGAGATTTCTTCCTCGTCGCGTCGTCGCCTACGGCGGGCCCCCTGGTACCGTCTTCGTCACACGCACCTCGTCCTCAGCTCTGCGATGTCGGGAGCCCACCAATACATGACTTTGCTTCGCCCAGTGTCCAGCGTGATTCGCGGCATGGACGTGTCGCATATTGCCGTCATGACTCGGCGGAGGTTCTTGGCCTCCTCCTCCACGCTTGTTTCCGTCACCGTCGTCGAGGCCTTCCAGTTCCAGACAGCTACTGTTGCGGCCGCTCGAAGCAGATCTTCGTCTCTTTCCTTGATCTTCTACCTTGGTGGCGGGCGCGCACGTTTCCCTCTCGGCGGCCTGCAGCCATCACCCGCGGTCGCCGTTCCAGGTCCAAGTGTGTTTTTCACCTCCATGAATATGTAGAGATGGTTCGAGAGTGTCCTCAATCCCCTCGGCCATTCTCCAGCCTGAGATCCGCCTGAATGCGTCGGGGGAAGCCCATGTGATGTCAATGACGGAGTCACGTAGGTGTTGACAGAGCCCCTGTTCACTAACAGGATTCCAATTCCTGCGACCCAATCTGACAGCGCGCGACCGCGCGCGTTGGCCCTGGGGTTTCCCTATTCCGTGGAGTGCGCGTTGAAATCTCCTAAAATCTCCGGCTGCCGAGGAAGAGCCGCCTGACGCAGTCGCCAACCCCGTCCAGGGGCTCCTCGAACGCTGCCCATCCGCTGTTGGGAGACACGTACACGCCCACCACCACCATTCCTGCCCACTCGATCGCGACATATCCGTTGCCGCACTCCAGCGGGACTCCGTGTGCGAACGCCCCCGGCGTAGTACGCTTGATTAGTACAGCTGTATCGTACGCGAATGTCAGTATTTTGCTGTTGGTAGTTGTTGATATGTATATAGTGTATATAATTTGTCCTAAGACCCGCTTCCTTGTGGTGTCCTTGGCTTGATGTCTTTAACTTCAGAATATATGTCCTTTATTTTTACTACAAAAGTTCTCTTGGGTTTTACGTATGTATAGGAAAAAATTGTTCGAAATCATGCCGCTCATTATGTATTAAAACATCATCGATATCTGCTTAACTATTATATACTGATATGTACTGTAAATAAATTATATGATTTAAACTAAACTATAGATAGAGCAAACTAAAATAATTATAATAAGCTGCACAACAATAACAATCAACTATACTGTAACATACGTAACTTTGAAAAATATACAAAGTGTAATGTTTCACTTTGTTCGTTCAACCGTTCAAGGCTAATGTTGCCACGAAAAGATACGTTGTGAAAAAACAAAAATCTACCTATAAAGGAGAAAAAGCATAAGAAGTAAATAAGATACAACTCGTAAACTGAGAACAGACCGATAAGAAATGCACAAGTTTTAGGAAACTTCGAGTGATCATGTTACAATGCCTACAATAAAAATGCTTGAGCTGTCCACAGACTTACGTCATTTAAATAATGAAGCATCATGAATTTTTCAGCGAAAAACAACTTTTCCATGAGTTTCATGTATAGATGCTTTATCTGCTTGTCCGTTCGACATATGTGCTAAATTAGTAATTTAGTAAATAATAGTTCTTCAGAATGTAATTCTGATGTAAAGGATGTGAATAGACCATCAAGGAAATCGACAACTTTTCGAAAATCGCTGGCCATTGATATTTGTTTAGGTACAAATACACCGACCATTAAAGTGTTAATATCTCGTATCCACCACAAATACTTATTTATAAAATACAAAGTTTGTAACATTATTAAAATTTTATTAAGATATATCAAATTTACATAAAGTCCATTGCCTAAGTAAATTTTGCTGTTATTATAAATGCTAAAAAAAAAAGAAAACGTAAGAAAAAACGTAAAAAAGAATTAAAGAAAAACTAAGGAAACCAATCCACTGTGGCAAAGAATCTCCTTGAAATTTGTAAACGTAATATCTGATATACTATAAATTATTATATATATTCAATACTAAAAATAACATCAATTATAAATTCATAAACATATCACTTAAATTTAATAATTCACAATTTATTATCAATTGATACAATTTGTACACAATATTATTATTACCACCTAAAAATATATGAGCAAGTTTCACATACAAATACATCAAACACAGAACATTTTAATAAGATTTCGAAAACTATATTAAAATATTAAATATATTTAAAAATACATAAATATTACATAATAATCGATGTTCGAGAAATCAATGATTAAAAATATGTATTCTTTGTCTTTATGATTTTTAGTTTAAAAGGGATTGTATAAATAGTGTAATAGTGTTTACAATGTACCGAGATCTTAAAATCCATCAAGCATCAAGTTTTATATGTTACAGCATTTGAATGAATGAATTCATATAGTTTCTAATTTTGATCATAAAAGATTCTTATAATATAATATAGTGATTAAAAAAATATATTACACTTGTATACCTCATATATTCATAATAGTATCTTGAATTAAACATAATCTACTTCACTGTGATATCTTGAAGAACGTTTAATCTTTGTACAATGTCTAATATTTAACGCGGCAAGTACTGTACGTTCATGTATTGTGCAATAAAACATTAATTCTCTATTCATCATACACCTTCCATTAATACATTGGCCTTTTTTTTTTAATCGAGGAGTGGAAAATGCTGTTACGCATGTCCAGAGTGGACTATGTGAGACTCGGCCAATGGCGTTGCCATTCCCACTAAAAACTCCTCTCTTCGCTCCTCTTCTGTGCAAGCATCAACCACGGAACTGCCTTACCCGCACGGAACCGCTTCCTCATACTTGACTCCCACTTCTTCTTTTCCTTTCTCCTCTTCTCTTTGAATTTCTCCGGCGTCATAATTTTTCTGCACAAGATCTAAAACCTTGCCCAGTCGTCTTTCTTCTTTATCACTAACTCCATTAAATTCTCCGTTGTTAGTGGTGTACTGACGTAATTTTCTACTTCCGTCTTCTCACGTATCCATCTTGGGTAGTGGAAAAGCGCATGTTCAGCGTCATCGCCTTCAGCATTGCAGTTTCAATATCTGGAGTGGTCCTCCTTATTAATCATTTTCCTCCTATATCTTATAAATAAACATGCATTCGCTACCAGTCACTTCATACAATTGTCTTCTCTGTAAAATCCCCCCTCCCCCCCCCGATTTCTCCATGATACGCTCCTCCAGTACCAGAATTCTGTCTTAATAGACTCTGAACCTCCTTCTGCAATCCAGCTGGACCCCAAAGTATCTCACTTTCTGTTTTGTCGTCAGGAGATATTCCTTGATGTTCATCTCGATTACCTTGGAGGTCCGTTGATTATGTCTCAACATATGACATTTATAACATCTCACTATGTTGGACAGAATCCTAGCCATCGCTATTGTCAACCCTGTTTTAGTTCTAATCAGCCTGTCTTTGAGTACGCTGCTCGCCGGCAGCACCACTTTCCGCCTGCTGCGTTTCTCATGGCTGGTTTCTCATCTTTAAGGACTTTACCTGTATACATTGCTCCTGTTTAATGCCTAATCCTGTTGCCTGATTAGTTCTTCCCTTGTAGCTATCGGGTCTATATTTTTCATTTCGACTGTTTCTCTGTTAACCAGGGGAACTATCTCCGTATCCTGCCGCTATATAGCTTACTCGAATAGCTTTCTTGAGACTGTTGTCAACGACTTCGTCCGCCGTTACTTTATTGGTGAGCTCGATCAGGATATACTCGGCTCTGGTCTTCCTCACTGCTATCATCTCCTTAAGTGCGCTCTTCGCCTCGGCCACCTCCCTGTAGAAATCAATCCAATTGGTGCTCTGTCCAACCTTAACGAGGGTCACCTCGCTTCTTCTTCTCGGCGTCTTTTCTCTGGCTACTCTTACCGGAATCCTGCCATTAAGCCCCTTTGTACCCATCGAGCTCTCTATGCGGCTTCGGACTCTTCTTCGTCCCTCGACGCGCATCCATTCAGATTCCTCATCTCTTAACACTTCTTCAGTGTACGTCATCTCGTCCAGCCTACTAGGTTTTTTGCTAAAAATTGCCTTTTTCTCATCCAAGGGGGATATCCCCTTACGCTTAATCGACCGACCAAACTCAATCTGGCTTGCCATCGATACCCTTCGTCTGACCTCATTCTGCTCCGTTGGAGTCATCTGCGTCGTGACCATTCTACTGTCACGCCGTTCACCATCCGTCTCTGCGTTGAAGTCAATCCACTCTCTCATTTTCTTAATCTCCTGCACGCTCTCACAGCTTAATTTCTTAAGCGTGGAATCCCCCTTGCTCAATGCTGTAACTCTCCTTACCATCCTATCCATATTAAGAATTAATATTTCGAGACTCTTCATCAACCCTCTCACGTCTCGAAGTCCGATTATTGGTCCTCTTCCCTTGTCGGCGGACCACTCTTCCTCCGGTTCCCGATCTCTTCTGAGTTCAGGTACCTTCCACGACGTCATTCTCTCCTCATCCTGTCCTATCTTCTTACGAGAATCGGTCATTCTAACACCTCTTCTCCCAGAGTGCGAGTCAAGATGGTGTCCTATCGACACCATCCCCCTCCAACACTTTTAATTGGTCCCCGGTCACACTTACCAAAAGAGAGGTGGCCCTGGGGCTGACCATCCTCTCCTCGTTCTTCGTCCAGTCTATTAATACATTGGCCTAAATCCTATATAAAACACAAATAATTAAAACAATAACTCTTCATGCACGTCATTATGAATTAATGAATATACATACTAGGATTTAAAGGCGGACGTAATCTATACATATCTGGCGGAATAAATCGTGGTGGAAATGGTCTTAATGGACCCATCATATGCCTAGTTCCTCCTAAAGGTGGTACCTGACCTCGAATTGGAACCAAGGGTCCAACCATTATTGGTCTTGGAGGAAAATCCTAATGACCAATGAAATTTAATATCGATAGAATTATATTCCGTGTACAATTTGAATACTTACTCCATAATAAACAGGAACAGGAATCTGCTCGATATAATGCGATGGAGGTATCCTATGTTCCCTAGACCTATCTCTTTCTCTTCTTTCTCGGGACCGTTCTCTTGATCTTTCTCGATAAGATCTTTCATCTTTAGATGACCTATTATTATTTTAATAATATTTGTAAAATGTAGTTTTCCAAAAACATGACATTTTACATGCCTATTATATACCTATGATGAGAATCTCTGACCCATGCTCTTTGTTCTCGTTCCCTTGAACGTGAATGATCCCTATGACTTTTTCTTTCACGCAGATGCTCTTCTTCCGCAGTGTTTAATTGACTATGTCGTCTGACTGTTTCTTTATAGTCTCTACTTCTACCTCTACTGTGATTTCTTTCTCTAAATAAATTATACAAAAATGTAGAACTGAATAATAAACGTATTAAACGTGTTAAAGATATTAAACAAAAATATATAAGATTATAAGAAATAATTTGTACCTATCACTTCTATAACTGTCCCTGTTATCATATTTTGAATCTTCATACCTAAAAAAGAATACTTAAATAATAAAAGTCTAATTTCTAAACATTTGGTTGAGTATTATAATTAATATTCGATATTTAATATTTGAATATGGGGTGTTTACATCTTAATGTAATTTTTATATTTTAATGTAGGATACGCAATAATGTACTAATATCCATATTTCACCAAATGATAAATTTATTTATATGTGCATCTTATCAAAAAGATAGCAAATTATAAAAAAAATAATAATAGTAAATATTGATGAATAATCGTACATTGCATCAAATTATCATTATTATTTAAATGCATAATACTATTTTACATTCATCGATGCAGTATATAGTAGAAAAACCATTGTGAAAATCTCAATGAACTACAGATAGAAAGCAAAAGTGCTGACGGAACGGGAAGGATGGGAAATTCGATGGGCTACGTGCCCGTGGCCCTTTAGGACAATGGGTAATTGAAAAAGATGTATGTGACCATCTTGGGTCATTAACAGTTGTACAACACGTGTACGTTGTAGGAGTACCGAAAACTGTTATAAAAAGGACGTCTTGGTGGCGAGACTGGTCAGTGGTCAATAGTTGTAATTGGAGTTACGACTGAATTGCGGCTAGTTGCAGTTACGAGTAAGCTACGACTAGTTGCGGGTTAATCGTTACTCATGAGTTGTCGACTCGTTGTGAATTGTTAGGTGTAAGTTGTAAGCTGTAAGTTGAGTAGTTAAACAAATTTACTTGCCTTATCTGTACCACATTACTACATTAAGCTCTAATTAAATAGTTACAGTCCCCTGTTTCAATCACAATAAATAAATTTATATAATAAATAAAGATCACTATAATTCTGATTTCTATATAGATATCAATAAGAAATATCCTTTTTAGGTGTTTAAAGCATTAGCTTTTTACTTTATTACTGAAGTACATGCAATAAATAGTTGTTTAGTTATTATAAATTATTAGTTGTTTAGTTTCATTATAAATTAAGGAAAAGCAGGAAAAAGCAAGTTGAATAATTCTCAGACCAATATTAAACATAAATATAAAAAATAAACAAATTTGTGCAATATTATAAAAAATAACAATTTTATGTTTTATTTGTTATACATTTCATTGATTGCTTTGCATAATTCTTAATAGCAAATTAAAGATTGTGCATAATCCTCAATAACAAATTAAAGATTGTGCAAAGCAATCAATGAGATGTATAACAAATAAAACAAATGATTGGTACACATAAACGTTAAACTGACTTTTAGGATTTCAATTGCTTACCTTCTAGTAACTGTTATTAATTATTATATCCACAATACATTATCTGAACAAAAACCATTTAAAAATCGAATATGGTAATATTGGCACATACCAAAAATACTAGTAATAAATTACATTTATATTAACATACCAACCAAAAAATTTACATTACAAATTAATATTTAGTAGAAATGACTTTTAATAAATTAAAATTGTTGTGGTTATTGCACTTTATGAAGATATAATTATTTTGCATTCATTAGCATAAAAATGACTAATTATTTATAAGAAATTTTAATTACAGTATATGAGAATAATATCTGCAAAATGTAAGTATGAATTTGAATATCAGTGTTGTCTGTAGCATATAGTGAATACTAGTTATATAACTAGTCCTAATTCACTCTTTATTCTATGATAAAAAGTGTACCATTATATTTTTGCATTTTTCGTGAGGAAACAAAATGAAAAGAAACATATATGATCAAATTAGAAAAAAAAACATAAACATTGGTAGTGACATAACCAAGCATGCGCGTACAGATAGCTCCCTTGAAACAACAGTTACCATGCCAAGACTGGGTATATTTTCATTTATTGGAAATGAAGGAAAAGGGGCTTTTAGCGAGTTAGCACTTTCCACTTCTCACACATAAAAAAAAGAAGCGTAAGCTGGAACAAATCAGAATGTAGTAATACAAAATACATACCTAAAATAGAAATCAAATAGCACAATTGTATTTAGAACGTGGATTTGAAGTTATGTTATGTTAAATTTAGAGCTATGACAGATAATGAACATATATTACAGTAAAATATGTTCGTTATGAACGTAAATACTTTAGTAATGTTTATAAATGTTATGTTATCACGCACTAATTTAAATTTGTTAACATTATAATATAATATAATATATATATAATATTTGTAATATTATATATAAAATTTTAGATAATCAAATAATTATTAATTATTTATCCACTGTATAGCAATGCTTTTATAAAAAAAAAAGAAAAACGAAAAATATTATCATATCCATATTAACACATTGGTCACCCAGCGTAATTCGGCTAAGTTCCTGCGGGGCCCAAATCCGATGGTCGGTACGCTTTCCGGCTAGAGAATATTCCGAGGGATCTCATGCCAGATATCCCAGATCGATACTTCATTTGGTCGAGAAGCATACTTCTTGTGAGACGCACATCAGTGATTTTTTCATCTTCAAAATGTTCAGTAGACAGCGTAAAAATATATTTGAAAGTGAGGAGAGTTACTACTCTACAATAATGGAAAAACTGATATCGACAGAAGTGACCAGACGGCCTCATATGCCACTACGATACGAAAAAGCATCAAGTGGTGTCGGAAATTAGCACTACATTTACTCTTAGGAACAATTATAGTAAATGCCCATATTATGTACCAAACAGTCACAAACAAAACAATACAGATAAGAAAATTTCAGAACAAAAAGAGCGTCATCCATACTGGGTATACCCGTCACATAGATATGGGTGACGTGGCGACCAACGTGTTAGTATGGAATTGTATGGAAGAGTGGTATGAAATGGGAAAGATGATATAAAAAAAGAGAAAATATCGTATTGATTTAATAGCCAATACACAAACCTGTCATGGCGGGACGATCTATGTCGAGGACTGAGGCTTCGATTTCTTGAAGAAGTAGTATATTTTTTATTCGCTTTCGACTTGCTTTCTAGAAATTAAACATGTTATTTTTTCACAAGAAAAATAAGATTTTAATGTATATAGAAAATATCAACTATGAAGAGAAGTATCTTATCTAGTTAAACAAAATAATGGCAAAAAATTTTAAATAATAAACAAACCTAAATTTTCATTATTTAAAACAACAACTGTACGACGTTCCACAATTTCTTCTGTTTTGACTGTTGTACCTTTTATTTCTTCTCTTTCAAATATAGGTTTCGATCCTTCTCCTGTGGTTAAATAGATTTATTTACAAATAAAACATCTAACGTACTTGCACATGAAAGAAACAATTAAGCAGTATTAGCAGTTGTGACAGACCTTAGAAATCTTAAGGTTGATATGTAAATAAACTGACTACCTCTGAATGATTGTAAGCCAGGACATTTTATAATAGATGTATGAAGTGAATGAAATGGTAAATATGCTATAAAAAAGGATAGAAATATCATTATCTCTTATTTTATATTACTACTTCTGTATTAGTATTACATATGTCAATTATGTAAAAAATGTATATATAATTTTGTTATTAAAAATATAAATCACATTAATTGACTGCTTATTATACAAATATATATAACGTTTTTGTGTACAAGTCATTCTTCAGATTAAATACATAAATGAAGGTAAATGGCTTACAATTTTCTTCAGTGCCAGAAATCACAAAAACAATTTTATATACACAAATCCATAATTATAAAAAACATTAAGTTATGAAATGCAATCTTTACTTTGTGTTATTCTGAATAGATTTTATTATGTATACGATTTAATAATTAATATTTAATATTATATATTTTATTAGTAATAATTACTAAGAATTAATAATTTCTTTAGACTTTGTATATTTCAGAAGCCTCAACTTTTTTCTATTAAAACTTTAGTTAAAAAATAAGAATTTTTTTTAAGAAAGTTTTGGAAAATTGGACTAATTTATGTTTAACAAAATTACAATCCTGTGGTAACATCTTCCGAGATGCTTCATATCTTCCATGATGATTAAAAGATCTTCCACTTAATTGATATATGTATAACTGCATAATTTTACTACTGCTTTCTTTAAATATACTTGATTATAACTAATTATTATATTGTAACTGTTAAATAGATGGCACATTTATACTGAACGTATAAGAGTGCATTTGAGTGCCGAAGGACGTCCAGGTCTCAGCTGCAAACATAATCAAAAGCGATTAAAAACCGTTAGAAGTTATTAAAAGCGATTAAAAGTTATTAAAACCGATCAGAAAAAAACAAACAAGCAAGCAAGTAGGTTGTCGAATCCCTTAGAGAGTAACGTACATGTAAAGCTGAATAATTTGTAAATAAATTTTAAACTTCTTATTTTTCCAAATCCTCTCTATACCTTAAGATGGTAGCAGAGCGTGGTTAGTAGTTTTGCGAGTTGCTTCGAATAAGTCTCAGAAAGGGAAGAAACGTTCAAAGGATATAGAAATACTTCGAGCAGGTAAGAACGCTTGAGAAGGGATAAGAAATCAATCAAAATGAAGAGATCGGAAATTACGATATTTTATGGTATTTTATGGTGAAGATTACGGTATATGGGAGAAAAGAATTATGATATTTCTAAGGTATAAAAAATGCGATACCGTTATAACCAGAGTAAAGACTGAAACAGATAATGCAGACTGGGATAAAAAGGACCTGAAGGCAATAAACATAATTTACAGTGCCATCACGAATAGACAACTAGAATTTATTAGTGAAGAACGAACAGCGTATGCAATAATGAAAAAGTTCGATGAGATGTACTTGAAAGAGTCTACAGCACTATAGATCGTGTGCAGAAGGAGATTGAAGATGAGGCTTGATAAGTACAGTGATTCAGCATCGTTTTTTAGTGATTTTGAAAAACTAATAAATGAATTTTAAAAAGTGCGAGCGCACAAGTGAAAGAAGCTGAATGAAGCATGCTAAATACGTTACCGAAGAGTATAGCTACATAGGGGATCTAATAGGTACCTTGAAAGAAGAGGATCAAACGGTAGCGTATGTGAAGAATAAAATCGAAATAGCGGAGAAGAAAAATAAATTTGATCAAGGAGAAATGAAAACTAACGCTTTTGCTACAAAAAAAGGAGGATGCTTCAAATGTGGAAGAGTAGGACATTTTGCGAGAAGAAGCAAGCGGGAAGCAGTAACAGTTGTCGGCATGGGTCAACACGTGAACGCGGCAGAGGAAGAGAAAGCAGAGGCTACACGAGCAGAGGATGTGGACACTTCTATCGCCAATCAGTAACGGGCACGAGCGAGCAGGGCAACTCAGGAGCAGGCACATGGATGGCAAGGACGCACGCAGCACACGGCAGCGAGAACAAAAGTTGGAAACGTTATAAGCTGCTTTGAAGTATTTGTGTTTTACGCGAAAGAAATGTCCGCAAATTTGATCAGTTTAGATAAACTAACAGATAATAAGAATATGGTTGTATCAAAAGGAAATATTACGAAAGTAATAGATGAGGACAATAAACTTACAGCTGTAGCGTTCAAAGAGAATCGGACATATAAAATGAAAAGTATATTGAAAAGGAAGGAGCACTTAGCAAACGGTGCCGAACGTAACAGTATGAGTCAAAAAGAAAGATTGCATAGGATGCTAGGACATGTAAATTTCAGATACCTGAATATTTTGGATAAAGAGCAGCTAGTGACAGGTATACCGAATGAATTTGAAAAGGAATTTTTTAAATGTAAGATGTGTATAGAAAGTAAAATGCATAATCTAGCGTTCAAAAATAATTAAACTAAGGCTAGAGAAATAATGGAAATTATTCATACGGACGTGTGCCTTTAAGACTATCGGATTAAATGGAAAGAAATATTTTATTTCATTTATCGATGATTATAGCAAAGTAGCTAGGATCTATTGTATAAAATCAAAAGAAGTCTGATTCTCTCGTACAGTTTGTAAATGAAAGTGAGAACTTAACCAGGGACAAAGGTATTATAATAAATAATTGTCCAACTTATGTACATGAATTAAACGGGACAGCGGAAAGGTATAATAGAACAGTGATGGGCATGGCGTGTTGTTTGTTAGCGGAAGCACAAGTATATAAAAAGTACTGGCCAGAAATAGTATGTATAGCGGCATACTTGAAAAATCGAATACTAGCAAACACTGTAGAGGGAAAGACTCCATTTAAAATATTCTTTAGGAAAAAACCAAATGTTGAAAATCTACGGTTATATGGGAGTAAAGTTTTTGTAAGAAGGCCAAAAAAGAGTTTCTAAATGGGATAAGAAGGCAGATATGGGAATCTAACTTCTAAGTGTATGTGAGCGTCAAAGGACGTCCAGATCTCAGTTGAGACAAAAGCAATCAAAAGCTATTAAAAGCGGTTAAAAGTTATTAGAAGCGATCAGAAGAAAACAAACAAGCAAGCGAGTAGGCTGTCGAGTTCTTCAGAGAGTAACGTACATGTAGAGCTAAATAATTTGTAAATGAATTTTAAACTTTTTGTTTTTCCAAATCCTCTCTACACCTTAACAGTAACACATTACATTTTGCAATCAAAAAAGTAAATCTCAATCTTTACTTAAACATTTTAAAACTAATTATTTTTTTAGTTTACAGTTGTTTGCATAGTATTTCGTAATATGTGCAATATTAAATGTTTATAAAATTTGTAAACCAAATCCTATTTCATGGTTATGAAGCAGAAATAAAATTATCATTTACCTAAAAAAAAGCCAATGAATTCAAATAGATTCAGCAAAAAATATTTTTGTTTCATTATAGAATTTTCAGATGTAATAGTTAATTTCAAGTAGTTATTATTTCAAGTAGTTAAAATATAATTTTGATTTTTCAATTGTAGAATTGTAACCTTTGGTGATGAATTTTCAATCGAAAAGTTCCTGATCTTTAAAACTAATGTTCCTTCTTCCACTGTTGAATTAAAAATACATTTAACACCACACCATAGTAGGTATTTTAATTAAACTTTCATACTTTTAAACATGCAAGTATATGAAGGATGCACAAAACGGAGCGAGAATTTAAAGTACATTTTTACAAAAGATTATTGCCTTATATTATGTATCATTAGTTCCGTCTTACTATTATTCCAAAAAAGTTATTTTTTGTGCAAACTCCATAATAGAAAAAGAAAATATAAAACAGCAAAAAGAAATAAAAGCACTCTTAGGACACTCGAGATGAAAAACATTATGCTTACATATTGCACATGTATATGTTTAATACCCAAATATTCAAATCCAACGTTGTATTCCACATTTTCTTCATCCTTGGTGAATCAAAAACACATTATTGATTTCAGCGTTGTGTAAATTGGGTTGAATGTTCTAGGAAACAATATGATGATAAATCCATAATCTTCATGTTTGTAGAAACTTCCATATAATGTCATCATTCTTCAGCTGATGAATTTAACAAAGTGAAAATTTTGATATTCTTAATCAGATTTTTATCACATTAAAAAAAAAAGAAAAATATAACATATGGTTTACAATTTTACATTATAAAGCATACAATCTGCTGGAACTTGAACTTATAAATTATGATTTTTGAAAAATTCCAAAAGGATTATCTTTCTAGTTGAATTCATATATTCCTCAAGTATTTCTTCATTGGATGACTGAAAGTTATTAGATAATTGTAGAAAAAAAAAACAACATTTTACCCCTTCTTCTTCTGACTGCTACATCTTCTAGGTACGTAATACCTTGTTGGAGATTGTTAGTTATCACTTTTCTTGAAACATTTCTGCCAATAACCATTTGATTCTTCATAGTTTCACAGCACAAACTAATGTATCTTTTGGTCCTTTACTTTGTTGATATATACCTGCATAGTTTGGCTATTATCTTTTTTAAATGTATTTGATTATAACTAATTCTATACTGTATCAAGTTGCAGTACATTTTGCAATGAAAAATATAAATGATGAGCAGAAAAATCATTTTATCAATTTAAACAAAATCAATGACAGAAAGTTAAAATTTTAAATAATTAACAAACCTAAATTTTCATTGTTTATAGCAACGACTGTACCACATTCCATAATTTCTTCTGTTTTTGACTGTTGTACATTTTCCTCATTCAAATATAGGTTTCAATCCTATGATTAAATAAATTTATTTATAAATAAAGCATCTAAAGTACTTGCACATGAAAGAAATAACTAAACAGTATTAGCAGTTGCAACAGAACTTAGAAATCTTAAGGTTGATATGTAAATAAACTAACTATCTGTGAACAATTGTAAGTTAGAACATTTCATAATAAATATATGAAGTGCAACAGTAAACATACTATAAAAGAGATAGAAACATAATCATTTTTTATTCTATATAAGTGAATCCATATCAATATTTCATATTTCAGTAAAGTAAAATGAATATATATATTTAATAATATTAAATTATATTATTTAATAGTAAATATATATATAATATATACATACAATATAAAAATATATATATATTTATTATTAAAAATAAAAATGATATTAATTTATTGTTTATTTAATGTACAAGTCATTCTTGTATTTAACTTTAAAATTATATAAATTGTTGAATCTCGTAAAAGACAATATGATAATCTATCATCTTCATGTCTGTAGAAACTTTTATATAATGCCATTATTCTTCAGGTGTAGATATAATAATAAAGTAAAATAAAATAAAAGTAAAAAGTTTGCTATGTTTAATTAAATTTCAATCATATGGAAAAAAAAGAAAAAGATGTAACGTATGGTTTTCAACTTTACTTTCTTTACTAAATTCATAGAATAAGTTTTTTGGAAAATTTCAAAAGGAATCATCTTCCAAATTGAATTCATATATTTCTTTAGTATTTCTTCACTGGATGACTGAAAGTTCTTAGATAATTAAAGAAAAAAACAACATTTTACCCTCTCTTCTTTTGACCAGAACATCTTCAGGATTGATAATATCTCGTTGGAGATCATCAGTTGTCGCTTTGCCTGGTACATTCCTATGAATGTCTACTTTAATTCTTCGTAGTTCTGCAGCGCTAACCTGCGTGCCTTCTGGTCCTTTAAATAAAGGCGTTGTGCCATCTGATGGTTCTAATCTATAATGCAAAAGAATTCACTTCATTAAACATTAATTTTCTTTTCATAAAGATTAAATTATATCTTTCAGCATCACATAAATATGTACCTAATATTGCTATTATAATTTGCAAAAAAACTTATATTTTATATGTATACGCTATAATATATCCTTTAAACATTTGCTTTAAAAATAATTTTCATTTATTTTTAAAACAATTTCGTTTAATTGTCTAAAATGAAGTATCTTGCATTACATACTTACTTTTTAGATAATATAGATGTATTAGATGTATTTGATGTAACAGTTCTATGTCGATTTTCCGTGGATTTGCTTTTACTCTTACTGCGGCTGTGATGTGAATATCTTCCTCTGGGCAGCGGTAAACCTTTCTCAAGAGCACGACGAATTTCATATTCTAAAATCTTCTTCTCCTTCAACTTTTCATGTTCTCGTAGCCTTTGTTGTTCTATCATCCATTCGCGCCTTCGCCGTAATCGTTCTTCTTCTGTTCTTCGTAGACCAGCCTCGTAATTTCCATTGCGTAATAATCTCAACTTTTCATCGCGATGGGAATGATTCGACACGTTTCGTTTCATTTTCCAAGGAAGAAAAATTTCGTATGCATGGAAGTTAACCTACAAGTCTTTTTTTGAGGTTACAAATATAGAAGATTCAAATATGTACGTTATACCAAAGAAAAAACATAATAGTAATATAGACTTACAAAAAATTTGCTGGAAATCGAGGAAGTTAGGGTAGTTCAATAATAAATTGATATATTAGCCTATTAGCAACAAAGTTATTGAATCGCATAGGAGGAATTGTGAAAGGAGTCTTAAGAAGATCAGACATATATATACATACAGGGTGTAAAGAAAGTAAGTGTCAAGAGAATCATAGTATGATTCTGTACCTTTGAATTGGTAGAGATTTATAAAAAGAAGTTAATGCAAAAACAACCTCGACCCTGAAATTCAAGATAAAAAACTTTTTGCTCTGAAAGAATTCTACTCATCGCGAGAAACAAATGTTTCAAATGTCGCAATGACCTCTCCTCTTGGAAAAAAGTTTTAATGATTAAACTGGTTTTTTTCACGATATATTTATATTTATATATTTATATCTTACATTTGTGTTCATATCTGCATTTTATATTTAGTAAGAGAAATTAGAGAGACACATATAAGAATACAGGAATAATAGAAGACTTTTGTGTACAGAAAAGATTCCGCGACAATACGATTTTCAACAACTTAGTTAACAATTTGATGATCAAGAATTAATATTGCGACATTTAAATCTATATCAAAGATCAAATTAGCGCCACATTCATAAAAAGGAACAGGTTAATTATCGCTCTATCTCATACATATTTACAAATGAGCTTACATAAAATAGATCATACGAGAGAGAAAATTTACAATTTTATAATGATCAAAAATAAAAATTTGTGCTATTTCATTGTATTTCAGTTACAATTACGAATACCTATAGAATAATCATTTGGGGGGAGGGGAGGGGGAGGGAGCCGGAGAGGAATATATCGAATTGAATGTGGTTATTATTATCTAAGTGAAGAATTACACGTAATTTTGGTGAAAAACTTGACTGAAATATGAAATGCGAGTTCAAGATTGTTCAAATACCGAGAAAAGAAAATACAAAGAAAAAAGAAACTAGGAGAGGAAGATACGCAAAATATAATGATAGATTTTTAGGCTATTAAACTTGATAGCTTTGATAGGCTATTAAGCTGTATCAATAGATGCTACTTTATTTTACATCTGATTGAAGAATATAAGGATATTGTGAATAAAGCCATTGTAACTTTAACATTTTTCTTCCACGAAAAAATGTCATTCGTGACTTTGAAACATTTATCCTTCGTGATGGCTTGAATTTCAAGATCAAGGTCGTTTTTGCATCAACATTCTTTTACAAACCTCCACTGATTCGAATTTTAAAATCACGTTACGATCTTCTTTACACTTACTTCCTTTATACCCTATATAATGGGGTTATATTGATAACATATCTTCTGTACCTTCCGTGGGCAACGTTGGTCCTTTATGTCCACGATTAATTCTACCGTTCTCAGCTTTCAAAAAATTTTTAGAATTCTAATATACTTATCAAAGCCACTACTTTAATATATAATAGTTTTTTCAATTAAACATTTAAAGGATTAATTAGCAAAACTAAAAATTCAGAAGAAATTTTAAGGAGATGGAAACTTATTTAAAAACAAATATTTTTACAATATATAAATTTAAAATGTGCGACAGCTTCAAAAATTTTTGAAATCTGAATTTAGATGAATTTTAGAACAATAACGCAGAAAGAATCAGATATTTTTATATTTATATTTATCACATAGAGTAATTGTGTGTATTATACACTTAGTGATTACCTATAAGATAAATAAAAATCAATAAATCATATCAAAAAGTCATTAATATTATATCAAAAATATTATCCATATTTATTGCAAAAGTTATGGTAAATGTACAGATAGACAACCTCATCGACTTCGATGATTTTTGAATATCTGTATTGAATACGGAAGATTTTATTTGTATTATAGGACCCGATCAGAGACCGGTGAATCTCTAAAAGCTTCCCAAATATTAAGAAAATATCAAAAGAATAAAAATTTACTTCCCAAAATATTAACATCGTAAGTAACCTGGGTCTTGTTGTTCTGGAACAGATCAATTTACATGAAATTTCCGTTGATTCCAGAGGTCCATTAGTGTTTACTTTTTTACATACTAGGGAATAGAACCAGGTTGCCAACATTCTTTACCTTCGAAGACATTAAAAAATGAAATTTCACTTGTAATGATTTAAACGATCCAGGTTGTCCACAAAGAAGTTACTATTCATTTAGGTTCAGTGTAGATGAGTATCCTTTTGACGCTGCATTATATGTCTATGTCACAGCGTTAAAAAGTTGCTCGTCCATGCCGGGCCTTAAATATCTTCAATATCCTGTATCTACACCTTGAGTTTCGACTCTTTGGGACTTTTTATATTTACATTTGAAATACCTTTTAAAGGCTCTCGTTGAATGTCTCGTTAATGTATTACAAAATTTCTGAAATGCATTTATATTTTTATCTACCGTTATAATTTCGTGTCATTTGTTACTATTTGATTCAAAAAATAAGGGATATTTGTTACTCTTTAATACAATTCGAACATGATTAAAAGCCTTCCCATGAGTACAGAAAAAAGCACCGACATATATACAATTTTATGAAAGTAAACTTAAACTTTATAAAATTTGCTATTCAGGTATGTAATTCATAAGATGGCGCTCGACTTGGCATGAGCCTTTGTATCCTGGCTACAGATGAGATCGTGCCATGGCGCAAATATCAATCATGACGTACCAGATAAACGAGCGAAAGGGACAATGACAAATTATCGAGATATTACTAAACTTGTTCAACGACGAACAGATCACGGTATACAAGAAACTTAAAAAATAAAAGTTAATTTAGATATAGAAATAAAAATCTGAGCAATCCAATTGAAACAGTCTGAATTAATGGACTGATAGTTGTTACAATTCTCAGTCCTCTTTATAGTGTTTTTGAAAACTAGCTTCAACTAAGTAACGGTCAGCTACCGTGAGAAGTGATGTGTTGTTCTTTTCGTTCGTTTATCTCATACCTTGCGATTGGTATTTAAGGCCGCGCTAAAAAATGATCTCGTCTGTGGCCAGGGTTTCAATGGCCCAGATGGAGTTCCATGAAATATCTTGTAAATATTGAAAGAATAGGGCACTTATTGATATTTAATATAAATTACATACTTTCCATTGCTTTTATTTTCTAGTTACCAGGTGTATGCATAAGTTGTTTCCGGTTTAACTAAGAGATGTCGCCATCGAAAATTGCGCAGTATATTAATTGGACACATACGTTATTTTGTTCGTCTGGCATTAATCTATAAACACACGCAAGTTGAGTCCGCCAAAAATTAGCGTCTTTGTTTTATCGTTCATTGATCATGTCGAATTTTGTGCCTGAAAAA